>CM071924.1:45894368-46494368 GCA_016081115.2 Rehmannia glutinosa
ATGGAAGCAAATTTGACACGCATCCTATATTTCACGAATTGAAGAATTTGATGATTGGAAAATTCATCACCAGGCTCATCATCTGACATTACATGATGAGATGTGGATGATGATAGAGGATGGGCGGCGCGCAGATTTTAAAGTGAACAGATTGTAAGGAAGCTATATTTGAGAGTGAAGAGATGTTGCTCTGAACCGGCTATAGTTGAAAAATCAAGAAGTGAATGGACAAATGATAAGCGAAAAAGGTGCTGGACGTGTAGCGAGGACATTCTTTATAAAACGCGGGCAAAGGCGTGACCGATAAAAAAGTCGAATCATGCAAGCAGGCTTTAAAGAAATAAGGACAAACTAACATTGATTTAGTGAAGGCTTTCGAGCAAATCGAAAATAAATTATTGGTGGTATACGAGAAATTTGAGAATTTCAAAATGATCGTCAGGAAGACCTTGGATCAAGCCCCGGATGCTTTCGGTTCGCGAAATTACAACAAGCTACACTGCTTTGGAAAAGAATATACCTGAAGGAAATATGTATGAAGATTAAAAGTCTCCCAACTGGGTGGGATATGAAAGTCATACATGGTGACACTCCATGGACCTATCAAAGACATCTTACTGATGAGCTATCTCGGATCTCAAAGCCTACGACCTGAAATTTTGAAAAGATTAAAGAGTAGGCAAATGTGCCTAAACACCAGCTTTCTAATTGTTAAGGATGGGCAAGAGAGTTGAGGTCAAAGAAGCGGTGACCAGGAGGAAATAGCCCCGATGGTTAAAGGTTTAACAAGTTCTTCCATAAGAACTACAAAGAGAGGCCGAACACCTCCAAGACACTCAGCCTCCCTCCAAGTCAAGGGAAGATAGGCCAACCAAGAGAATAGAGCATCAAAAGGTGAATATTAAAGGGCCGATAATCCAAGAAATGGAAAGATTTGATCAAAGGTTAAAAATCTGAAGCCGGAACTGTAGAGCAACCAGGTCTTTATGCCATTGATTGCCCATATCATGTAGTCAATAATCTGAGGAATGAAGAAAGAAAGGTCTTGTGAGAAAGAAGACAAGAAAAGAAAAAGGCAATGTTAGGCCGCAGAGATCACTGAGACTGCTCAAGAGACACCTGGTGATGTGAGAGTAAGAAGGTGACTATTCAAGTGACTCTCAAGAAAAGCCTTGATCCTGCTTGATGGCCCAAGAGCAAGACCAACTCGCGACCCGAAGACGAGGTACACTCGACTCATCACACTCGGATTAGTGATAGTGATCGTGACACAAACACTATCACCTTACTGATCTTTATGATTCATTAGGCAAAATGATGAAAGATTTTGAAAAGATTAAATCCTCAAACACACTACTAAATGAGGAAAACAACCTACTCAAGAGCAGAAACTCACAAATACTGCTAGAGCCGAGGTACTTCAAGTCAAAGAAATATGAGAATGAAAATTTAAAAAGATCGAAATGCTAAGCTGTAGCGTAAGCCATTTGCTTTAAAAAGAGGGAAAAATAACCTCAAATGTGATTGCCTCATTCACTAAGGCATCTAAATCATTGGATGATCTTATTATGAGTCAAAGAGAATGTGGACAAGACAAAGCTAGGATTTAATTCGATGTGTTGTGGCCAAGCTCCAAAAGTAATTTTGGAAAAAGGATCTTCAAACGATGAAGTATCTCAAAATCCAAAACTCAAATGGTGCACACACATTTATTCCAAAGCACAGTACAAGCAAACCGCCTCAAGTTATAAAGGAAAAGGAAAACAAATTGAGTGTCTTGAGGTAACAGAGGACAGCCGGAAGAAGAAATCGGTTAGGTTCCCAAAGAACTCAAACAGAAAATACTCAGTAAAGAAGAAACAGAGCTACCAAAACCCCATAAGTTCTTAAGTGAAAGAAACACATATGATGGGAATGGTAGAAAATACCCAAGCCAAGTCATTGAATAATGTGAACTATCAAAGAAAGACCTATGGAATATAAGCCCAAATGGCGAAGGCAATAACTCAACAAAGGCCATTTCAAAGGTATAAGAAACTTTCATCAAGACCACATATGCACTGGGCACTACACTGGAGACACACTAATAACTACCCAAAGAAATAATTGCTAAAACACGTATATGAGGCATACGGACAAAAGAGACAAACATATGAACCTAATCCCGACAATTTGCCAAAATTAATTATATGATTATGACCGATAGATGGCAACCCCTTAGAGTCAAATCAATGGCTATACATTAGTTGGACCATCTTACAATACTAACCCCCTCGAGGACCCGAGACAAATATGGGTACCTAAAACTTAACTTCCTTGTTGCCAGGTTCATGAATGTACCGGAGTGCGTATGAACCTGGTACATGGATAGTGGGCATTTCCGGACAGCGCATACGACAGAAACAAGAAAATCATTCAAGTTCAGGAAGTCAAAGGAGCAAAAGTCAGATATTGGGAGAAATGAAGAAGCTCGGGGGAGAAATAAGGCATCGATCCAGAAAAAGCGGATTAGAAATCACGGATGTTGCATAAAGTTGAAGGACTCTAACTTCAACTTGCTAAGCATCACCTTTCTGTGACAAGTTTATAATGTTGGATTTAACATGGGTATATGCCAAATCGAGGATCTTGAATCAAATGAAGTTGTTTTGCAGGATGCGGAACAAAAGAACATGTATGTCGTGGATTGGTCAATGACACCCAAAGACTCTGTCTTTTAGCAAAGAGCACAGCTGAATCAAGTTGGCTGTGGCACAAGAAGCTGAGTCACCTGAATTTCAAAACGATTAACAAGCTTGCCAGAAGCAATCTTGTGGAAGGACTTCCAGACTCAGTATACAAGAAGGAGAGTATATGTGACGCATGTCAGAAGGGAAAACAAATCAAATCATCATTCAAAGAAAAGACATGTCCATCTTCAACAAGAATATTGCATCTGCTACATATGGATCTATTTGGTCCAGTTGAACCAGCTAGCATAAGTGGGAAGAAATACACCTTGGTGGTAGTAGATGACTACTCAAGATATACATGGACAATATTCATGTGTAAGAAGAAAGAAACTCTACAGAAACTACCACAGCTGATGAAGAGGATTCAAATGAGAAGAGTCAAAACCATTATCAAAATAAGATCGACGAGGAACCGAGTTTGTAAATAGCATAATAACTCAAGTATTATATTGAAAATGGCATTGGTAATGAATTATCTGTAGCAAGAACTCCACATCGTAATGGAGTTGCGAGAAAAAGAAGGACTAGAACTCTCAAAGAAGCGGCAAGGACCATGTTATTTGGCGGGGCTACCTAAAAGATTTTATCTCAAGCGATAAACACAAAGATGCTACACTCAAAATAGATGCATGATAAATGAAATGACAAAGACTCCCATGAGATTTGGACAGGAGAAAACCAAATGTTGCATATTTTAGAATATTTGGATGTAAATGTTTCATCCATAACAATGGCAAAGATAATTTAAAGGCTTTTGATGCTAAAGGCGATGAAGGTATCTTCTTGGGATACTCAATTTAAAGCAAAGCCTACAGTACTCAACAAGAGGACTATGGTTACAAAGAGAATCCATTCATGTGGTGTTTGATGAGCAAATGTAAATGGAGAAGACATGGAAGAATCAGGTGATAAATTTGAATCAACCAACCATGCGTAAGAGTCCTATGTCAAGTTTGAAGCGGAATTATAAACTCGGATGAAGATGAGAAAGTCAGTCTCAAAAAGCAGTGGAAAATCTGCTTGCTAAGTGATGAGAGAACTGATCAAAGCAACATAAATTTGCCAAGACGATTTGAATCGGCTAACTTACTCCAACCCGATGTAAGATGGTGAGAGACCATCCACTGAACTAGTCATTGGAAATATAAGAGAAGGTATCAAACAAGATCCAAAACTCAACAAGAAGCTATGTTCACATGCTTTATCTCACAAATAGAGCCTAAAGATGTGTCACAAGCATTGGATGACACACATTGGATTCAATTTATGCAAGAAGAGTCAATCGAGTTTGAAAGAAATAAAGTATGGGAATTAGTTCAAAGACCCACCCATCAAAATGTTATTGGCACTAAATGGGTGTTCGTAAAACAAGATGAGCGAGGAAGGTTCTGTGGTAAGAAACAAAGCAAGATTAGTAGCCAAAGGATATTGCCAAGAAGAAGGGATAGATTTTGATGAAACATTTGCCCTCGTAGCAAGATTGGAAGCTATAAGGATGTTTTCGCCTATCATGCACTCACAAGAATTTCATTGTATATCAAATGGATGTAAAGTGCATTCCTTAATGGTTTATTGGAAGAAGTGTATATTGAACAACCTTCGGGATTTGAGAGAAGACTCTTGGAGATAAGGTATACAAACTCAAGAAAGCTCTATATGGATTGAACAGGCACCAGAGCATGGTATGATACTTTATCACACTTCCCGATTGAGAATGGATTCACAAAAGGAAAAGTGGATAGAACACTCTTCGTAGAATTCAAGACGGAAGAGCATCTTTGCTTGTTCAAATATATGTGGATGACATCATTTTTGGATCCACAAACAAAGAGCTGTGTGATAAATTTTCAAACCTCATGCAAAGAAAATCGAAATGAGCATGATGGGAGAGCTGACATTCTTCTTGGACTCCAAGTGAAAAAATTGAAGGATGGAACCTTCATAAGTCGAGACAAAATACACCAGAGAGATTTAATGAAGAAATTTGGTATGGAAGAGAAGTCTTCGTGAAAATACCAATGAATACATCGATCAAAATGGATATTGATGCGAGATGGCAAGCCTGTAGATCAAACAAGATCAAGAGCACTTATTGGATCATTGCTTTATCTCACAAAGCAGGGCGGACATCACCTTTCTTTGTAGGTGTATGTGCAAGATTTCAATCTGCTCCAAAAGAAAGCCACATGATGCAGCCAAGAGAATCTTGAGATATTTGAAAGGAAGCCAAGAAGTTGGCTTATGGTATCCAAAGGAAGGTGGATTCAAGCTAATTGGCTATTCGGACTCACGACTATCTTTGGATGTAGAGTTGACAGGAAGAGCACCTCAGGCACATGTCAAATGCTTGAAACAGGCTAATTTCTGGTTTAGCAAAAGCAAAAATTCAATAGCCACCTCTACAGTGAAGCAAAATACATAGCTGCAAGGCAAGTGTTGTGCCCAAGTCCTATGGATGAGGCAAGTGAGAGACTATGAAGTTGAAGAAAAGGAAATTCCAATCATGTGTGATAACACAAGTGCAATTGCAATCACTCAAAATCATGTGTTGCACTCAAGAACAAAACATATCGATGTCGGATATCACTTCATAAGAGATCATGTTGAAAAGAAGGACATCACCTTGGAATATATTTCAATCGATAAACAGTTGGTGACATATTCACAAAACCATTATGTAAGTCAAGATTTTAAGTACTCAAGCATGAGTTAGGGTTAATTGAGCTGAGTGACACTAAGAAGACTCAAAGAAAAGAAATGAAACACGAAAAGGGAAAAAGAATGAACTCTCAAATCTATTAAGTGAATCACCATATCGGAAAGACAGCTGTACATCGAGTTAGGTGACAGGTGAGTCACTAGGAGAAGCGTGAGACGAAGAGTTAAATCAGCTAAGGGATAAGTGAGTCATTTATAAGCAAAGTGACAAAAACGCCGTCGTTTTTACTAAGCGGGAATGTTTTTAAGAATGACGCAAGATAATTATGGCGATGTCTGAGGCAAAAGCGCACACCAAGCTTATGATTGGATATAAATGCTGCCGCATTAAATACGAGACATTAAATGCTAATCGGCGTGCAAAATCTAAGTCGTTGATTTCGATCACATTTCAAAACCACCCGCACGCCCTTTCATGAACCATACTTAAACCATTTTTGTCCGTTCCTCTCACACATTACCAAAAACTGTTCATTTCTCCTCAAAAGCAAAGGCAAAACTCTCAAAAACCCTATCAATCTTCAAATCATCTTCTAAGTTTCATTCGGTGAAATACTGAAAAATGGCATCTATTCACGATTTTGTCAAGATGGGAAAGCAAATCCACACCGGTCTCTTGTGGATTTCGAGGGAATGGTCAAACAGGGGTCCGATGACGCCCTCATAAAGAAGATCGCTGAAAAACTCGACACGCCTCGGGTTAAAACCATTTCTCAAGATGGAGTATCCAATGACCTATGTGGAAGAGGTTTGATAGCGATTCTACGTGAACGCCGAGATTCACGATGAGGGGATCAAATCCTCGTTCACGGGAAGGAGTTCATCATCATCGCCGCACGGATTTTCGAGAACACCGCCATTATCGGCGGAAGGAGCACGTAAATCAATGAAGGCGATGTTGACTTGGCCGCCGCTTGGAAGGAAGTAGCCAAGACCGACTATCTTTGAAAAGATAGTCTACACATGCCTAACAACAAGAGGTCTTGAAGGAGGACTACCACAAATTGTTGGACATCGTTGCCAAATGCATAGACATCAAATTATTGATGACTTTGACCAACCGTCAGCGCGAAATTGATCGTAATGGCTGCGATCATTGAAGAAAAGAAAGTGAATGGGCTGAGTTTGTCTACAATACCGACTCTGCAATTTAGGAATAAATCCTTCAAGGAGGGCGGAATGTTTGGAGGTTCCTAGGATACGATGCAGTGATTGGCCGGTGATGGAGGTAAAAGGAGTCCTCTTTGACATGGAAAGGCGTTCCATGTAAACAAGAGGATGTTCAGATCAAACCTCTCGGCGCATGTAAGAGAGCATATGCTAAGAGAGTCGATCAGTGAGGGGAATCGGTGACCTCAAGATACTGGTGTCCCCTCTCCACCTAAGAAGACGCTGCCCTCTACTTGCTAAGAGAATACTACCCTCGCAAAGAAAGAAAAAACAACTGCTCCAACCCCTGGCAAATGAGTCACCCCCTCGCAGCTAGTGTCCCGCCCCTTGCTCATGATGGAGAAGGAACCATTAATCCCTTCTCCGGTGATCAAGAAGAAGAGGATTGCCACAACAACAAGGAAGGCAACTACCTCTAAGACATCTGAAGGCATTCACCTTCAATGAACCAGGAGGAAGTGGAGCGTAAATCCCTTTGGTTAAAACAAAGAGAAGAAGAAGACTTTCAAGCTCTCCGAGCTTGAAAAGACAATCGAGTCTATCACTCGGTGGAGAAGATACCCGAGACCGCTCGAGAAGTAGAGTCTCGTAAGTGATTGATAAACGGCCAAGTCTCTTTGATCGATGAGAGGCATCTTGAAGACCACCGTAGTCGTCAACCAGTAACAAAGAATGGCCGAGGAAAATTAATCACCTGTTGTGGGTTGTTTCTCCACCGTGAATGCAGGCTTTGAAGGTGTTGAGCAAGTCTGCTACCCTCAATACACGAAACGACGGCCAGAAGAGGATGATGAAGACGATGTAATCATGCACTCTCCATTGTATCTAGACATCCAAAATCGTCCGCGAGAGTGGAGAAAATGGAAGCGAGCCTGCCGTCAGTGCGGTTTGAATATCGAGTTTATTCTTTCGGAGGAAGAAGAACTCTTGATTTCTTGAGGTGGACACATGCTACAAGCCCTTGACGAGGATAATTGCATAAATATACTGAAAATTCGAAAAGAAAATGGCGGGCTAAAGCAATCGAGGACGCTTGAGAGGCACGTGAGAAGGCCAAAGATCCGCCCTATCACCGCACCACAGGGCATACACATCCTCACTTTGACGCCCTATCGAAAGTGATGAGGATCGGACCACTGTTCTTTGCCACTGAAGAATTGCAAATGCAAGACACAATGCGAGAATCAGTAATCCTTCATGAACAAAGAATGATGGAGGGACCGGGAGAGTCCTCCAAACGCACGGAGATAGACCCAATGGGAGTGGTGCAAGCATATTGCCACCGTTGTTCTTTGCCGCCACCACTTCCCCACTCACTACGAAGAAGGAACTAAGGGCTGGCGATGAAACCGGGATAGTGGGGACCCCAAGTTGAGCCAACCCCTAATGAAGGTGTCTTACCACCGCCCCTAAACGGTTGAATACTCAATGGGAACAATCGGGAGTCCGGAGACGAGTGACCCCATTCAAGTCACTCACCGGTGGTGTGCGAGGGGGAAACTCCTTCCACTGCGGCAATGTCGGAGGATGTTGGTGACTCCACAATGAATCTAGGAGGCGAAGTGGAGAAGGAACAAACACAAAGTACACAACAAGTTGTCATCGACGAGGCTTAGAGCGGTTGAGATGTCTCGGTGAGGTGCCAATCACGAAGGCTAATGACGCCGATGCGGTCGAGGCACGAGGAAGGAACGACCACGGGAGTTAACACTGGCGCATTTAAAGTGCAATCCATGGAGTTGAGACTCCAATGGATGCCACCGAAAGACCCTAAGACAGTGACATCGTCGAAAGGGATGTCCAGGCCTCGCATTGCTTGATTGAGGCAGAGGTAATGAAGGTCCACGGGAGATTGAGACTTCCGGGGTAAAGAAGTGAAATACAAAACATCCTCCCGCTATCATTGATCCATCGAAAAAGGAGATAAGCGCGCTTCACGATTCCCAGGATAATCCCGATGTAACCTTTCTCGGGATCGGAAGGAGATGATGAAGCCGAGTCATCCCCGTGGATCGATCCAAAAGACTCACGGTGAGGATGTTCCAACCACGAGTAAGTCCGACCTCAAGTCTACTCGTCAAACTTACAACTTTGATGATAAGCCACCCATGGAAATCTCATCATCGTCCAATGACGCTTCTAATAAGACCGAGACCAGTCAACTCACGTGGAAAACCATTTGAGACCAACGGTTCATTGAGACAGTGAGGCTCGACAGGCCGGGTCAACTTCACAATGCACCCACCAAACAGAGTCCACCGCGCAGCTCCCCGCAGCAGTTCGACTCCACAAGGAACTTCACGAGCACCACTCATCATTGAACAAATCCCGATTTGCCGTGATGATCCCTTTGTAGAATCATTTCCACTTTCTCTTTGGAGGTACCCGACTCCTCCCGAAGAGTCGAAAAAGAGATCTCGAGCGCTTCCCGAGGACGAGATCCTCGTCATTCCATCAAATACCATCGTTCGATTGACTATGATTTTGACGCCGCTTGGCCGTCACCGCAATGTGGAGGAACAATCAAGTTCGGGAGGTGTTCAAAGCATTATTTATCAAATTGAACGGATAGAGAGGCACCAGGCCTCGATGGACATGAGATCGATAACAGGATGCCAACCTTCGGGCCGACTTGAGAGGCATAATAGTCGAGAATCGGGAGTGGTGTCAAAAGAAGAAACAATGCGTGTGGAACAAGCTAGATATTTGAGAACATTGTTCAACAAGTTGTTGGTATGGCGAGCTAAGAATGCGATGCGAAGACAAAATTGAGAGAACACATTGAGCACATGCATGAATCTCACATCGCCGAGATAAAGCTGCTGCGTGAGCAAAATAAGAATGAGCTCTCGCGTATGGAAGAAAACATGGATCGAAAATTCAGCCTTCTCATGGTTGAGATGAAGTCGCTTAAAGTCGAATCCAACGGTATTCGCTCCGAGTTTTTGCAGCACTCGAAGCTTAACTTGGCTATCACAGACTCGACTTCTTGCTTGCTAGTTTGTTTCTGGGGTTCTCTCTCCTTTGATGATGCCAAAAAGGGGAAGAGGAATACCTAAAAGCGCACTGAAGGGATCGAAGTTGAGAAGGATGGAGTAGCTTTGTGAAGGAAAAGGCGGTGAGGAAGTTTCAAGAGAAAATAAAGGGAAGTCTGTTGAGGGAGAAGGATCGAGAGATGTGACCTTGATGATTGCACAAACCCCCAACAAGGTCTTGTCACGGTGATATTATCAAAGACCCAAACTCCCGATGACTCGCACTCCAACACTGTTGTACCTATGGCCGACAAGAGAAAGACAATTGAAGCGGGGGATGGAGGAAGTGGATGGAAGGATGAATGCCCAAGTTATGGATATTTTGAAACAACATAGAGGCATTCCAAAGAGACAGAGACACTTATGCCATCTCGATCTGGGAATCGAGCAAGATCGTTGATGAATTAAAACGCCGCATCCGAAGGATACTTCGCAAACATGTCCATGGCTCAAGCCTCGGGACTTATCTTGGGGAAAAGGGTCTCACACTATGTGAAGAAGGTGTGGGGCGGACTATCGGTGATCGCTCTGCTTTGGTCACTCCGCTAGTCACTCAGTGGGAAAAGAAGGCCCCGAAGACAATACATGCCAGGAGGAAGAGGTAGAGGAAGAAGCGGTGGTGGAGGGAGAGGTTTCAGATCTAGACCTCCGCCAAAAACATTGAGTACATAGATCCAGGCAAAAGAGGAGGGATCTACTGGGTGGTTTTGATGAAGTAGCCAATCTACAAGTGGCTAAGAACAATCCGAGTATGTGAAAAGAATTGAAGAAGAAAATAAAAGTCAAACTCAAATTATGTGAAAATAATACTTCTTTAGATAAGACACATTCCACGGGTGATTGAACTTTTCCCCACTCAAGTATTCGAGCTCATATGCCCCATTTAATAAGCCCTTGCTAAATCTATACGGGCCTTCCGTGTCGCCTTTAGTGGACTGGGTTCGCTCTCGTGACCTTCTTCTGCACTCAAATCGCTAACCGTAAATTTTCTCCTTCACCTTTGAGTTGTATATCTTTCACTTCTCTATTTGTGTATCGTGTTTTTCATCTCGACACTACATCTCTTCTTCTCCAATATATATAGTTCGACTTTTGCAAGGTGACCTCATTTTTTTCTTCGAAAAAATTTGCAACTCGAATGTTGGGGCCCCAATTTCTCTTTGGGATGATGGCCTTGGCTCCGTATGCCGGGAGAAAGATGTCTCTCCCGTGGCAGACCGATGTGTCGACTGTAAGCCCATAATACTCGAGCGACTCTTCGGGCGATTTCTCCTAGACTCTTCTAGTCTCGTCCGTCTTCAATGTATACTTGAGGATTTTGTTCCCGCCTCGACTTGGCCGTTAGATTGTGGGTGATATGGAGTGGAGAAATGGTTTGATGTGGAAATGTTCGCAAAAAGTTCAAAATCTTTGGTCAGCCGAACCGCTTCCCATTGCCGTCACTATTGAATATGTTATTTTGAATCTGCATATGATAGATTTCCATGAAAAATTGATGATCTTTTCTTCATCTATCTTTGCTAGGGTTCCGTGATCGGCCTACTTAGTGAAATAGTCCATTGTGACTATAGCATACTTCACGTCTCCTTTGCCAGTGGGGAGTGGTCCAATGAGGTCCATTCCCCATTTGGCAAATGGCCAAGGACTAAAGATTGAAGTGAGTTGTTCAGGTGGTACGACGACGGGTGGTACGAATCGCTGACATCTTTCGCATTTCTTGACTAAGGAGATCACATCTTGCTTCAAGGACGACCGATAATACCCTTGGCGGATCACCTTATATGCTAAAGTCGGCCCTGCGTGATTTCCACAAATTCCCTCATGCACTTCTTGGAGAATATAGTGCATCGGTTTCTAACAAGCATCCGAGTAGTGGGACCGAGTATCCACGTTTATACAAGACCCGTCATGTTGGGAAATTTATTGTTTAGATTTTGATGAATGCCATGTAAAACTTAGAATATAAAGTTGGCACCCCATTTTTGTTGTACATCGCATTGTAATAAATAGGGTGGTCAAGCCGTTAAAGTTAATCTTCGCCTATGCCTAAACATGCAAGAAGACAACCGGAGACTAGAAGGAAGACTCACCGCAAGACAGTTTGAGTATGGCAAAGAAGAGAAGACGGGAACTCATTTTGTAAGTACAAGCGAGATGCGGTGAGTAAAGTATCGTCAAGTCAACTCAAGATAGCCAAGTCTCAAATTGAAGTGATGAAGAGTCATCCATGATTGGAAGTCGACTCTTCTAAGTCACCCGGGAAAGCAAGGAAATGCAAATAAGTCGAGATAATCTGAAAGAGATCCGTTGCACGTAAATCAAGAGAATTACTTAAACAAGTAATACCTCCATGCTACCTTTCTTGAAGTGCTCAGTCCCTTTAAGCGTGCAAAAGGAATAAACAAATGGGAAGCATCGCACCATGTTAGAACTCGAAAAGTCAAGAACAATTCATACGAGGAAGTGGCAATTCCAAGGATCGCAACAAGACAAGCCAACGACCACAAGTGTCTTTTTGAGAATAAGCCTATCTCTTCAACGGGCAAATTTTCAAAAGAACACTATAAAAGGTCGAGGAGTTTATTTGAGAGAATGTTGGTTACCTTGACATTTAAAAACAAATACGAGCTAGAAAAGCAATATCTCAGAACCAAAAATATTCTCAAATCATTCAAGTTCAATCCTCAAGCCTAAACTACGAAGGAAATCAATCCAACACTCACCGTGAAGGAAAGATAACTTCAATCGGTTGAAGAGGAAATTATTGAAGAATCAATGGGTCTACATTCCACGGAGGATTGTAGGAAGGTTCAAGGTCGAACCGTCTCAAGTTTTTGGAGGGCTTCGTGATCAAATCCAAAGAGCTTGAGCAAGTGGGTTGTAGTAGCAAGGGCAACTGCCTGTGAAGAAGGCGAGTCGCACGAGAAGCCGGTGCGTGACCAAGGCATCTCCGCATCGAGTCCCAAAGGATCAAGTCGTTGTGTGATCAAGACTTGTATCCGGACCGTTACCACTCAGATCCGATCAATACCTAGTGGATTCCTCCAGGAGTTGGAGAAGAGAGGAGTAGAAGAATTACCCCATCTTCGAACCTCTATAAAAACTTATCGTGTCATTTACATTTCAAAGACTTTAATTCCTCGCATCTTATTTATTTAACTCTTGATAAATTTGCTATCCACTTGATAATCTCTAAGTACTAAAACCAAGCATTAAATCAAAACTAAACCAAGTTTAAGGGTGTTAAGTCTTCCAATGAAAACAAACTACATTGAACTAAGTCTTTAATCTTAACAATTGAGCTATTCTATCAACGGCTCGGTCGAGTTTGTTGAGTGACTAACTCTCTTGATTAACCAAATTAGTCATGTCCACCAAGGACACAACTCGGTAGTATCAACTCGAACTTTTAAAAGGACTAAATCAAAAAGTTGGTAAGGTTTATTCAACCCCTTCTAAACCTTACACTCACACCCCTTGGGACCTACACCGTCTACTATGGTAAACCGAACAACCTGTGTTCTCAATGTTCTGGCCTCAGCTTTGTTTATTGGTTGAATCCCGTGCTCCAAATACTAAATGATGGGTGTCATCTATGTTGGTTCGGCACCCTCGCTGACATTTATCTTCACCGTGTTTAATGAAGGGGAAGCAGGTGGGTAACCATAACGTCTTCAATCAGGTCGGTCCCCGGGCTGGATGCTAGTCGGGCTAGAGTGTCTGCTTGTACATTCTTGGTTCTTGGGACGTGTATTACTTCTACTTCAAACTGAAAAAGTCTACTTTTTGCAAGCTCCAAATCTTGGCTATCTTTGGATCCTTTGGTTCATAATCCCCGTTAACTGGTTGACCACCAATCGTGAGTCATGTGAACGAGTAACCTTTTCGACCCCATCAAGTTTCCATCTCTAATCCATCTATTAAAGCTTCATATTCGCCTCGTTGTTTGATGTCGGAATCAAAACCATGCATTTAACAAGTAGCATTTGTGTTTTGGATGATTATCATAATCCCGCCCCCTGCTCGGTCTGTGGTGGAAGAGCCATCGACAAATAACTTCCACACTTGTTCCTCGATGATTTCCAGCTAAATTGACGGATGGGTGAATTCTGCTATGAAGTCCGCCAGTGCTTATCCCTTGATTGTTGTTCTTGGCTCATACAAGATTTCAAAATGGCTAAGTTCAATGGCCCACTTGATCATATGACCAGAAGTGTTTGGTCAGTGCATAACTTGTTTCAAAGGATAATTTGTTAAGACAATAATTCTATGCTCCAAGACATAAGGTCTCAGCTTTCTCCCCGAGATGACCAGTGCATATGCTAACTTTTCCATTGGAGGGTACCGCAACTCAGCGTCGTGTAGGACTTAACTGATGTAATAGACCGGGTGTTGAATTGAACTATCTAGTCGGATAAATCGAAGTCGACGGCATTTTCAGAAACTGCCAGATATAAATATAAGTTTTAACATCGGATCGGTTTCTGCAGAATAGGAATGGATGCCAAATGTTGCTTTATTGACTCAAATGTTGCTTGTGTCTGTTTGGTCCATTCAAAATCTTTATTTTTCTTGATAATCTCGAAGAACGGTTTACACTTATCTGTGGATCTTAACATGAACCTACTCAAGACTGCTAGGCGCCCGGTTAGACTTTGTACTTTCTTAACAGAATTAGGAGATTCCATGTCAATTATAGCTTTGATTTTACCAGAATTAACTTCAATTCCTCTTTAGTTGACCATGTATCCTATGAATTTTCCCAAGCCGACCCTAAACGTGCATTTTTTAGGATTTAACATCATCTTATACTCGCGTAAAATTGAAAATATTTCATTAAGGTCGGAAATATGATCGGCAATATACAAAGACTTTACAAGCATGTCATCTACATAAACCTCCATCGTATGCCCTATCAACTTCTCAAACATTTTATTGATTAACCTTTGATAGGTTGCCCCAACATTCTTCAAGCCAAACGGCATCACTTTGTAGCAATATACGCCCCGAGCTGAGTAGAAAGAAGTGTTTTCCTCATTGTCTGGGTGCATCCGGATTTTATTGTAGCCCGAGCACGCATCCATAAAACCCATCAACTCGTGCCCACCCGTTGCATCAACCATATACTCAATGTTGGAAAGAGGGTAGCTATCTTTTGGGCATGCTTTGTTGGATCGTGAAATCCACACAAAGGCGCCATTGCCCATTACTATTTTTGACCAATATGGGATTGGCTACCCATCATGGATAAAGCGCTTCTCTCATGAATTGGTTATCCAACAACTTGCCGACCTCGGCTTCCAACACGCTTGCCTATCCGGCTATTTAATGTGAGTTTTGCATGTATTTTGGGCATAATTTTGGATATAATAGGTTGATAAACGTGCATTAACTTAGTAAAATGGGTCGTGTTCTCATAATGTGGAAAAAGATATTGCGCTTTGCTCATTTTGCAGAAATTAACGATGTTTGTAGTACTTTTGTGGCAAATCGGAGCATTGCAGAAGGACCGTCAAGAATCGAGCGATTCTGCGAAGTATGGAGTCTGAATCGAGCAACAAAGGTACATGCACGCCCGCCCGTGCTCATACGCACGCCGCGCGTGGTCCTGCAAAGAGGAATCAACCTTCGACTTGGACGGCCGGTCGTGCGTGTTTATACGTCGCGTCTTCCCAAGAAAAATTAAAGCTTCCACTTAAAGCACGGGGCTGGTCGTGCGCTATGCATGGCATGGCCGTGCGTGCGTGCGGGTTTTTGAGTCTCGCTTCGTATTGACTTAGGTTTGTCCGGGATGTTATAAATAAAGAGGAGGCGGACTCGAAGAGGATACACTTAGTTTTACCCTAGAAAGCAGAGAAAAGAGCATCCTTCTACCGGAGGAATTGAGAGAAAGGTCGAGATCGCATCCACGCTTGAGGATTGAAGATTGATTGCGAGATCATCGATATCCTTGAGTTTTTCTTACTCCATTGTATTCTTATTTTTCATCTAGTTTGATATGGATATGAATAATTTGTCTAAGAATTCTTCGTTTCCCATGTCCGACTAAATACCTTGTGATTCCGGGGTTTGGGATTAGGTTAGTTAACTCTTATTTGATGCTTAATTTTAATTGAAGTTATTATTTCGAACCCTATTCGAGTACTTTGCTTTGTTACTTGTTTTATCATATGGCCAATGGTTTAACATGCTTGATGTGTTGATTCATAAGTCGAGAGATGAGTTTCAATACTAGATCTTGAGTACTTGACATGAATACTTTGTATGATTGAGAAATCGTGAGTATTTATGAGGATTATCGATCTTATTTGCTTTTGGGAGTTGTTTATCTTATGTTGAGTAGAGATGCTAGCATGACAATTCAATCAACGTATTTATTGTGTATCGAGAGAGAGGATAGATTACTTTTGTGATCGCTTATATGAAAGATAGATAATAACTTTGGTTTGATTAATCGATAACAAGAGGGAGATTAATCAAAACCATAACCCTAGAATCCATTCATCTACTTGATCTTTCAATCGTAACTCTTTGCTTTGTTCTTTTTATGATAAAATATTATCTTAGCTTTAATAAACAACAATCACACTTTCATCGTCTAAATAAAAATAGTGTTATTACAATCTCAATACTTAGTGCGTTAATTTATTAGTCTCTCTGTGGATCGACCTTGCTTACCCTATCTATTAACTACGCTCGTTCACTTGCAAGTAAAGTTAAAAATAAGGCGAAAACGGCCCATCTTCCTTCTCTTCCGGATCACGGGTCGGTTGGTGAGATCGATGTTCAAACGGTGGCATGCATGTTTAGGATCAATGTCGGGCATGTCCGCGTAAGTCCATGCAAAGACGTCCAGATTGTTGCTCAAGGATTTAATAAGCTCCGAGCGAAGGGGCTCTTGCAGATTGTGCCCATATCTAAGTTGCGTCCCCCGTGCTTCTTATCGACATCTACTATGTCGATTTTTTCTTGATTCGGCATGTTTACGTTTCTTGCTATGTCCTTCTTTTTCTCGCAAGAGTAGCTCTTCCTCCTCGAGCAACCGCTTCCTTCCTAGGTCGTCTTCCGGGGTCGGCTCATGTCAAGTTGTCTCGCTTGGTTTTCTGCTGAACATCCTCGATTGCCAGGGCCGACCGACTTGCGAGGACTCTCCTTTTCTATCACATTTATTTCCACTTGTCTAATCTTAAGGGAGCATTCCCTAGATTCTCCTTGATTTCCTTTGTGGAAACCTTCCCCATCCGGGAGTAGGGAATTTGATGCGTAGTGGTAGGCACCGAGACGGCCGCTTTTAAATGATAGCGTTGGTCGTCCAATTATAGCATTGTACTCGGAATCAGATTTGATGATTTTGAAAGTGGTTATAATTGTCCTCCTATGCGCCCTTGGCCGAGTTTGTATAGATAGATCGACTTCATCAATCGGATCGATCCTTCCTTCCCAAAACCCAAAATGTTATCATTGCGGGGCGGATATAACTTTCATCGATGTTCAACATGCGGAAAGCCCTCGATATATCCCTGAAGCATAACTTCCCGAATTGACTAGGATCTTGTGCACATGGATGCCCAGGATCGGTGTTGCCCACGAAGGGGTCGAATGGGGATGCACAAGTTGGTCGGCGCCCCTGGCCGTTCTTTGAATCGGCTCGGGCCCGTGCGCCCGAACACCGAATGGGCTCGACGGGGAATCGGAGAATTGGGAGGATTCCGCCACACTGCTTTGTTCCTGGGCGTCATCGCGTTGCCTTCTCCTGTCCTACCTATCATCAGGCTGCCTATTTTGGGAGTTAACTTCTTGATTATCCTGGTTTATGGGGGGTTGATTTTGGGTATTCCGAGGAGGATGCCTATGGAGGGTTTTTATTGGTGGAGGAGGTTGAATTTGAGGTGGAGGAGTTGCAAGTTCTTGTGCGACTAATTGATTCATTTGTTGGATAAAGCTTGGGTTTGTGAGAAGTTGTGTAATGGGTAATAAAACTACGCCCCCGGTCCCGGTTGGAGGCACATTTTGAGGGTTTTGGGTGTCTTGTGGTAAATCTTCATGCCTACGGGGGTTTCTCGAGTTTTCACTCATTTTTCAGTTGGTGAAAAGGATAGATTACCTTGGCTGGAATATTTTGGAACTCTTCGAACGTTGACTGGACCAAACGGGCCCTCCTTCTAGCTCCAATTTGTTGATGTGCTTTTTCGATCAACAAGAAAAGAACTCAAAATATCTGACTTGGAAATTAAAACTGAGCACCTGGAAAAATATTAATTGGCCGATTCTGCCTTTTTATTACTGATGCCGAGCAGAGCGTGTCTGGTCGGCCTTTTACACTGAATTCCAATTTTGCAAGTTATATAGGGAATTTTCTCTCTTGTCTTTTTCCTAATAAATGAGATCTATTTATACTAATACAATTAGTGACCTAATAATCATTATATCTAAGATAATAGTGGGACACTTGTCCTCTTCCGGGTGTGCATGGGGCACATGGTGGTCATGTGTTGAGAGGTACTTGTTGACTTGTCCCGTTGGCATATGGACAGGTGGCACCTTAGTCTGCCACTGGTGAGTTGGAACCACTTAGTGGGAGAATGTTGAGTGGAGCACCCATTGGAATTGTTTTTGTTGTAGTGGGTTGGGCTCCGCTCAGTCATCTCGGCTCGGTCCACGTCATCTGTTCGGTCCACGTCATCCCCGGGCGGCGCGTCATCATCACCGAAAGGCCACGTGGATGTATTTTCTTCCACTCGGATCGGGTATCATTACGGGTTATTAATAATTTTGAAAATAATTAAATTTTTTAATAATTAAACTTAGTCTCATAAATATATACCGTTATAACTACATAGGGTTCCACCTTTGACGTGTATTATCTTCTTCTTTTTATGTGAAAATACCCGATATTAAGTAAAAAGAAAATAAATTGAATGGTAGTTGTTACCAGTGATATAGTCTTGTTAGGGATGTCAATGGGTCCGGTAAGACCGGACCCGCCTTATTAGGCGGGTATGGGACAAGTAAATGGGTATGGGGCGGGTAACGGGTATAAGTTTTCGGACCGGCGGGGCAGAAATCGGAACTGGTCCAGCGGACCACCCATACCCAAACCCGTTTAATTATATATATTTTATTTTTTTATTTTTTGTTTTTGTAAAGACAATTTATCTTGCAACCCTCATTTATAAATCTAATTTATTTCTTTGTTACATGTTTGTTATAATGTTATATTTTTAATTGACTTACATTAATTTATCTAGAATTTAAATTCTCAAATGAACCGAAGTAGGAACTAGGAAAGGCCTTAGTTGATCTATTATTCACTCCAGTCTTCAAATTGATTGTGTTGTAAGCTTTGTGAATATTTTAAACTTAGATATAAGTTGCTTTTGTTTTGATTTTCAATTATCATTATTGCATGTAAATTGTTTCAATATATTACTTTTTTTTGGTTTGCAGGTTTGTTGAATTTACTAATTATTTTTATCAATATACTACTAATTGTTTCAATATATTAATCATTGTTTCAATAACATTGCATGTAAATTTTTCAATATATTACTAATTTTTATTATTCTTGGTGGCAATATAATGGAAAAAAATAAAAAAATAAGTTAAAATGGATGACATAGGTGGTTTTAATGGGCCTAGCGGGTCTTACCCGCTAAAACACGGTCAGGGCGGGTCTGGGTCCTTGAAATCTTAGCGGGTCGGGTCTCGGGTCCAGGCGGACCCGACCTGCACCCGACCCATTGACATCCCTAGTCTTGTAGTATCCCATTAAAAAGTGTGTTTTTTAAATAAAAAAAAATGTGTAGCAACCAATGCAAAGAATGGGCCTGCTGGATCCATTCATTATTCAGAAACAACGCGCGCCGGCCTAACATATATATTGGCATTTTGCAACCTCTTCTCATCCATTACATAATCCCAATTCAATCCACCCAATTATTTCCATAATCTCCCCCAAACATATATCCCTGTATATTACTTCTCTCTTATATCCGATCCATTGGATAAAAATTACTTAAAGAGAAAAACAAGAAGAAAGATTTGGGTTAGAAATGGGAGACAGGGCAACATTAGCAAAGGCCAAGAAAGAGCTTGAAGAATTGTACATGGGAGTACCAGATGAATCAGTGAACCTCACTTTCCAAGACTTGGCTCAAGTAAGACAACACAATACAGAAAAGAAAAAACCCGAAAAAACTCCATCAGTACCCTTAGCCAAACTTCCAAGCATAGACTTCAACAAAGGCTTGGAAGCATCCTTTCAAGGTACTAACATTAACAGCCACCATCAAAATCAATTGTGGGGCCCAAGAGGACATGTCTACGGCCATCATGATCATCCTCGTGATCCCGCCGGTTATGGTGGTGGTGGTGCAGGGGATCAGAGGAGCATGGTGTATGAAGATGATATTATTATGAGCCATGTGAGTGTCGTCGGAGGAAGGCGCCGCCCTGGGGTTCCACACTCCAATATTTGCACCCTTTGTTCTAACTACATTTATCTTTGTCGCCACCGTTGCCTGGTACCTCTTTTCTACTTTATTATATTACACACCCATTTTATACTATTATGGGATCATTATAAAAAACTCCAACTACCTTTCAGAATTATAAAAAGTACCCATGAGATTTGATTCAGGGTTAAAATTAATTGTTTTTATTTATATCTAGTTCATTATTCGTATATGTGCCTGCAGGTGTGTGGAAGAGCTTATTGCAGGCAATGCGTGAGCATTGGAATGGGAGAGATGACAGAAGGTAGAAAGTGTATTGACTGTTTGGGGAGAAGATTCAGCCAAAGGTACTAAAATACATACTGCAAATTCACATACATACATGGTATTTTCACAAACAATTAATTGACGATAAAGTCGCATGCATTATTCTTACTATTTGATATGAACTACTCGGTCCACATGGACCACATTTTACTTATAAATTTATGTATATGGGTTATATTTCCTAGAAATGAAATGAAGAATTTAACCAATAACCATATGCCAGAGATGCAGGTTTCAAGCTAGGGCTCCTCACTGCATCCTTATAATTATCTGATACTAATATTAGACAATCTCAAACTATTTGGAACCAAAGGAGGAAAAGAAAAAAACAGTCCTATTGTCCCACTTGACTTGTCTAATTATCCCTACAATGATTTTTATGAAAGTTAGCTGCGGATTGTAGCATTGCCTAACAATTACATATCAAACAGGGAATTTCCAACTTGGACAGAAATGTCTGCAGTCAACAGCATTTCAGGAAATAAAAGAAAAAGGCTTAATTGCAAAAGTGGTCCCTAACTACATGGCTAGCAATTTTGGTCCCATAAATATTTTAGGCAGCAATTTTAATTTCATAAGTTTTAATCTGTGCACTTTGGTCCTACAAGTTGTGATTTTGGTCCAACTTTGTGTTTCAATGTTTCATTTGTTCTTATAGTACCCTTGTCCTTTAGCCAAAATAGTAAAATACCAAAAATATTACCTATGACTGTTAATAGTTAGAGGACTGAAATTGTTATTTGAGTAAAAAGTAAAATCGTTCAAGACCAAAATTCTCACATCAATAAGTTACATAGACTGTCAACCCATGAGTTACATGACTACAATGCAATTTAAGTCAAAGAAAAAAAGTAAAAAAATGAAATATATAAATAAATAAAACTATCTTTTGGTGCCGGCCAATAGTTAAATGCTAGGCAGGCGTGACGACTCTATGTCAAACTCAGGAGCATAGTATATATATAATGCACGGATTATATAGTTGAAATTTTGTAAGTAACATTAATATAATAGAGAGTATATATATATTAATCAAGAGTTGTCTGGATGAATGGATGGATGCTTAAATATTAATTGTTTGGACAGATACATACAGAAGGCAGGCCATGTTGGGTGCTGCATTGGATATACGTCTGTGGTGAAGCAACAAGAGCTGAAATGGGCCGAAAAAGGGCCAAGGAGGACCGGCGACAATAAATACGGGAACAGCATGATGACGACAACGTCGAGATCAAGAAGTCCTATTAGCCGCCCAGCAACACCTACAAGGCCACAACATAATTCTCATCATAGCAATCCCCCTTCATTTGTCATGAGCTCGCCTTATTCGCCTTATTCGCCCACTAATCACCATCCCATGCCTTTCTAGCTCAGACTATTAATTATTAGTTCATATCTTGTTTTTACGTTTTAATTTCAGAACTAAAGATGATGGTTTTAACTTTTCATTTTTGAAATCTGTTATCTTTTAATTAAAGTAATGGTAATGTTTTTATATATACGTTATAATGTTATATGAGGCGCATTTGTTGATATCAGTGTGATGGTTGGAAATATACAGGCAAAATTATTTATCATAAGATTGTATTTTTATAGGCAAAAACTTGTGTGAGACGGTCTAACGGATCTAAATCCGTGAGATGGATCTATACCCAAGTCCATTTGTGTCAATTTTATGAAATCCACCGGTGGCAAACTTGTAATTTGTTGCATCTTTGTGGTAGAGCCGTATAGGTCGCCCGCCCACTTTTCTTAATTGTTTTGTCCAAGAGTCACCATTTCTTCTTAAATTCCCCCTCCTATTATTACGGGTTAGAATCCAACCATTTGCCCTCACACTTCTTAAATTTATTTTTTTTGACTTGGTAAGAGTGGGGTTTAACAATCCCCATCGTATATATCAATGAGATATTCATAAAATATTATTAGAAATTTATTAGTTTTAGCTACTCAACATTTAATTAACAAATCTAATGTTGTCAAAAAAATTAATAATAATAAAGAAGCTTTCTGTTGATTTTTAATTTATATTTTATTTTATCATATTTGTAGACCAAACCTATGAAATCTAAGTATCATATCTTTTTCCTATATAACCTTTGTACTAAATTAAATATATTAATTAAGATATTTATCATGAACTCATATATACAATTTAAAATTTAAAAACATTATTTCCCATTTCTTTTAAAGTTGTTACTTTTTACTTTAAGATTATTAGTTACTATTCCTTTTTGAAGTACAACATTTTACTTGAAAAAGTAATGTATTATTTTGTATTAAAAATTATTTTTTACTATACAAGTATTGCTATCTTTGATTGATTACGGTGTGATTACAACGGAAAGCCTTCAACAATGGCTTTTACAAATAGAAAAGGAAAATTACAAGAAAAATGAATCGACTAATACAACTTGTAAAGATGAAAGTCGAGTCGAGAATGAATTATTTCGCAAGACAAATACGCCCCGGCTAGTGCTCACGGTGACGACGTAATATCCCCAAAGAAAAACGGCTTAACCTCTTTTTTGTGTACAAAGAGCACCACCGACACAAAAACACCTTTGAACTTGAAGGAGTGAGAATCGATGGACTGGACTCGAATGCAGAATGAAGTGTTCTTGGAAGTATTTTTGGAAATGTTACAACACTTTTAACAGCACTTTCAAAATATGCAGAGATATATGCTAATTTTCTGTGTGTCTAATCTGCAATACAAACCAGACTATACATAGGCAGCAAAATCCAACCTGCATGGAATTAATTCTGGTAAGTTAGTGGCATTAACCTTCCTTGTAACAGCCAGGTGTTACAACCACAATAATGACCACTTTCTAGGGAGTTACAACCCCATCAATGTCACTATCTGAGGAGTTACATACTTCAACACACACTTATAAATCTGGACACCTACAATGTCCAGGTTCTTCTGGCGGCTCAACAGTCACTTGAATCTGGGCCAAGCCCATTTTCGAGTGACAAAAGTGTAGCGGACCTAGACCCGGGCCCAAAGGCAAGCCCAAGCCCAAGACCACACCCACGCCCACACCCATGCTCACGCCAGGGCCAGTTCATGGTCTTGTGTGCTGGCAGCGTGTAGCCTACTTGGGATCATCCACTTATAATATAGTATATCCAAATAATAGTATCTTCTAATATTTAAACTAGGATAAACAAAGCTTCATAATCTATGGGGGATGAAGAAAAACCTTTCAACTCCTTTTACATAATGCCCATTCCTATGGCCAACTTCGTGTAATAATTTCTCACTCACCAAAATTAGGTTTTGAAAAATAAAAATACTACGAACATCTACTCTGAACGTAGCTTAATAATTTACAATTTAATTTCTCTAAAATTAAATTCTTAGCCACCGAAAATTTGGTCAAAGTTGGGTCAACGCATACTTTGTCAAAACCCAAATTTCCAATAATCCCCCACATGAGTGGAAATTAATGCATGCATGAATGCAGACATGCAAACCAGTCCTCAAGAGACAATATTGCATCTGAAAAGGTAGCTTGTGGCTTTTAACCTTCCGTAGTCAATACCATGAGGTACACTGGCGACTTAGTTGATGCAATGACTTAAACTATTCCTCCACGGTGTATACCGAGATAACACTATTAACACAATAAGGTCTCAACACCTTCTGTTCTCACGTTTTGTGTCCGTTTTGGTCGTGGACACCTCTTGGGATTCATAAGATGTTACTTTGAAGCGGCCCACGCTTCTCACTTACATAGGTGACCTTCTATCCGAGTATCCTGCCATACTCAACCTCAACAAAGTATAGGAATCATTAAAAGTCAAATGACTTAGCTTCACCACAACTTTGCATGTATTCCAACATTTGTATTGCTCTCTAGAGATGGGTTGAAATTCAAGTGTTACAACATAACCTTCAAGCTTAGTTTTCTCATTGAACCAAGTTCTTCGGATCTCCAGTCATCATGGTTGGGTTACCACTATGATGGTTATTTTACTTTGTGGACTTTAAGCCCATTCCATTTAGCAATTTACTCAATTGATCTCGATTCAACCCTTTCGTCAAAGGATCTGCCAAATTGTCTTTTGACTTTACATAGTCTTGACATCCCACCATTTGAGATCAATTGTCTAATGGTATTGTTTCTTCGACGAATATGTCGAGACTTACCATTATAATACATATTGCTTTGTGCCTTTCCTATAGCCACTTGACTATCACAATGAATCATCAGAAGACACATACTTCCACCAACATGGAATATCTTCCAAAACGTTTTGAAGCCACTCGATTCTTCACCGGCTTTATCCAAAGCTATAAACTCGATTTCATGATGGACCGAGCTATACATGTTTGCTTCGTGGACTTCTATGATTCCACACTACCTCCAATGGTGAATATGTATCCACTAGTGGAATATGAATCTTTCAAATCCGAAATCCAACTAGTATCACTATAGCTTTCAAGTATAACTGGATATCTCGAGTAGTATAGCCTATAATCCAGGGTATACTTCAAGTATTTTAACACCCTGGTTAACGCTTTTCAATGCTCATGGCTTGGATTACTTGTGAACCTACTTAACATATTTACAGGATAGATTAAGTTCGGACGTGTACGGTTTGTAATGTACATCGATATCTTATTATACGTTAGTATTCCATCTAAGCCACTGGTTCTGCTTTATTAGCAACCAAATTTACACTTAAATCAATGGGTGTTTTTGACGGTGAACTGTCAAAAGCATTGAATTTTTGAGCACTTTCTTCTCATAGTGGGATTGTGACAAGATAATTCCATCAGGAGTCCTACTGATTTTTATCCCTAGGATCACATCAGCAGTCCCCATATCCTTCATGTCAAAGTTCCTCTTTAGCATTCTTTTAGTGTCCATGATATTATCATCACTCGCCCATGTTTACCAAATCGTCTACATATAGACTAACTATGACAAATGCTTCCGATGTCCCTTTGACATATACGCATTTATCACACTCGTTGATTTTAAATCCATTTGACAACATTGTATTGTCAAACTTAAGATGCCATTATTTTGGAACTTGTTTGGATCGCATACAAGGATCTTATTAACTTGCACGCGTCTTCTTTTTTGACGGGTGAAACAAACCCTTTAGGTTGTTCCATGTATATTTCTCGCATCTATTTCTCCATTCCAAAATGTCGTCTTGACATCTATCTAATGAATCTCAAGTTTATGCAAAGCAGCAATTGCGAAAAGCGCCCGAATAGATGCAATCCTCGTTACTAGAGAACAGGTGTCAAAGAAATCATACCCTTCTTTTTGTTTAAAGCCTTTGGCCACAAGTCGTGCTTTATACTTATCAATGGTTCCATCTGTTTTATACTTCTTCTGTAGGATCCACTTACATCCCAAATTTTTATGACCAGCAGGGAGATTTACCAACTCCACATATGATTTTGTAGAATGAACTCGATTTCACTATTGATAACTTCTTGCGGAGCGGAGCATCTGGACTACTTAGAGCCTCTTTAATTGAGTTCGGCTCACGATCTAACATAAATGTTATGAAGTCAGATATGAAAGATTTATCCACCTTAGGCCTCTTACTTCATCTTAGTTCTTCACCATTAGGTGTTGAACTAATTATTCTGTCAAATGTGACAGCATATGTTGTACCAAGTGTTGTTCCAGATGTTAACACCCGAAGCAAAACCTTAAGTAACACCTCCAGAAACATCTGTAGTAACACCTGCACTTATTCCATATGTTGTAACACCTAAAGTAACACTTCAACAACATCTGAATACATCTGTTTCTTTAAACTTACATCTATCCTTTCTTTACAAGGATAAGTATTCTCAAATAATATAGGATTCCCTGATTCAATTATGGTACCAACTGTCATTTCCGGATTTTCTGACTTATGTACCATAAAACGATATGCACTACTGTTAAGTGCATAACCAATAAATACACAATCGACCATTTTATGACCGATTTTAACTTGTTTTGGTTCAAGTATTACAACCTTAGCCAAACACCCCACACTTTAAGGTATTTATAAAAAGGCTTACGATTTTTCCACAATTCATAAAGAGTCTTATCTTTCTCTTTAAGTGGGAATTTATTCAATATGTGGTTGGTCATTAAAAAACAAACTTTCTCCCATATATATTCCGAGTATCTTTGTTCAATATCGGATTACCCTAGAACTTACATGACTCATGGTCGTTTCATTAACATTAGAATGTTCTATTATTGTTATAACCATGTTCCAACAACACCATTAGAACCTCGCTCAAACAATTTGTAACCTAGTTCCAACAATAATGTTCAAACCTTTTTACAACGAGTGTGTACTTAGATGTTGTCACACCTTCAGCAACACTTCAGACTTCACATGGTTCTGAGGCTGCCTTCGGTGTTACAATACCCCAGGCCACGCCTCAAACCTTACTTGGTACTGTATTTGCCTCTGGTGTTACGACACTTTTGGCAACACCTCCGCAAGTGTCTTTCGATTATCCGCCTTTGATGTTACAAAACCACAGCAACACCTTCGAACCGTGGTTGATTACCGTCTTTGGTGTTACAACACCTCAAGCAACACCTTCTGTAACACTTAAATTTGCAACTGAAGCTCGAAAATCAAAAGTGAGACAGAAAGTGTGGCCATACACCCACGATCGTTGAATCCGTTATAATTTATAAAAAATATTCCAACACAATTTTCTCGAGTCTCAACCGAGACTTTCTTGGATTTAGATTCACACCTTTGATTTTTTACGATTTATCAATTGAACAATCGGTCACTAATCCAATTTTCTTCCGGTAGTGATTTTAGGAATTTATGAAAATCTTCCAACCTGGTAACAACATCTAAACGATGCAAACCATTGCTATTTTTTCATTTAAACGACATCCTTCAAAGACGAATATCATGCAAGATCGGTTGAAACTTTTAGATTAGTTTCAATACATTTTTGGATTTTTGGAATCATCTATTTTTCAATCCAAAATTTTGAAATAACGAACCTTTGGAAATCACATCCCCATTTCGTATTTCTTTTCCAAAACCATGAACCTTTGGAAAAATATCCTTAGTTCATATCAATCCACACAATACATATATAGTAAAGTACTTCACTAAGCTCTTCTTGGACATAGTCACGACATAGAAATCATCATTTCGCCCCATGCTTCGAACGCAACGCGCGTTTTAGCAACTAATACAATTCCAACAACCACTTTGGAAGGTCTTCTCGTCAGGTTCATCTCCAAGCTAAGGTTTTGTTTCTCCTTGCTATCCTGAAGGTACAATATTTGTCTTGTGATTGTTGATTACGAGTGTGTGATTACGACCGAGAAGCCTTCAATAATGGCTTTTACAAAACAGAAAATGAAAATTATAAGAAAAAATGAATCGACTAGTACAACTTGTAAAGACAAAGTTTGAGTTAAGAATGAATTCTTTCGCAAGACAAATACATCGGCTAGTGCTCACGGTACGACGTAATGTCTCCGCAAAGATAAAACGCCTTAACCTCTTTTTGTGTACAAAGAGCACCACCGACACAAAAACACCTTTCGAACATGAAGGAGTGAGAATCGGTTCTTTGGACTCGAATGCACAGAATTAAGTATTCTTGAAAATGTTACAACACTTTTAACAAAGACTTTCGAAATATGCGAGAGAGATATGCAAATTTTTTGTGTGTCTAATCTGCAATGGAAACCAGACTATATATAGGCAGCAAAATCCAACATGCAGGGAATTAATTCTGGTAAGTTAGTGAGCATTAACCTTCCTTATAACAGCCAGATGTTACAATCACAATGACGACCACTTTTTGGAGAGTTACAACCCCATCAGTGCCACTATCTGAGGAGTTACATACTCCAACATACACTTATGAATTTGGACATCTACAATGTCCAGGTTCATCTGGCGGCCCAACAGTCACTTGAATCTGGGCCAAGCCTATTTTTGGCCCAAGGCCCATGCCCATGCCCATGCCCACGCCAGGCCGAGGCCGGGCCGGGCGAGCGGTTACGCAAGCGCGCATGTGGCCCACTTGTGATCTTCCACTTATGTTACAGTATATCCAACTAATAGCATCTTCTAGTATTTAAACGAGGATAAACAAAGCTACATAATCCATCTGGGATGAAGAAAAAACCTTTCAACTCCCTTTACATAATGCCCATTCATGTGGCCAATTTCGTGTATTAATATCGACTCATAAATTCGATTTTGAGAAATAAAAATACTATGAACATCTACTCGGAACGTAGATTAATAATTTATAATTTAATTCCTCTAAAATTAAATTCTACCAAAAAATTTGGTCAAAGTCGTCGACGCCCACGTTCTCAAAACCCAAATATATGCTTAAAAATAAAACAATGCCAAAAAAAAATACAATATAAGCCATGAAATTTACAAGACGTGAGAATGTAATTAGCAAAAAGTAAATATATGCTAAAGAAATCACAATTAAGACCCCTAGCACCTACAGATTCCACTATACTCATGGTATAGGGTCAAGCAGGTATTTTGCTTAGGGAATCATCTTTATTCCACCATATAACCCAAAAAAAATATGCATGCGAACTGAAATCATTTAAATGATGCAAACCATGAACAAGAAAAATAAAATGTTTCCTATATTGCAATGATAATATATATTCTGACATTTATCACTATTAAGCTATTTTATCTATCATAAAGACATCTAAAAAATAACCATATATCAGAATTTTGGCATGATCCATATAAAACTAGAATAATGCTCATTTTTGTGGTAAATAATTCAATAATGTGGTAATTAATTATGAATGTTGATTCTTAACAAATTTATATACGTCAATAGTCTAACATACCATAATAACATAGTCAAAGATCAGAATAAATTTATTGGATAATAAATTTAGAGATATCAGAATATTGCTCATAATTTATATATAGCTGGAATACTATTATTTAATATTGTCATTAATTCTTATTCTTGATTATCAAGACTTACCATGATTAGATTTAATATCCAATATAAATACTGAAACATATTTCATTTTGCATGCATCATAATATTCAACTCATGAAAACACAGGCATAAAAATATAACAATCACTCTGATATTCAAAAAAAAAAAGGCAGAGGTCGAAATTCAACACAACCAAAATAGATAATAATGCGACAACTGAAAAGATCGATCTTTGTGCGCAAGAAATGAACAAGAGAAGAGAATTTTGAAGATGGTATATTTTAGTCTTTTTATTTAATATTGAAAAAACATGTTCATCTTATATATGTGTATTGTTCTTACCTTATGCATCTATGTCCACGCATTCTATATAGTAAATTTTTACATTACTGCAAACATGAAGGAAATGCATCAAGATACATAAATTTTAAGGAAAAACAACAGATACAGAAATACTAATGTTAACAGAATACTTATCTGTAATTTTGTTTGGCCAGTTGTTTTAGAACCTGAAATAAAGAAATATTAATTTGGATCTCAAGGAAGAAAACATTATCAATTTTGTGAATTTAGTATAACTTCATCAAGACTAATTTAAAAGAGCATGACAAAAAGGACGAATTTTTTATATACAAAATACAAAAGGTACAATCATGCAAAAAAGATGAACATTGAGGAGTGCCATTGACAAAACTTAAAAAAAAAACTTTACAGTGTATAAATCTTTTCTAGAAAAAGCGCACACAGCTTTTGCTTTCTCTAAAAAATAAAACATAAGTTCATGATTTAACTTCCAAAATAAGCACTTCATTTGAACACATATAATTTAATTCTTGTCTCTTTCCGATTCATATTAAAATGTGTAACAAATTAGACCTTAACATGGCTCATGGCAAAAATAAATGAAATTATTCTAAATCGTTAATATTGAAGAACATGTCGGTAATTTGTTTTTTATTAAACTTTATCATACCTTCAAAATAAAATGACGATAAAAACATCTTAAACACGACTGTTCGTTCGATTAAAGGTTCATAGCACATAAAACATATAGTATAAATACCTAATCAAGAACTATTAGCTTGATTATATATATATATAAAGCTATACCTTAAAAATGACCAAAAATGGATCAACAAATTTCGAACTTCCTAGCACAGAGAAAAAATTATAATACAACCTGAAAGATCCATCCACAGATCGGAAAAGATAAATATAGAAATTTTTACCTTCAAAATGACGAAATCGAGATTTTCAAAGGTCTAATTTCTTCAACATGCAGACATCAAAAAACAATTATCAGCCACATAGTAATAGATCTTTAAAATTAAAGAAAAAATACAACAAATATATTCAAAATTTTGAATTTTGAAGACATAAAAAATATTTATAATTACATCTTGAAGATCTATTAACAGATCTGAAAAAAATAGAAATATTTACCTTTCAAATGTTCGAGTCGACCCCTTATATCTTTGCCTTTAACCCTAACCCGAAGAAATATTTTCAGAAAAACACAAGATCGTAAATATATGTGACGGCTGGTCATAAAAAAATGATTTTAAAACAAAAAATGGTGTTTCGAAAACATATGAACAAGTCCAAATTCGAATCTTCACATAATACCATCGAGACCAAAATATATATGATAAAAAATTTCTAAATTTTTTACTGTATTCTCAAAATATATTCAGTTTTAAAAATCATAAAAAAATACAAGAAACAAAAAATAATGCTCGGGTTTCATAAGAAACTGAAGGTCTTCATTTTTCAGAGCCGTGCGATTATACTATGATCGAAAAATACAGAAAAATTACAACAAAAACTGAGGGTCGTCATTTTCAGATCAATAAATATCGACTATGATCGACGAAAAAAAAGTTACAAAACAATATGACCTTCTTCATTTTTCAGATCCAAAAATCTATTAATTAGATTTTAAACTCAAAAATGTTGAGTTTGGATCTGAAAAATGTGAAGCAAATGTTTGTTTTTTCTTTGTATTCGTACAAACATTAGAAATGAAGAGAGGAAAATGAATGATTTTTTGGAGGATTATGGGAGGATTGTGAAATGAGGGTAAAAAGCAAAAATGGCTAAGGAGAAATGGTGTGAGCGGCGGGTGATATGCATCAGAATAGGGTTTTATTTTCTTATGTTTTTTTCGATTTTGGGTTAAATCTAACCGTCCATGTGTTTAGAATTTTATAGATGTAAAATTTTTCACTTACACGTGTATATTAGATGGGTTGCAACAAAGATTCATATAAATCGTCTGGATCGTCCATCAGGTTATGCTGATCGGTTTGGATGAATTCTTATATGGATATATGGACCGTCCATTTTGGATTAGGACTCATGTAATTGGGCTGCAACAAATGTCCAAATGAGCTTATTAATAAAGGCCTAATGTTTTCTAATTGGATTGTATTCATTAATGGGCCTTTTCTTTGATTTTCTTTTTTAGAGCTTATTTATTATATTTTAGTCTTTATTTTATTTTATTGTATTGTAATTTTTATTTTTAGAAACTAAAAATTGATAATATAATTTATTAGATAATTTAATTTTTATATGTAACCCTGAATAATATGAAAAAAATGTACACAATTTTGTTTTAGGTGTTACGTAGAAATTATTATGGAAATATATTTTGCATTTTTTTGAATTCAATAATATATATAATAGATAATTCAAATTATTATTTATACATCATTTTTGTTTCAATTTTGTATATTTTATTCTTACTTTGATTTTTCGAGAAAATGAGAACATAAGCGGGATAACATCTAATGATGCATCTAAAAGGGTTGCATCCAAGAATACTACGAGCAAGATTACTTATCTATTTTCCAACTTTCCTCTCAGTGACATCACAAATAGTACATTTTATTTGATTGTTATTAAATTTATATTATATTTATATTTTATATATTTATATGTTTTTGTATTTAAATTATTCTTTAAAATATCAAATATTTTTGATCAAACAACAAACAAACAACTAATGTTGTATACACATAAGTATTCCAAAATTTGTAATTTTTACTTTATACTAATGTAATTTACTTTTTCGAACTTTTGTATATTTACATTATATATATTATATATTTTATTGATATTCAATTTATATAGCAACGCCACACCCCGAAAATACTCTCGTGCATCGCACGGGTAAAAAACTAGTAATGTTATATGAGACTGTATTTGTTGATATAACTGGTGATGGTTGGAAATATACAGGCAAAATTATTTATTTAGTCCTCTAAGTGGAGTTTTTTCAATTTTAGTCATCACCGCCTTTGTAGTAGGTAATGGTAACGGGCCTGACTAATAAGTAAATTCTAAAAGAAGCGAGAGAAAATAATTTCTTAGTCCTCTAAGTGGACATAAACTAGGAGATTTGGTCCTCACTTTTTTCGAATTCTAAATTTAGCCCTTTAAATGAATTTTTTAGAGATTGATCCACTTATAAATATAATTTCACTTTTAGAAAGTAAAAATTTAATTAAATTCAACTATAAATATAATATGTAGAAAAAATATTTAAATTAACTATGAATAAAATAAAATTAATTTACAATATCTAGTAAATATGAATAATTTATAAAAATTAGAAAAAACAAAAACAATCTTTGGAAACTATATCCGAAACTATATCTATAACTAAAAGGATAATTAAATTATTAGATAAATATCTTAATTTTTCAAAATTCATGCTATTTATCATAAGATTGTATTTTTATAGGCAAAAACTTGTGTGATACGGTTTTACGGATCTAAACCGTGAGATGGATCTATGCCCAAGTCCGTTTGTGTCAATTTTGGAAATCCACGGTGGAAAACTTATAATTTGTTGCATCTTTGTGGTAGAGCCTTATAGGTCGCCCGCCCACTTTTCTTAATTCTCGCTTGTTTTGTCCAAGAGTCACCATTTCTTCTAAATTCCCCTCCTATTATTACGGGTTAGAATCCAACCATTTGCCCTCACTTCTTAAATTTAATTTTTTTTTGACTTGGTAAGAGTGGGGTTTAACAACCCCATTGTATCAATGAGATATTCATAAAATATTATTAGAAATTTATTAGTTTTAGCTACTCCATATTTAATTAACAAACCTAATGTTGTAAAAAAATTTATTAATAATAAAGAAGCTTTCCTGGTGATTTTTGTTTTATATTTTATTTTAATATATTTGTAGACCAAACCTATGAAATCTAAGTATCACATTTGTTTCCTATCTAACCTTTGTACTAAATTAAATATATTAACTAAGATATTTATCATGAACTCATATATACAATTTAAAATTTAAAAACATTGTTTACCATTTCTTTTAAAGTTGTTACTTTTTACTATAAGATTATTAGTTACTATTCCTTTTTGAAGTACAACATTTTACTCAAAAAAGTAATGTATTATTTTGTATTAAAAATATTATTTTTTTACTATACAAGTATTGCTTACTGTTGATTACAGTGTGTGATTACAACGGGAAGCCTTCAACAATAGCATTTATAAATAGAAAGGAAAATTATAAGAAAAAATGAATCGACTAATACAACTTGTAAAGACAAAAGTCGAGTCGAGAATGAATTTTTTCAAGGCAAATACATCCCGACTAGTGCTCACGATCACGACGTAATATCCCCAAAGATAAAATGGCTTAACCTCTTTTCGTACGAGTAGCACCCCCGACACAAAAGCACATTTTGAACTTCAAGGAGTGAGAAATGGTTGATGGACTCGAATGCAGAATGAAGAATGAAGTGTTCTTGGAAGTGTTTTTGAAAATGTTACAACACTTTTAACAGCACTTTCGAAATATGCAGAGATATATGCGAATTTTCTGTGTATCTAATCTATAATAGAAACCAGACTGTATATAGACAGCAAAATCTAACCTGCAAGGAATTAATTCTTGTAAGTTAGTGGCATTAACCTTCCTTGTAACAGCTAGGTGTTACAACCACAATGATGACCACTTTTTGTGGAGTTACAACCCCATCAATGCCACTATCTGAGGAGTTACATACTCCAACACACACTTATGAATCTGGACACCTGCAATGTCCAGGTTCATCTAGCGGCTCAACAGTCACTTGAATCTGGGTCAAGCCCATTTTCGAGTGACAAAAGTGTAGCGGACCTAGACCCGAGCCCAAAGGCAAGCCCAAGCCAAAGACCACACCCACGCCCACGCTCACGCCCAAGCCCAAGCTCACACCCACACCCAGCCCACACCCATGCCTATTCTTGTGGCCAACTTCGTGTATTAATTTCTCACTCTCCGAAATTTTGTTTTGAAAAATAAAAAATACTATGAATATCTACTCGGAATGTAGATTAACAATTTATAATTTAATTCCTCTAAAATTATATTCTTAGCTACCGAAAATTTGGTCAAAATTGGGTCGACGCATACTTTATCAAGACCCAAATTTCCAACAATCCCCCACATGAGTGGAAATTAATGCATGTATGAATGCAGACACGCAAACCAGTCCTCAAGAGACAATATTACATCCGGAAAGGTAGCTTGTGGCTTTTAACCTGCCGTAGTTAATACCATCGGGTACACTAGCGAATTAGTGGACGCAATGACTTAAACTATTCCTCCACGGTATATACCGAGACAACACTATTAACACAATAAGGTCTCAACACCTTCTGTTCTCACGTTTTATGTCCGTTTCGGCCGTGGACACCTCTTTGGATTCATAAGTGTTACTTTGAAATGGCCCACACTTCTCACTTACATAGGTGATCTTCTATCCGAGTATCCTGCCATACTCAACCTCAACTAGGTATAGGAATCATTAAAAGTCAAATGTCTTAGCCTCACCATAACTTTGCATGTGTTCAAACCTTTGGTATTGCTCTACAGGGATGGGTTGAAATTCAAGTGTTACAACATGAACTTCAAGCTTTGAACCAAGTTCTTGGGATCTCCAGTCATCATGGTTGGGTTACCCTTTGTAGGTCCCAAGGGGTGTGAGTGTAAGGTTTAGAAGAGGGGGTTGAACAAGCCTTACCAACTTTTCGATTTAGTCCTTTTTAAAGTTCGAGTTGATACTACAATTTGTGTCCTTGGTGGATAGCCAATTTAGTTAATCAAAGAGAGTTAGTCACTCAACGGACTGACCGAGCTATTGATAGAATAACTCAAATTGTTAAGGCGAATTAGCTCAATGCAGTTTGTTTTCAGCGGAAGACTTTACACCCTTAAAATTGATTTAGTAAAGATTTAATACTTGGTTTTAGTACTTAGGGATTATCAAGTGGATAGCAAATTTATCACAGAGTTAAACAAATAAGATCACGGGGAATTAAAGTCTTTGAAATGTAAATGACACGATAGGATTTTATAGAGGTTCGAAGATGAGGTAATTCTTCTACTCCTCTCTTCTCCAACTCTGGAGGAATCCACTAAGTATTGATCACTATACTGAGTGGTAACAGTCCGATACAAGTCTTGATCACACACGGTGACTTGATCCTTTGGGACTCGATCTGGAGATGTCTTGGTCACGCGCATTGGCTTCTCGTGCGACTCGGCTTCTTCGCAGGCGGTGGCTTGCAACTACTGACTCACTTGCTCAAGCTCATTGGATTTGATCACGAAGCCCTCCAAAAACTCGAGACCGGTTCGACCTTGAACCTTTCTACAATTCTCCTTGGAATGTAAACCCCTTTTCTTCAAAGGTTTCCTCTTCAATTGATTGAAGCTATATTTCCTTCACGGTGAGTGTTGGATTGATTTTCTTCGTGATGTAGGCTTGAGGATTAATCTTGAGTGATTTGAGAAAGATGTTTTCTTGAAATGTTCGTGATTCGGGTAGTCAAGGCTCTCTTTTCTCGTAGAGTCATTCCTCGGCCTTTTATAGTGATCTTTCAAAAATCAGTTGAAGAGATAGGCTTATTTTTGAAAGTCACATGTGGTCGTTGGCTTGTCTTGTTGTAGTCCTTGGAGTTGCCACTTCCTCGTATGAATTGTTCTTGACTTTTCGGAGTTCGACACGGTGTAGTGCTTCCCATTGGTTCATTCCCTTTGCACGCTTAAGGGTGAGCACTTCGAGAAAGGTAGCATGGAGGTATTACTTGTTTAAGTAATTCTCTTGATTTACGTGCAACGGATCTCTTTCGATTATCTCGACAAGATGTATTTCCTTGCTTTCCCCAGGTGACTTAGAGTCGGCTTTCAATCATTGGATGACTCTTGTCACTTCAACTTGAGACTTGGCTATCTTGAGTTGACTTGACTGATACTTTACTTTGCATCTCATCTCACCTTGACCTTCGAGTTCCGTCTTCTCTTCTTTGCCATACTCATTGTCTTGCGGCGGAGTCTTCCTTCTAGTCTCAGTTGTCTTCTTGCATGTTTAGGCATAGGCGACTTAACTCGGCTTGACCACCTATTTGTTACAATGCGATTTACAACAAAAAATGGGGTGCCAACTTCCTATTCTAAGTTTTACATGGCATTCATCAAAATCTAAACAATAAATTTCCCAACAATTTCCCCTTTTTGATGATGCAAAACTTAAAACATTCAAAATGTAAATAGCATAGATACATACGGATAGTGTATTTACGAGAGAAGGTATGCGTAGAATCAATCCTTTTATTGATCATAGCATTCTTGTCCTTTACACAATTGTTTACAAGATGTATCGAGCAAACATCTATATCTATTCAAAAATAGAGAATTTCTGATTTATTACGAGAAGACTTACATATTATGTATTTACATAGTAAAATACATGAAGGGGTGGACAACAACACTTCATCTCCTTCGCTTCCTCCTTCTTTCATCTTCTTGATTCTGTCATCTTCCTCGGTCTTCTTCTCTTTTTCTCATCTTTAGCCGCCTTCTTCTTCTTCTTTTCATATGCCTTCCGGCGACTTCATCTCTTCTTAGTCTCTCTTGTCTTTCCTCCCATAGCTGAGTTTGTCTTTTATTTTCTTTTTCAATTCTTTTCACGTACTCAAAGCATTGTTTTTAGCCACTTGCAAATTGGCTACTTGGTCAAGACCAGCCCAATAGATCCTCATTTCTTCGAATCTATGTACTCAATGTTTATGGGCGAGGAGGCCTGGGTCCGAAACCTCTTCCTCCAAGAATTTTGTATAATTACCGGAAGATTGTATATATTTAAACATTATTCCATTTATTGGTCAAGATGTTGCATACGAAAAAAAAAAAACGATGTATAGTTAAATCCATATAATGTATAATTAGTTTGCATATATTGTATATTTGTACATAAGATTACGTATACCAAACATAAATTGCCCTAGTGGTTTGTTAATGTATATTTAGTTTGCTAATGTTGTATATATTACACAAATATGTAGTATCATATTATGCACGCGATTAATATAAACATTTTGCGATTTATGGAATAAAAGGCAATTGTACTTCGAGATGTGGAATTGAAATCAATAACAAATACACATTGCTCTAGAGTTTTGAAGCCCTCTCTATTCCAAACCACGTATTGCACACTAATTTCGTCGTTCTTGAATTTCTTTGTAGTGCTCCTTTTAACGTCGAAGCCTTGCGCACGTACCATAATCCTTGTAAAATTGTATTTCAGCCTCAAATGTATAGAAATGCATGTCGGCAAGAGGAACTGTTTCCTGGTCCACTTCTGGGATCCAATATTTAGTTGATCCTAGTGATATTTCGAGCCTCTGCCTAACATAAACCATGTAATTTGGTGCATGCTCTGGTAAAAACACAAAATTTACATACTAAATATACAAATATGGAATACAATATATACAAAACATTAATGTAGGGTGCAAAATCGTAATTTCCACTATTTGTGTTCTAAGTACACATTTTAAGGCACATTGTATACAAAATGACTACTCTAAGTATACAATATATGCATTGTAATTTTGCAAAATCGTATTGTAAACATGTCGAACGTTAATACGTAGTATACATGAAATGTCATACATATTTAGATACTAAATACACAAATATGGAACACTATACACACAGAACGTTAATACGTATTACGTATACAATTTCTTATACAATTTCTCATATTTTCCAATATTTTGTTCTACCTGTACACATTAACAACACTATACATGCAATATCCTTATTCTAAATTAGCATTTAGTAAAAAAAAATTAATTTTGTTATATAAGAATATGTTATACAGAATAAGTTCTATATGTACAAAATACGAATAGTAAACATACAAAATCATCGTTGTAAATACATAATATGTGTTCAATCCACACATTTTCGCATGAATTGATGTTAAATGATTACCTTCATTCGAATGAATTGTGAAGTGTGAGTCCTGATTTTGTGACATCGCAATCTTGATTTTGTTGATATATATGGCAATTTCTGCTTTTCCTGTTGTTTGATGATTTGCGATTCGATGCTCGGTTTCAATTTTGATGTTTCTGCTGGTATGAATGTATAATTTCTTCTCTATTTTTGCAGGTTGATGTGGTTATGGCATGAAAGGAGGAAGAAGATGGATGTTGATGAACGTGTGCTTAGCTAGTGAATCAAGAAAGATCTTCTTCCCTTAATTGTAGGTGGCAGTTATTTTTGGCCCATTCATGTTGTTCCATTTTCACCCATGGCCGGTCCCCCCCTATTTTTTTAATATTACAAAATCTTATTAAATATTAGCCTTCCATTTGTTTTGTTGGATGGTGTGGATGTGGTCTTATGTTCTTACATAGAGCTATGGTCTCTGATATCTCTCCCTATATATATATGGCAAAAACTCATATAGGACCGTCTTACGGGTCTTAATCCGTAAAGACGAATCCTATTTGACTCTGGATCGCGGATCTGTTGACCAGTCAGCGGGTCAACAATAGCTCCCCGCTTTTTTTTTTTTTTTTCCGTTTTTCTTCCTCGATTAAATACTTGATTTTATGAGAAAAAGTATCGGTTATTTAGATAAAGTATCATATTTTTAATATAGTCACATATTATGATTACATTACATTGAAGGACAAATAAATATATCGAGTTAAAGTAACACCTTTATAGGTAAAAATATATATTTTTGAGATAAAATATCATGTTTTAAGAGTAAAAATATCACATTTTTTAAATGAAGTATTACATTTTTTAATAATAAATACAAAGAAAGATGAATAATAAATATGATATAGTTAAATTAGTACTTTTATAAGTAAAAGTATTTGTTTTTTGAGATAAAGTAACATATTTTTAATATATAGTCACAAATTATGAATATATTACAATATATATATATATATATATATATATATAACATAGTTTCTGTTTTTCTTCCTCGAGTTAAAAATGATTTATGAGAAAAAGTATCGGTTATTTTAGATAAAGTATCATCTTTTTTAATATTGCCACATATTATGATTACATTATATTGAAGGACAAATAAATATATCGAGTTAAAGTAACAACTTTATGAGTAAAAATATATATTTTTGAGACAAAATATCATGTTTTAAGAGTAAACATATCTGTTTTTAAATAAAGTATTATATTTTTTAATAATAAATACAAATAAAGATGAATAATAAATATGATAGAATTAAAGTAATATTTTTAGAAGCAAAAGTATTTGTCTTTTGAGATAAAGTAACATAATTTTAATATAGTCACAAATTATGAATATATTACAATAAATATATTATATAACGAGTTTGTTTTTCCTCCTCGATTAAAGTAATGAGTTTATGAGAAAAAGTATCGATTATTTTATATAAAGTATCATATTTTTTTAATATTGCCACATATTATGATTACATTACATTGAAGGACAAATAAATATATCGAGTTAAGTAACACCTTTATGAGTAAAAATATATATTTTTTAGACAAAATATCATGTTTTAAGAGTAAAAATATCTATTTTTAAATAAAGTATTACATTTTTAATAATAAATACAAAGAAATATGAAAGAGTTAAAGTAACTATTATAAGTAAAAGTATTTGTTTTTTGAGATAAAGCGACATATTTTTTTAATATAGTCACAAATTATGAATATATTACATATATATATATATATATATATATGTATATATATATATATATAACAGAGTTAAAGTAACACTTTTATACGTTAAAATATCTATTTTTTGAGATAAAGTATCATGTTTTTTAATATAGTCACAAATTAGAAATGAAGGAAAGAAGGAAAAATATAAAATAAATATGATATAGTTAAAGTAACACTTTTATAAGTAAAAATATCCGTTTGTTGAGATAAAGTATTAGATTTCTTAATACAGTCACAAACTAGGAACAAAAAAAGAGGAAAAATAAAAAATAAATATGATGTTGTTAAAGTAACACTTTTATAAGTATCCATTTATTGATATAATGTATTATGTTTTTTTAATAGACTTGGGTTCGATTCTTAGCATTTACATTTATAAGCGTTTTTAATTTTTTTTAATTACCAGACATATTTATGAATGGGTTTATATACATTGTTATACTAAAATTGCACAAGAAGCAGTAGTGGTTTAGTGGTAGAACACCACCTTATGTCTCCGTAGGCTCACACGTTCGATCCCCCACAAGCGTTGAAGTAGATTTTTTTTTTAAATAACAGGTTGGTTGGGCGGGTCACCGGTAGGATCCGTCTTATGGAATAGGATCCGTAAGACGGTCCTACAAGAGACCTATTATATATATATGTATTATAACATTTAAATGGATCGTTTTTTAGTGCAAAATACTAAAATTCAATGTCATAGTAGAGGGTGGTTTACAAAACTGCTCAAACATAGTCGAAAAATTGCATTGGAAGAAATGGAGTTATTTGTGTCGGCCTAAAGGGCTCGGGGGAATGGGATTCGGGAATCTTATTGAGTTTAATAGGGCTGTTGGCCAAACAAATATGGAGAATTATTCGAAATCCGGATAGCCTGGTGGCCCGAGTTCTTAAGGCTCGATATTTTCGCCATGGAGACATAATGGTCGCAAGCTTGGGCTCGAAACCTTCCTACATTTGGAGATCTTTGTTGTGGAGCAGGGGACTGTTAGAAAATGGGTTGAGCTGGAGGGTAGGTGACGGGCGAACGGTCGAGTTTATAAGGATTTATGGATTCCAACATTGCACAAAGTAAAATCACGAGTCGGAATTCTGAGGTGTTGGATGATGATCTGATTGATCGGTTGATGGAGGGATATGCATGGAATACAGGACTGATCGGGAGTGCTTTTCCAAAGCACGTTGCCGATGGAATATTGCAAATGCCTCCGCCTAATCTGCGCGGCCCGACAGCAGATATTGGAGATTTGAGTCGAAGGGTAAATACACAGTTAAAACGGGTTATCAAGCTGCGATGGGTTTTTTTATCAGACACACGAACATAGCTCATCGTCGGAAATGTCCAAATGGTGGAAGTTTGTATGGGCACTGTCTATCCCGGTTAAGGTACGTATTTTTTGGTGAAAGGTTTTGCATAATAGCATAGCAGCTAATGCAAATTTATTGAGGCAACATGTGCCTGTGATGAGGAGTTGTACCATTTGCCATTTCAATAATGATACCACCACACATTCTCTATTTTATTGCACAGCCATGAGAAGTTTATGGAAGGCATCAGGTTTCTGGGAATTATTAAAATGTGCAAAGGATGCTGATATATGGGATTTGAATTTTTGGATGAAGCATAAATTGAGTAAAAGCCAATTTGAGGCATTTGTGTGCAAGGCTTGGGCTATTTGGAAGGAAAGGCAACATTTTATTCATGCTACAGATCAGACTAAGATTTCTTCATCTGTGAGTTGGGTTGATGAATTTTTAGCAGCATACCAGGAAGCACAAAGGGTGGTAGGCGTAGCAGCAGATGCGGGTGGTAGCATAGGGGCTGGAAAATGGGTTAAACCCAACCCAGGACAGTTCAGAGTGGATGTGGACGCTTGTTTCAACAGCAAGGAGAATCGTTTCGGTGTAAGGGCGTTATAAGGAATGATATGGGACAAGCTATTCTGGCTTTTGGTAAGAGCTTCAGCAATATGGAGAGTGTGTTAGAGGGAGAACTCTTTGCCATTAAGGAAGGGTTATTTCAGGCTAGGGATAAGGCTATTGGGCGATTATTGTTTCGCCTCGATTCGTTGGCGGTGCGGCGATCATGACTTTCAATGAGGATCTCAGTTACAATGGTATTTTAGTACAAGATATTCAAAATTTATTGGCTTCTCTTCGAGTAACCACAATCTCGCATGTTCGACGCACTGCTAATAGTGTTGCTCATAGATTAGCTTCTTTTTCTGCTTTTTCTTCTTCGTCGTTTTGTTGGACGAGTGAAGATATTCCCATTTGGGTTGAAGAAATTGTATTAGCAGACATTTCATAATTTTAATAAAGCTATGCAATTTTCTCTCAAAAAAAAAAAATAAAGTCTGAGTCTAACTTGAATCCATTTCGATCACTACAAATATCTTTCGTTAATGTTTATGTAAAAAAAAAAACATCAATTCAGTGAATATAAGATTACTTTCAAACATTCAGCCGAAAAATAATAAGTACATTCAATCATGAAACATGTAAAATGCGAAGGAAAACTAAAGACCACAATAAAATAATAAAAATGATAACTCCTATAAATGTTATAGCATGTTACAGAAAAGAAAATCATCCTTTAAAATGATTTACAGTATTTGACATCCTTTTTCCTTTCTATATACATTTCAATAAACAGGCAAAGAAAGGCTAATATTTTCTACAAGACTACAAATCCAGCTTGCGTTATTATTTTCTCATTCCTAATTCGTATTTCTACATTATTATTAAAGACTATACATCCATATAATGTAATGGTAACATTAATTCGCTGATACTTAGCAAATGCGACAAAAAATTATGATGAATTGGAATTTCAATTTCAAACCTAGTCACCGGCAACCTGCAGAACCGGATGCTGCAAGAATATTACCGGCCTAATTTTGTACTTCCATAAATCAGCGAACACGTTAACATCCCCAACCTTCCTCTTCACCTCCACAACCACCAGCCTGTCAGTCAACCGGTAAACCTCCACTCCCATTATGAAATTACCGTTGTGCCCCTCTATCTCCACCCCACAGTCTTTCTTCCTCCTCAACTTCAAACCACCACCCTCTGTCTTCACCGCCTCCTCCACCTTCTCTATTATTATCTCCGGCGAATCCTCCACCATCAGCCTCTCCACATCCTCCAATGCTTTATATTTATCATCGAACAAACCTGATAGATCCAACCCTGAAGAGAAAGAAATAATGTCAAAAGCATTCAGATCCACCGATTTCTTTTCTTCGACAACGCCAAAATCTTCAATTTCTCCAACTTCAATCTCTTTGTAACTCTTTCTGAACCAAGGATCACGTTTGATTTCATCAATAGTGATTCTGGTATCTGGATTTGTATCCAGTAGGCGAGATAAAAACCGCTTGAGACCGGGCGACATCCACTTGGGACATCGAAACTCGCCCTTGTAAATCTTCCTGTACATATTCATCGGGTTCGGATCGTTGAATGGCAAATAGCCAGCCGTGAGCACGAACAGAATGATGCCGCACGACCAGACATCGATCTTCGCGCCGTCGTAGCCTCTTTTTGCGATAATCTCTGGCGCCACGTAGGCCGGCGTGCCGCAAAGCGTGTGCAGAAGGCCGTCGGCCCGAACCTGATCCGTCAACGCGCTAAGCCCGAAATCGGATACTTTGAGATCCCCAATTTCGTCTACTAATAGATTCTCGGGCTTCAGATCGCGGTGGTAAATGCCCCGTGAGTGGCAATAACTGACGGCGGAGATCAGCTGCTGGAAGTATTTCCGGCTCCGACTTTCCCCGAATCGGCCTTTTGCAACTTTAGCGAAAAGCTCTCCACCTTTGACGAATTCCAAAATGAAATAGATTTTGGTCCTGGTGGCGAGAACTTCGAAAAGCTTGACGATGTGCGGGTGGCGCAGCCTGCTCATGATGGAAATCTCGCGCTTGACGCTGGCCATGAAATTGGCGTCATTGTTGAGTCTGCTCTTGTGGATGACTTTAATAGCGACGCTTTGGCCGCTGGCCATGTCCCTAGCGTGGTATACATTGGCAAATGCGCCGCGGCCAAGAAGTTTACCTAGCTCGTATTTGTTGAACAGTTCATTTTCCGATGACAAAGCCATGGACGGTGGGGATAGGGCCGCCTGGGCCCCCGCCTCTCTCGGATCTTCAACAACAATAGCTCAATATTCTACAAATCCCCAAAAATAGAAAAAGGAGCTATGGAAGTATTTAATTTATGAGCAGCTAAAATGGGAGGGAAAGAAGGAATTTAGGGTGAAAATAAAGAGGATGTGATTGTAAGGTGAAGTTGTTGGTTTGTTTATGCTTGGTTTTGGTTATTTTTAGATAGTGGCTGAGATTGGAAGGATTTTTTGACTTGGGTGTGATGTTTGTTCGGATTTTGACTTTTTTTTAATGAAAGAATATATATTTCCTGGTGGATGCTTACCTTCACTTAGCAGAGTAAAATAGCCATGGTTGCTGCATCAAGACTTAGGTAAAATTAAATTCCTTTATTACATTTTTTTAGTAAAATCAAAATATAAAATAAAAAGAAAAGAAGGATCCTGATCTTAAGCCGATCAGATAGCGCAATGTTTAGGGCCTCGTTACAAACCTATCAAGATAAAATCCACCCTTGTGGGAAAAACCCCTAGTAGGAAAAGAGTACCCCTGCGAGAATAATAAAGTAGCATGGAAGCCATAGAAAAGCACAGAATCACAAAATTATCTAACAAATCTATATTGTGCTCGTCCAACATAGTCATCCGTGAGCAAAGAAACAATATCCCTCGGAGGGGCGTCCCACCAAATGGATCCCGAGTGCTTACTGAGCTGATCCGCCACACGATTTTCCTCCCGATAAATGTGAGAGATGATAAAGTTCATCTGAGAAATCAATTATATAGAATACCGCCATTGACCAAGAAGTCACCAAGGAATAGAGCCAACCCGAGATCGAAAAAGATCCATCACGAAAGTCGAATCCGGTTCGACCAAAAGATTTGTCCAGCCCTTATGAAAAGCATAGGGAATTGCACGCATCACTGCCATTAATTTAGCCTCGAAAGCATAGCCTGTCCTACACTGCTTGACAAAACAACCTCGCAAAAAGCCCATAGCAGTGCGATAAACACCTGCTGTCGTGAGATGCCCTAGGGATCATGCTGCACTTCCATCCGTGTTGATTTTGATCCAGCCTGGGAGAGGTAAATGCCAAGGAACCGGGACAATGCGTGCGGCCTTCGGAACACATCCCTGAACCTTCAGACGGTGAAGACAAAGTAAATCCTCCTGAGTGTTGTTCATTCTACCCTTGTCTAGATAGGCAGACTCCAGAATCATCGCTCATAACAGAACCAGAGTCGCGTCCGTAGTCCATTTCTTATCATTAAATATTACATCATTATGAATGTGCCAAATTAGCCAGATGCAGGAAATGATTGCCACCTTCAATAAAAAAACAATCTGATCATTGAAATGAAAACCCATCATGTGAACCAAGAATTCATTAAAGCTATAGACTTTGTGCAAAGCCACATCAAATAATTCAATCCGAATCCACCCCAAAGAGTCCCCGAAAAATCACAAGAAACACAAAGATGATCAATCGAATCCGAATGTGTATAGCAAAGGCCACAGAAGGTAGGCCTAATGAATCCTCGGTTGCGGAGGACATCTAGGACCACCAGGTATCCGTAGATGGCTCTTCAAACAACAACATATCGCCTTTCCGAAATGTGAGGTGACCAGATCCAAGAGCCCCATTTAACAACTGGGAAAAAAGGCTGTAAGAAAGCATATGCCGCTTTAGATGACACCGCCCCGTCCATAGAATGCATCCACACCCGTTTATCCAAGGAATTCAGAGTAAGCGGGCAACGAACAATATCACGAACGATATCCAAATAAGCCCCAACAAACGAAAGAGTGAAATGCAAGTGTTATCATAATAGAAATCGAGATCCTTTTTAAAAATGAATCCCATACTCATCGGATATTCTTTTGGCACACAATAACATAACCAAGCCAATTATCATCCCAAGATGCCATAGAAGAGTGCACCCCCAGGACCCAATGGGAATCCGTCCAACAGTCCTAAACCAAAAGGCCGAAGGCCAGCCCAAATCGAAGATGGTAGAAAAGTGTTTCTAATAGAGCCATTTGCCAAAAAGAATCGAGTACAGAGAGTATTATGAACAACCGAATTAGAGGTAAGAACTTTCCAGCCCAATTTCATAAGGTAAGCACGGCCAGCCGTAATAAGTGAGCGAACACCAAGTCCCCTTTCATTCTTGGAGTGCAACATCGAGCCCAGTTAACCACAGTAGCCCTCTTTTAATTGATGTCACCGGTCCAGATAAAATTGTGCATTGCTTTTTCTAACTGCTTAAGCATGGTAATCGACCATTTATATACAAGCATGGTGTGAACCAAAGAGCTTGCAATCACATAATTCACCAGACATACCTTTCCTGCCAACAAAAGGGATGAACCTTTCCACCGTTTAAATTTAAGAATGATTTTGTCAAGCAAAGGTTGCAACACCCCCTGCTTAGTCGCCCCCTTGAAGATCGAAACCCCAAGATAAGTACTTGGAAAGTTGCCAACATTAATCCCAATGATAGTTTGAATCCGGCTCCGAATATGCTGAGAAACATGAGCTCCAAAAAACACCTTAGACTTATTTGGATTGAAACCCTGACCCGATAGAGAAGCATAAAGTCGAAGTGTATGAAAGATATGGCAGGCATTAGCAGAGTTAGTCGCGCAAAGAATCAAGATATCATCGCATACAACATTGTAGAGGGAAACATAATGTTGCGCGGAGCAACAAAAGGCATGAGAAGATGTGAGGAAACCAATCTAGAGATAAGCTTTCCCAAAACTTCCTCAACCACGCAAAAGAGTGTAAGATAGAAAGCTCAAAGATAACAACAAAGGGTGCGTATTTTATTGATTTGAAAATCGGCAGAATTTTATCGGAAAATAAAAGGAGTCCTCATTTATTATAAAACATCTTTATTAGATAGAAAAGTATTTTTATTTGTGCATATCCAATACGCTTAACCTAATACATGGCCTAATACAATAAGGATTCTCAAGCCTAAATATACACATATATTTTAAGATATCTTCATTCTTCTTGAGAATATTGTTTGACTAATTTCTCTCCTAATTTGCTACTAACAAATCCTCTGAATTGATTTCATTTGATCTTATTTCTATTGTAAAATATTCCCAATTACTTGTAATTTCTTTTACTGATTTATTTCTAAAGTTGATATAATATAGAGTTGTATATATATGTGTACTGTTAGTTTAGAAATACATGTTCAGTAAATGTTATTCTTCTATTCAAACTTCATCATGGTACCAGATCATTAAAATCATTATTACTTTCTTTGTCTTCTCTTGAAACAATTATTCAGTTTGACACCATTGCAATGGGTGATCAAACCAAGAAAAATCTTTATACCATTCATCCCTCGGATAACCTAGGGTCTGTTTTAGTATCTTCATTGTTGAATGGAGACAATTATACACTATGGAGCAGGGCTATGCTGAAGGCCCTTAGTGCGAAAAATAAATCTGGTTTTGTCAATGGAATCATCCCAAAGCTCTAACAAAAAGATTCAGGTTTTGAAAACTGGAAGCAATGCGATGACATGGTGACATCTTGGATAGTGAATGCTAAAATTCCAGAACTTGTTGTTGATGCGATTTATGCGGAAACAACGAGAGATCTTTAGATAGATCTTGAAGCAAGGTTTTCTCAAGTCAATGGCCCACAAATATTTGAACTTCAACAGAAGATTACATCAATATCACAAGGTCAAGATTCTACACAATTTATTATTCAAAGCTGAAAGGATTATGGGATGAATTAAACGTTTATTCTCCTACATCTGCTTGCACTTGTGATTCTAACAAGACCTTGGAAAGCTATAGAGATAGAGGTCGAACTATGCAGTTTCTGATGGGTCCTAATGAAAGTTATACAAGCGTGCAGGGTCAAATATTGATGATGAATCCTATTCCCACTGTGAGAAAGATTTTCTCATTGTTCCTTCAAGAAGAACGACAACGTGGTATAACTACTCCGTGCTCCATAACGGAATCCGCTGCATTAGCTGCAAAAGAGAGCGACCATAGAGGTAAAAATCATCATCAAAATTATTCTAATAACTCTAAACCTACTTGTGATTTTTGTAAGAAACCAATACATGTCATAGAAAAGTGTTACAAGCTACATGGCTATCCTCCTGGCCACAAGATATACAACGGTCCAAACCAATTCAAACCAAGCCAAACTTCTGCTAACCAGATTGCAGGCTCTCCTTCTGTAATACCCGAGTCTCTCACTACTCATCTGGCCATTAAGTGTATGCACTATACATGTTCATATGCGCTATTTCCATTCAAACTATGTGTGTATGTTTTATTTTCATATGGTATTATTAGTTTTATAATTAAAAAAGAAAAAGAGGGGCTATAATGTTATAATTAAGAATTAAGGAAGGGGCATCATATAAATATCATAAATTGGGTACGTACATATATAAATTATATCTATGATGCCCTATATATGACTAACCATACTTGTATATATTTATATATCTAATAATAGTAACTAGTCATGAGATTTATATCTACAGCACTCATATATATATATATATGTTACGTACATGTATATATATGTAATGGTAACTTAACTAATTAACTTTTAGATTAACATGAACACTATATGTGCAAGTGAGTGTGTTGTCAGTAGAGTAATATAACATATGTGTCACAATTCCACCGCCTCGGGCTGATTTTAGTAATATGTATTATATATAATTCGTGTCTTATAAACACAAGCACGCATGGATAAGAAAGCAGTAGAATAAATGGAAACCCACAGACTAAGAAAGAATGAAAAAAAAAAAAAAGATTGGGTTAGTTGGCTACTCCATTTCCAGAAATTCAAATTGATTGTTCATACCTAAGGTTGGGAGCAATTGCTAATAAATCAATAAATAAGAAATGATCGGTATAAGGTAAGTGAAATCCATCCGCAACTACAATGCATGAACATAGTATTTCCTATTTTATTGATACTAATGTGATTCTTGTATCCGGGTGAATGCATTATGGAAACCTTAGTGTTCGGATATTGCTTGGTGGATATTGGAGTGTGATGACTATTGTATCATTGAGCATGTCATTCATTGGCATTTGCACGTGCATGCAAACATATGAGCAATATTGAGATGAGGGATGCGCGACATGGTAACTTTCTATAAAAAAAAAAAAAGGTTTTGGTGGCCACTACTAGTGCACCGAGGCATGTGAGGCATGCTTTTATGATATATTTTAGGGTACAATGAGTGTTACTCCTCGAAGGATCATAGGGGTTGACAGGGGTGTGCCTCGATGGTCACGAGGGGCGGACCACTTGATCGTATCCTTATTGACACGTCGGAGGGAAGACTCTCGGGATCATTGGGGAAGACAGGGGTGGACCTCGGGTGATCTCGGAGATGGCCCTGGCGGTGTCAATATGATTATTATTGAGCTCGTGCCATGTGAGACATCACCGGGTATGTGAGACATTTGACGAGGCTCATTGATTATTAAAGCCCAGTGCCATGTGAGACATCACGGGTATGTGAGACATTCGGACGGGGGCTAATTGATTATTGATGTCGTGCCATGTGAGACTTTACTTCGGGTATGTGAGACATACTGACGACAACTTGATCATTAATACTATGTTGAGTTATTTAGGTGCATAGCAGGTGGACCAAGGGCCCACTAAAAGAAAGTGATTTTGAATAAAATACCTTGGTGCATAAACATGACTTAGTGGCATAATATATTGGAATCTTGTTTGCATGTATATTGTTTTATTCCTTTGGCATGCATGATTTTCGCCATCGAGCATTAGCTCACGTAGTTCATGCATTGTAGGCCAATTGGTGATGTTGGATTTCATGAGCTTCGGGTCGCCTTTTGGAGCTTCTACAAGTTATTGAGGATAAAGTGTACATGGTCGACGACTGTTGGCTATGTTGATGGACCATCTTTTCCTTTTTGGTCTTATATTATATTTTGGTTTAGGGTGTACCCTCTTTCAAAAGCTCGATGCGAGATATGTACATGTAAATAGCTTGGTGATATGGGTTATGCGTTTGGCCGCGTGGATGTCTATTGTGTTTAATAACAGGGTTGGTTATCTCTTTTGTTTATGGACATGGTTTATCCTTAACTTATAATTAAAAATGATTTTACTCGTTTGTTGTTAAAATGTCACAGGGATTAAAAAAAATTATTACACGTTTTAAATAAAGTTTGTGGCCAAGTTTTACTATTTATATAATTTCCAGTAGTATTAATAGGGGAGGGCGTCACAGAGTGGTATCAGAGCTCGGTTACGGGTTCTGTAGACTATCCATGTACATGAACTAAAAACTTGTGGAGCGCGGCAATGCCAGTAAGTTTTACTTTATTGTCTGATGCATTTTATGTTTCATGAAATTATATTGGCCATGTGTTATTAGGTTATCCAAAAACAATATTTCAATCATGGTGAGGTTTAGAGGTGAGAGTAGTAGTGGGGATAGAAACAAAGGAGGAGATGCCTATACCAATTGGTGATCGAGATAATGTTATAAATCGACTTACGGAGCTCATCCGACAATCAACAAATTCAACAACTCATCCATCGTAGAGATATAGTTGGAGAACATAGAGCATGTGTTTTAGATTCCAAGAAAACTAATCAAAATTTGAGAATATGTGCTATTCCAATTGAAAATAGAGAACTTTATGCGGATCTAATTGCGTTAGCCATGAACGAGTATGATTTCATTTTGGGTATAGATTGGTTGTTGAAGTATGGTGCTACAATTGATTGTTAGAGAAATATAGTGATATTTCAACCCCTAGGAGAATATTCATTTACCTTAACCGGAATCACACCACTTAAGATTTCCAACGATATTAGCACTAAAGGCATGATGTTTACTGATTAATCGGTGGATTGTGGCGGATACCTAGTAAGTGTCATGAGCATCGATGAACGACACCAACCAACCCTTGATGAAGTTTCAATAGTAAGAGAATATCCTAATGTGTTTTGGGATGATCTTCCAGGATTACCACCCGACCGCGCAAAATCAAGTTTGTTATTTATTTACTTCCAGGAACGTCTCAATCTCTAAAGATCCATATCACATGGCTCGTTGGAATTGAAGGAACTAAAGACACAATGGCAAGAGTTACTAAATAAATGCTTCATTAGACCTAGCTTCTCGCCATGGGTTGTGCGGTCTATTCGAATGAAAGAAGGATGGTACGATGAGATTGTGTATTGACTATCAAGAACTAGATAAGGTTACGATTAATAATAACCTCTACCTCGAATCGATGATTTGTTCAATCAATTTCATGGTGCGGTGGTATTTTTGAAGATCGACTTGCGATCCGGTACCATTAGTGAAATAAAAGAAGATGATATATCCAAGCCAACATTTAGCGCGAGGTATGGACACTATGAATTCCTGGTGATGTCGTTGAGTTAACAAACTCCCATTTGCTTTCTTCGACCTAATGAATCGAGTGTTTAAAGATTTTCTAGATAAATTCGTTATCGTGTCTATCGATGATATCTTGATGTACTCTAGAATAAAAGAGGAGCACGCTGAGCACTTAAGAATAGTGTCAGAGGTTCTAAAAGCAAAACAATTATATGTTAAATTCAAGAAATGTGAATTTTGATTAGATCGAGTAATATTCTTGGGGCGTGTTGTGTCCGAGCAGAATCTCGGTTGATCCAAGTAAAGTAGAGGCTATCAACAATTGGCCACAACCTACAAATCCTTCAGATTCATTAGGCAGTTTTCTGGGATTAGCCGGCTACTATCGTCGATTTGTGGATGGGTTCTCCAAGATTGCTTCTCATTTACCACAATTGACCAGAAAGAGTGTTGTATTCAAATGGACAGAGGCAAGCAAACGAAGTTTTCAAGAACTAAAGAAGAGATTGACTTCAGCACCTATTCTATCAATTCCATCAGATACTGGAGGTTTTGTTGTTTATAGTGATGCTTCGAAAAATGGTCTAGGATGCGTATTTATGCAAAATTGTAAGCATCTAGACGGATAAAGGACTATGAAAAGAACTACCCTACGCTTGATTTAGAGCTTCTTTGTAGTGGTATTTGTGTTTAAAATATGGAGGAATTACCTATACGGGGAAACGATGTGAGATCTACAAATATCACGGGAGTTTAAGGTACTTCTTCACGCTTAAAAAGAACTAAATACGCGACAACGTCGATGGTGGAATTAGTGAAGGACTACGATTGTATGATGAATTATCACCATGGTAAGGCTAATGTTGTAGCGAATCGTTGAGCTGGGAAATCAACACAAAGCAATGCCATTGCGATTCACATTATGAAACCGAGTTAATGGATCTCCGAAAACCGGGCGTGGAGATTGTAACGTTGGGTTCCATTGAAGCTCGATTGGCGGCATTTACATTCCGACCGACGCTACTTGATTGAATTCAACAGGAACAACAAGGTGATGATTACTATGCCGAAGTGAAGAAAGATATTGCCTCGGGAGCATCTTTTGACTTTAAGATATCTGAGGATGGAGTGCTGCGATTTAAATAATGGTTATACGTGCCCAATAGGAAAAATCTTCGAGAGGATGTCCTAGCAGAAACGCATTCAACGGCATATTCTGTACATCCATGAGCTACTAAAATGTACAGAGATTTGAAGATGCATTATTGGTGCTAGGTATGAAAGGGGATATCGCCCAATAATTGGAACAATGTTTAACCTGTCAACAAATAAAGGCAGAACACAAAAGGCCAGCTGAAACGTTGCAACCTCTACCTATTCTGGAATAGAAATGGGAAAGGATCACCATGGATTTTGTGACAGGTGTGCCCAAAACAGTCAAGGGACACGATGCTATTTGGGTAATCATAGATAGATTAACAAAATCCACTCATTTTATTCTCATTTGTTCTACTTATTCCATGGATCGATACGCACAACTTTATATACAGGAAATGGTTAGACTTCATGGTGTGTCACTATCCATTGTTTCTGATAGAGATTCTAGATTCTTATCTAATTTCTGGAGGAGTTTACACAAGGCACTAGGAACACGACTATCGTTTAGTACTGCTTATCACCCTCAGACTGACGGACAATCAGAACGAACAATACAAACTTTAGAGGATATGCTTAGAGCTTATGTTCAAGATTTTCAAAGATAGTGGAGTAGATATCTACCTTTGATAGAATTCTCCTATAACAATAGCTATCAAGCCACAATCGGGATGGCTCCCTATGAAGCACTATACAGTAGAAAATGCAGATCACCGGTTCATTGGGACGAGGTTAGCAAAAGAAAGCTTTTAGGCGCAGACATGGTGCGAGAAATGACAGAGGCTGTGACACAAATTCGACAAAGGATGGGAACTGCTCAGAGCCAACAGAAAAGTTACTCAGATCAAAGAAAAAGAATGTTATAATGTTTTTCAATAGGGGATCAAGTAATTATTAAGGTGGCACCAATGAAAGGGGTGATGCGATTTGGAAAGAAAGGAAAGCTCGATCCTAGATATATTGGCCGTTCCACATCACGAAAAGAATTGGTGATGTTGCCCATAGACTTGACTGCCAAAGATCAATGTCTCAAATACATAACGTATTTCACGTATCCATGTTGAAAAAAACAAGTTTTAAACCCATCTCATATTCTGAAACACGAAAGTAGAATTAAACACCGACTTGAGCTACGAAGAATGCCTGTGAAGATATTGTTACGAGAAGTAAAGAAACTCGGGGAATAAGGAAATCACATTAGTTAAAATACTTTGGATGAATCAATCTATAGAAAAAGCTACATGGGAAAAAGAAGATGAGATGAAAGTTAAGTATCGACTTATTTTGGTAAGTAAAATTTTGGGGACGAAATTTTTATAAGGAAAGGGGAGAATGTAATACCCGAGTCTCTCACTACTCATCCGGCCATTAAGTGTATGCACTATACATGTTCATATGCGCTATTTCCATTCAAACTATGTGTGTATGTTTTATTTTCATATGGTATTATTAGTTTTATAATTAAAAAAGAAAAAGAGGGGCTATAATGTTATAATTAAGAATTAAGGAAGGGGCATCATATAAATATCATAAATTGGGTACGTCCATATATAAATTATATCTATGATGCCCTATATATGACTAACCATACTTGTATATATTTATATATCTAATAATAGTAACTAGTCATGAGATTTATATCTAAAGACTCATATATATATATATGTTACGTACATGTATATATATGTAATGGTAACTTAATTAATTAACTTTTAGATTAACATGAACACTATAGTGTACATGGATGACGACTTTGTTGGGCTATGTTGATGGGCCATCTTTCCTTTTTGGTCTTATATTATATTTTGGTTTAGGGGTGTACCCTCTTTCAAAAGCTACGATGCGAGATATGTACATGTAAATAGATTGGTGATGTAGGTTATGCGTTTGGCCGCGTGGATGTCTATTGTGTTTAATAACAGGGTTGATTATCTCTTTTGTTTATGGACATGGTTTATCCTTAACTTATAATTAAAACTGATTTTACTCGTTTGTTGTTAAAATGTCACAGGGATTAAAAAAAAATTATTACACGTTTTAAATAAAGTTTGTGGCCAAGTTTTACTATTTATATATTTTCCAGTAGTAGTAATAGGGGAGGGCGTCACACCTTCAATGTCCCATAATTTCCCTGTCACTCCAGAACAGTGCCAGCAAATCTTGGCATTAACTGATAACCAATCCAAGTCGAATTTTGTAGGTAATATTGCCTCACAAGATAATTTGACAGGTATTGCTCTTAATGCTACCAACTATATTCATTCAACTTCTTGGATAATTGATTCAGGGGCCAATGACCATATGGTTAACTCTGCTTCATTTTTTCATCATATAAGTTCGACATGTTATAGAGTAGTTAAACTTCCAATTGGAGACAATGTTCCTGTTACTCATGTTGGTGATGTTAAATTAACACCTAATATTATTTTAAAAAATGTCTTACGTGTTCCAAGCTTTCACTTCAATCTGATTTTCTATAGTAAAACTCACCCATGATACAAAATGTCTTATAACATTTTTTTCTGATTCTAGTCACATACAGGACCTGTCCTCGAAGAAGATGATTGGAGCGGGTAGATTACATGATGGCCTTTACGTTTTCCAATTACCAAATTCAAGATGCTCTCAAGCTATATCTTCAGTTAATAATTTATGGCACCAACAACTTGGACACCCTGGGATAATAATTTTAAGTTATTTTCTCATTATATTTTAGATTTGAATTCTTCCATCGACACCTAAGTTGTGCAATTTGCCCTTTAGCGAAAGCAGACTCGAGCTCCTTTTCCTTTAAGTATTAAAAGATCTATTGAAACTTTTGATTTAATTCATTGCGATATTTGGGGTAAATTCCACATTGCTTCTTTGTCAGTGCTCATTATTTTCTTACTATAGTGGATGATTTTTTCGTTGTACTTGGGTTTTTCTTATGCAACATAAAATTGAAACTCGTTCACTCTTACAATCCTTTTATTTTTATGTTGAGGCACAATTTAATAAAAAGATAAAAAGGATTCGATCGATAATGGGCGAGATTTTGACACGAAAGATTTCTATAATTCCAAAGGTATTATACATGAGACGAGCTATGTGTATACACTACAACAAAATGGCGTGGTGGAAAGAAAGCATGGGCACTTGCTCAATGTTGCTTCTTTACGTTTCCAAGGGGGACTCCCGATTAAATTTTGGGGTGAATATGTGTTAACTGCAACTTATGTTATCAATCACACTCCAACTCTTTTATTATCAGGTAAGACACCATGCCAACTATTATTTAACTATGTTCTCTCATTCTCTCAATGAAAGGTTTTCGGATGCTTATGTTTTGCAACAAATATAAATGCGTCAAAAACCAAGTTTGATTCAAGAGCATTTCATTGCATTTTTCTTGGTTATCCTTACGAAAAAAAGGAAACAAACTTTTGATTTAGAAACCCAAAGAACTTTTGTTTTTTGAGATGTTAAATTTAGAGAAAATATTTTCCCATTTCATCAAGAAACAAAATTTTCTCCTAATCAACATGTTATACTAAGTTGTACAAGTGACGAAAATGCGTCTTTCCCATAAAATGAGGAATTATTTGAAATACAAAATAACCAAGATTCTAAAATTACAACATCGAACATCCACCAATCGGGCGATCTAGTCGTGAGCCTCGACCTCCTTATTATCTCAAAGATTATCACTATCAATTGGCCACATGTGATCTACTGGCACACCAGTCTTCTTCTACTCAGGTTAGTACTTCCCATTCACTACAAAACTACTTATGTTATGAAAAGTTTTCTCCTAAGCATCGTTCCTTTTTAGCTTCAGATCTTCTAGTTAGGAACAAAAACATTCAAACAAGCAATGCTTGATAAAAATTGGAGAAGTGCAATGGCTGAGGAAATTAAAGCCTTGGAGGCTAATCAGACTTGGAAACTTACGCCACTACCATGAGGAAGACAAGCTATTGGTTGCAAGTGGGTATACAAGATCAAGTACCAACTTTGATGGCACTATTGAACGGTGCAAAGCTCGATTAGTTGTGAAGGGATACAATCAAAAGGAAGGACTTGATTATTAAGAAACCTTCTCACCAGTAGCCAAACTCACAATAATGCGATGTTTACTAACCATTGCAACTGTTAAAAATTGGCACCTTCAACAACTTGACATTAGTAATGCTTTTCTAGATGGCGATTTAAATGAGGAGGTTTACATGGCTCCCACAAGCTTTCAAAGATCATGGCAAAAATAATGTCATTTGCAAGCTTCAAAGTCACTTTATGGTCTTAAACAAGCTTCTTGACAATGGTTTGCTAAGCTCTCTAGCAAATTGTTGGGAATTAGGGACAAAACAGTCAAACACGGATTATTCCTTGTTTACAAAGACTGTTAAATCACTTTTATAATTGCCCTTGTGTATGTTGATGATATTATTATTGCAGGTGATGATATTGAAGAAATTCAAAATTTAAAGATAAATCTTCGAAGTTATTTCAAAGTGCGAGACTTGGGAGTTCTGAAGTATTTTCTTCGCGTAGAGATTGCTAGATCTAAATTGGGCATTTATATGAACCAACGAAAATATGTGTTCGGAGTTAGTTGAAGAGTTTGGTCTCCTTGGCACACACCCTTCAACGGCTCCAATGCAACAAAATCTTTGATTAAGAAAGGATGACGGAGAAATTATTTCAGATCCTACACCTCATAGATGATCGATTGGGCGTTTGCTTTATCTAACGGTGAAAAGACACGATATATCTATTGTGTTCGAATTCTTAGTCAGTTTCTTAGGCAGCCTCGTTAACCACATTATCTAGCTGCATTGCATGTCTAGCACTATTTAAAAGGTTGTCCTGGCCAAGGAATTCTTCTGTCAACTCCTAGTTTGCTACAACTTCATGCCTATTGTGGTTGATTGGGCAAGTTGTCCTAATTCTCGTTGTTTATCATAGGCTATAGCATTTTACTTGGTAATTCTCATATTTCTTGGAAATCAAAAAGTAATCGATCGTTTCCGCTCTTGTTTGAAGCGAGTATAGAGCAATGACATCAACTTTGTTGCAAAGTTAATTGGTTGTTATACTTGTTGAAAGATCTTGGAGTTCACCATTCTCAGCCAGCTTACCTTTATTGGGACAACAAAGCCGCCTTACACATTGCAGCTAATTCAACATTTCATGAACGTAGTAAACATATCGAGATAGACCGTCATTTGATCGGTGGAAATACAACAGGGAATAGTTTGTACTAACTTTGTTCGCTCCAGCGCAAAGAATCGGTGATATCTTTACAAACGCTTTTGGAGCAAAACTCTTCCATACTTTAATCGTTACGATGACCATTCAAAATCCTCACATGCCATCTTGAGGGGGGAATGTTGAGAATATTGCTTGACTGATTTCTCGCCAAATTTGCTACCTACAAATCCTCTGATTTGATTTCATTTGATCTGATTCCTGTTGTCAAATATTCCCAATTAGTTATAATTTTTTTTACTGATTTATTTCCATAGTTAATAGAGTATAAAGTTCTATATATATGTGTACCGTTAGTTTAGAATTACATGTTCAGTAAATGTTATTCTTCTATTCAAACTTCATCAATTCTTTCACCAATCTTACGAGTTTCACCCGCACCGCAATCAAATACCAAATATTTTTTCTGTCAAGGTAAGTCCCAGCAAACATCCCATGAATTTAGGTTCAATGCTTTGAAATCTCATTTTCCCACACCCAAGTAAAGTTCATCAAAATATTCTCAAACCAGCTTCTGTTAAATCTAGCAACACCATCTAGATCGTTCCATGTTCAAAACTCCCAATCAACGACAACTCAGGCCCAAACAACCAGTCTCAGACTTTGGAGAAAAAAAAATCTTCCCTATTGCTTACAAGCGCAGACCCTGAGTCAGTCCAAGCCCAAAATTACCGCCGTTGTTGCGTCGCCTTGCTGCTGCCGCCGGTGAGAGCACAAATAGGAGCAAGACTGAGAGAGAGCCAGAGTGAAAGGTCGAGAGAGTGGGAGGGTAAATTTTGAGTGAATCACGAGTTGAGGGTTGGAAAAATTTTCAACAGATTCCATTAGGTGCAATTATTGGCCGGAAATTAAGTTTTGGGGGGAGTGTTGTAATGGGGTTAACAACTGAAGGAATTGGGGCTTACTTTTATAAAATTTCAATTCGAGCCCTTTAGTTCTTACTGAGTTCTAATCACTGTTGACTTCCACAATTGACCAGATCTTTACCCAACTCCAATTTATTATCATTCTTGTTTTCATTTTTTTCCTCACTTGTCGGTCCTAATTGCCCAAAAGCCATGTATAAAGTTAAGTTTATTATTTTTCATGTTTAGGAAATGATACTTTCGTGGTCTATTTTAAATACCTTGTTATAATTGTTATATGTATGGGCACGTTAAGCATAATATGACATGAAGGTACTTAATTATACAAACACGAACGTCTTAATAGACAAACATGAATGTACTTAATTGTACACCCACCGCCTTGACGCCGGGCTTGCTTGATCAAACCATGAAAATCATCGGTGTGTATACGGTGATGATTATGCCTGCGTATTTAATTTAGGACGGTCGTCCCCACCGAGTTGTTGATAACTCACCCCTTTCATTTAACAATTTTTCGAGGTTAGGAGTTCGATTTGGCATGGAGGCGGATGGATGTTATCCGACTTATGCAAAAGTTTTTTTTTTTGATTTTTTCATAATTATTGAGAGTTTTTTAGACAATGTTTATTGTTTTAATTTTCATCTGCGCATATGGATGATAGTTTAATGTTTTCTTTAATATAGGTTATTTCTTTTTCTTTGAAGTTAAATTTAGTAGTCAATTTTCCTATAATTATGAGATATTATAACCTTTTTATTTAGCAATTTTTTTCATGGTTGCATTTTTTATAAAATTAGGGTGTTACATTTGTGGTATCAGAGCGGGTCTACATTTCTGTAGACTTGTAAAAAAATGTATTCTAAAATGTCTATGATCATCCATCTCTGTCATACCACGTCGACTCCAAGGTATTTATATATTTTTTTATGTCAATGATCATGTCAAGTTATGATATATGAGCTTTATACTAATGTCATGTACTATGAGAAATCATGCTTTATTATTATCATGCGATATATGTCTTCATGTTTACTTTATTTTATATCAAAGAAAATTTCATGATAAAACTATATGGGCTTTAATTACATGAACCTAGATGACAAGTATTTATTAGAATCGAACTGTTAGAAAGATGATTGAAACGATATGTTAATGAATTGTGTTACTGATGGCTTATAAAAGTTACCAAGTGCATGAGTACGATAGTATTAGTGTTCGCACCACTAATTAGACAATATTTTAACAAATGATATATAATGACTTACTTAGAGTACTAAGAAGCACTATGTATATGACTATATGAAAATGATTCGAGGACGTAGATCTGGAGCCCGAGCTATTACTTCTGCTACTAACAACATAAACCAGAACAATGAGGCAAACCCAATTCCGGCAAGAAACCAAGGGAATGTCGACAATAAACACGCGTTCAATCAAGCACCCGTGTTAACCCAGGCCCAAGTGGTGGAGCGGTTTACGCTTCTCACCCCCAACCTTTAATGGACAAAAAGGATGCGCTTATGTGGGACGAGTGGTTCATATTAATGAAACGCACATTCAAGTTGATCGGATATACTGAGGCACAACACATTTTTTGTGCTCAGTACCAACTGGTACAAGATACTGGTCGATGGTGGATGAGTTGATGGAGATTGGAGTCTGCTAAGGAACAATCAACCTTAACCTGGGAAGGGTTTAAGGAGATAGTAATTGAAAAGTATTATCCCCAACATTATCAGGAGCAAATTGAGCGCAAGTTTTGGAATTTAAAGCCAGAAGGATGTCGGTTACAGAATATGAGAGGAAGTTCAATCAGATTAGTTTCTTCGTGGAGCACATGGTAGATACTGATCGCAAGAGAGCATTAAGGTTTTGAGTGGGCTTACGCCCAGGGATACGCCATATTGTGGCAAGTCATGGGGTATTATCGTATGCTGAAATAGTTTTTCGGGCTCAGGAGATTGCCGCTAGTCTGGAATTGGACAGCCAACAAACAAGTAATTTAGGGAAGAAGAATTGGAGTTGTAATCAAGAAAAGAGGGCAAATCGAATGAAGCAGGCAAGAACCGAAGTGAAATGCGGAATAAGCACCAGGACTACTAAACCATTATGTGCCAAGCATGTGAAAATTCATCATAGAGACTGTTTGTTCGGTAAATATGATTGCTTTAGGTGTAAGAAGCCAGGGCATACGGCATGGGAATGTGTTACTCTGAATAATGAGCAGGGAAGAAAAGGACAAGGCTCAGGAGGGAAAAGCTCACGTCTATTCTATGACTCAGAATTAAGCTAATCAGAATCCGGGCACACTTTCATGTATGTTAACTGTATTTGGAGTACTTGCTTTTGTACTGTTTGACACTGGTGAGACACACTCATTTATGTCTACAAGGTTTCATGCTATTATTGGACATAGTAATATTAGGGTCGGCGAACCACTTGAAGTTAGTTTGCCTTAAGGCAGATCAATTCTCACTGATTCCATGGTTAATGATGTAAAAGTTGACAAAGGCTGATTTATATATAATTGATATGAGAGACTTAGATATAATCTCAGACATGAACTAGCTTAGTAAGTATAGAGCTGACATTAAGTGTCAAGAATAAGAGGTAAAATTTCACTTTCTCATACCCGGTGATGAACAAATAAGATTTCATAGGACTAAGACTAGAACTACCCCTAGGCTTATATCTGCAATGAATGTAATAAACATGATGAAGAAAGGGAATTGTCAAGGATATTTGGTGAACATGGTTGGAACCCCAATAGCTGAGTTGACAGAAGGATGTCTATAGTTCAAGAATATGTGGATGTTTCCCCAAAAGACTTGCCAGGAGTACCACCCAATTGGTAGGTAGAGTTTTTATTGATTTTGTACCGTGAGCGACACCAAGATATCAAAGCACCTTATAGGATGGAGCCAAAGAAATTGCAGGAGTTGAAGGTACAAATATAAGAGCTATTGGAGATAGGGGTTATTCGTTTGAGTTTGTCACCTTGGGGCGCGCCAGTCCTATTTGTGAAGAAGAAGAACGAATCACTCGTAATGTACATCGATTATAGGGAGCTAAACCGACATACAAAGAAAGAACAAGTATCCGCTACCTAGAATCGAAGATCTGTTTGATCAATTTAGGAGAGCCAACATATTTTCAAATATTGATTTGTGGTTAGGGTATCACCCGGTGAAGATTAAAAGAGTGACATCCCGCAGACGGCATTCAGAACCCGCTATGGGCACTATAAGTTCGTAGTGATGCCTTTTGGTCTGAGTAACGCACCAACAGTTTTTATGGATTTAATGAATATGGTGTTCCACCCATATTTGGATCAATTCATCATAGTATTTATAGACGATATGTTGGTGTACTCAAGGAGTAAGGAGAAACATGAACAACATCTCATGATAGTCTTTGGAGACACTTCGTAGAGAGAGGTTATATGTGAAGTTTAAGAAATGCTGGTGCGGTTGGACCAAGTTGTGTTCTTCGGACACGTGGTCACCTGCAAGAGGAATCAAGGTTGACCCTGATAAAGTCGAAGCTAAAGTAAGTGGTTGGAGTGTGCCTAGGAATGCGAGTGAAGTCCGCATTTTTCTAGGCCTGGCGGGCTATTAGGAAGATTCATCAAAGGGTTCTCAAAGATAGCCATGCATATGACTCGGTTAACTAGGAATGGGGAGAAGTTTGAATGGAATCGGAAGTGTGAAGAAAGTTTCCCGAGTTGAAAATCGGACTAACATTTGCCCCAATATTGTGATTCATGATCCTATAAATGAATTGGTCATCTATAATGACGCATTGAAGTAAGGTTTGGGATGTGTTTTGATGCAACACGGCAAAGTGGTGGCTTATGCCTTGAGACAACTAAAGCCAGATAAGTTGAATTACCCCACTCATAATTTGGAGTTAGCTGCCGTAGTGCATGCATTGAAGATATGGCGACACTATCTATACGGAGGAAAGTGTGAAATATTTACGATAATATAAGTCTTAAATATCTTTTCACATAGAAGGAGTTGAATATGAGACAAAGGAGATGGCTAGAACTCGTGAAGGAATATGATCGCACCATTCGAGTATCATCAGGGCAATGCTAATGTAGTAGTGGCGACGCCTTGAGCCGTAAGAATAAATGAGAATTGAATTATTTGCTTGTGAAACAAGATGAGTTTGCCGGAGAGTTTGCCAAATTGGAATTTATAGTTGTTAAGCCTCCAAATGGTACGGAGGCAATTCTAGCATCGTTGCTAGTGCAACCAACTTTGAGAGACAAAATCAATGAGGCTCAACCACAAGATAAGTTTTTGTGCAAGATGAGAGAACGAGCACAAGTGGGGAATATCCATGGATTTAAGATAGCTAGTGATGATATTTTGATGTATGAAGGAAGGGTGTGTGTTCCTAAGAATGAGGCTCTTAGGAAGGAAATTCTTGATGAGGCATATAATACACTGTATATGGCTCATCCAGGGTGAACAAAGATGTATCATGATCTAAAACAAATATTTTGGTGGAGAAGTATGAAAAGAGATATTGGGTCTTTCGTGGAGAAGTGTTTGATATGCCATCAAGTTAAAGCGGAACATCAACGACCATTGGGTTTGCTTAAGCCATTGGAGATCCCTGAGTGGAATGGTTGGACGACCACAAACACTAAGGAAGAATAATGCAATATGGGTCATAGTGGATCATTTGACCAAGTCAGCACACTTTCTGCCGGTGAGAATGACATTGAGTATGGATCAGTATGTTAAAATCTACATCAAAGAGATTGTGAGACTACATGGGGTGCCAGTGTCTATTGTGTCGGATAGAGATCTGCGGTTTACATCCAAGTTTTGAAGGAGTTTGCAGGATGCTTTGGGAACAAAATTTAAGTTCAGTACAACTTATCACCCACAGAGCCACATACAGTTAAAAAGAACTATTAAGACACTTGAGGATTCACTAAGAGCGTGTGTACTCGATACTGGAGACAGTTGGGAAGCGATATTGCCATTGGTAGAATTCACATATAATAAAAGTTACCAAGCGACGATTAAGATGGCTCTGTATGAGGCCTTATATGGGAGAAAGTGTAGATCACTATTATATTGGAGTGAAGTTGGTGAAAGGAAAATGTTGGGACCAGAGTTGATTGAACAAACAGTGGAGAAGATTTCAGAGATCCAAGAGAGAATTAAGACTACCCAAGATAGACAAGAAGTCCTATGTATATAAGCGTATGAATGATATACAGTTTGAAGTTGGTGATTGTGTATTTTTGAAAGTGACTACGATGAATGAAATTGTAAGATTCGGTAAAAAGGAAAAACTGCAGCCTCGGTATATTGGACCATTTGATACTAGAAAGGATTGAGGATTTAGCTTACCATTTGGCTCTGCCACCAGATTTGTCAGGGGTACATAATGTGTTTCACGTCTTGATGCTAAGGAAGTATGTGTTTCACCCCGGTCGTATTATTAACTACAAAGATCAACACGTAGGTAGAAATTTGTCTTATGAAGAGGCACCTATAGCTATCTTGCGGAGAAAAGTACACAAGCTTAGAAACTAGGACGTAGCACTCATCAAGGTACAATGGAGTAGACATGGGAGAAATGAAGTAACATGGGAGAGATTAGAGAAAACCAAATCCAAGTATCCCAGTTTCTTTGAAAGTACATAACTGAATTTCGAATACGAAATTTATTTGAGGGGGATAGAATTGTAACATCCTGAAATTTATTTTATTTTTTGGGTTAGTGATTTTGGACTTATTAGAATTTTAATTTTGGCCCAACATAGAAATTTCCTTTTCACAAGCCCAATAATTATTATATTGATAGGCCTATTTTTTTTAAGCCCACTTTATTAAAGCCCATGTGTGTATTTTATTGATTTGAAAATCTACGAGAATTTTATGAAGAAAATAAAATGAGTCCTCATGTATTATAAAACATCTTTATTAGATAGAAAAGAATTTTTATTTGTACATATCCAATAGGCTAACCTAATACATGGCCTAATACAATAAAGACTCTCAAACCTAAATACATATATATTTTCAGATGAGAGAGCACGAGTAGGAGCAAGGCGAGAGAAAGACAGAGTGAGAGGACTAGAGAGTGGGAGGGTAAATATTTTAATAAAGAGATGTAGAGGGAGACGAGAGGTGGTGGTGACAAAGAAAAAAGGTGATGGGAGTTATGCAAATTTTGAGAGAATAATGAGTTGAGGGTTGGAAAAATTTTCAACAGATTCCATTAGGTGGAATTATTGGCTGGAAATTAAGTTTTGAGGAGAGTGCTGCAATGGGGTAACAACTGAAGGAATTGGGGCTTATTTTTATAAAATTTTAATTCGAGCCTTTTAGTTCTTACATAGTTCTAATCAGCCTGTTGACTTCCACAGTTGACCAAAATTTTACCCAACTCCAAATTTATTATTATTGTTGCTTTGATTTGTTTTCCTCACTTTTCGGTCCTAATTACTCAAAAGACATGTATTAAGTTAATTTTATTATTTTTTATGTGTAGGAAATGATACTTTCGGGGTCTAGGATTTTCAACCTCAAGCAATTTCATATTTTTTCAGGTCACGATTGCATATTAATGTGGAGTTTACTGCTTTTATCTATTTTAAATACCTTGTTATGATTGTTATATATATGGGCACTTTAAACATGATATGACAATAAGGTACTCAATTGTACAAACACGAAGATACTTAATAGTACAAAAATGAACGTACTTAATTGTACACCCACAGTTAGCCTCCGTGCTTAGCCTCCGGGCTTGTTTGATCAGACCATGAAAACCATAGGTGTGTATTTACAGTAATGATTATGCTTGCGTATTTAATTTAGACAGTGCGTCCCCACTGAATTGTTTATAACTCACCCCTTTTATTTAACAATTTTTCAGGTTAGGAGTTTGATGTGGCATGGAGGTGGATGGATATGATCAGAGTCATGCAATTGTTTTTTGAATTTTTCATAATTATTGAGAGTTTTTCAGGCAATGTTTATTGTTTTAGGTTTCCTCTGCGCATATGGACGATAGTTTAATGTTTTCTTTAATATAAATTATTTCTTTCTCTTTGAAGTTAAATTTAGTAGTCTATTTCTCTATAATTGTGAGATATTTATAAAAAAAATTATTTAACAAAAAATTTATTCATGGTTGCACTTTTTATAAAATTAAGGTATTACAACTAGGGTTTACCATAGGAACTCCACATGATTACTCCTTATTAGTAGTAAAGCTCTATATAAAAGACATTTAAGTGGCTAATTTTATGTATTAATCTCTCATTCACCCGAAATTAGTTTTGAGAAATTCAAAATGCTAAATTCATCTACCCATGGTGTAGATTATGATTATATCATTTATTTTCAGAAACCGATAAATGATCCTACTTAAATAATTGGTAAAAATTGGGTCAAAGTCCATTTTTATAAACCCGATTTCAACAAGAACGGCCCAGGCATACTTGTTAGCTGGGTCAACGGTTAACCGAAGTATATGTGAGGACTAATGAGCTAAATTCTAGGTAGACTCGAGTCTGACTCATTCTACGGTCATGTCTAGTACCACTAAAAATAATAGACGCGATGGGCCAATTAATGCTATCATCTTTTCTCTGTGAAATTGATGGACATACCATATTTTTAGGAAAAAAAGACACAATTTATGCTCATATCAATTTTGTACACTTTCGAGTGTTTTTTCTGCTTTTTTACACTTCATATTCTTTTCACATTTACGTTTTTTCCGATTTTTTTTGTTCTGTATTCCTTTATATATTGTTTTGTTGTTTTGATGTTGTTTATATTTGTTTTTGGTTGTTTCGATGTTTCAAGACAATTTTTACCTATTTTTACACTCTTTTATGTTCATGTTTTGTTTTGTACATTGTTTATATTGTTTTTGTGTTGTTCTATAATATTTTTAATGTTGTTCCAATATTTTTTTGTTTTTCCATGTAATTTACAATGTCTCAAAGTACAATTTTTACCTATTTTAAGCTTTTTTTTTGTTCATGAGGTATTTTTTATATTGTTTACGTTGTTTCTAGGTTGTTTTCATATTGTTTTTAATTCTGTTATGATGTTTATTTATTGTTTCCATGTATTTTTCAATGTTTCAGTGCAATTTTTACCTATTTTTAAACTCCTTTTGTTCATATGATGTTTTCTATGTTGTTTATGTTGTTTTTTGGATTGTTTCTATATAGTTTTCTATATTGTTATGTTGTTTCTTGGTTGTTTACATGTTTTTGGACATTTTTAATGCATTAGATCAAAAATTGAATTTTATTTTTTTATTCATATTTTTTTATATTATATTCAATGTGTTTCGTTTTAATATATGTTGTTTTATGTGTATATTTCCTGATTTTTTATAAGCTTTCGAGCTTAAAATTTGTTATCTAACGGGGCATAAATAGTTTTTTCATTGAAAGTTTATTAGATGAAACATGATAGAAACATGTTGAAACAACCTTGAAACAAGAACGTAAAAACACCCAAAAAAAATTGGAGCGTAAAAATCTCCGAAAAAATGTGCGGGCGCGTAAAAAAGTCCAAAAATATTGGCGGAAGCGTAAAAAGTTCGGAAAAACCCGGGAGCATAAAATGGTTTCATTTTTTTCCGAATGTTGGGAAAATGTGTCCATAACCCTTTTTCTTTTATAAGTTCAAACTTATGAATGAACGGAATAAAAAAAGTACAAAAATAGACGTAAAAGTCATATTATATTTGTTGGGAGTTTCAAGCCATATGGGATTTTCAATTTTTTAAGGTGCTTTATTTGGTGTTTAATTACACCACACATACAATAATGCCGTTATATGTAGACTAATAGCATTCATCTAATAAATATTAAAATTTCAAATTTTGGAAATTATAGAACCAGAAAATATGAGCCAGTTTCAAGTTGAGATATTCAACACGAGAAATTCACACTTCACTTTGACCATTTACGAGGTCTAACAATGTTACACCCAGAATTGGATCAAATGTTACTGATGTGGACTAATTCTGTCCATTTATTTAATTTTTTAAAGGATGAGATTTATGATTTTAAGTTTTTTTTTTTTTAATTCGAATAAGAGTATAATAGTCATTTGCCATGTAAGAGTTTTTATCATTTTGGTAACCTCCCAAAACCATCTCTCTCTCCCCGCAATTTGTGTCTTTGTTAATTTTTTAATTTTAACAGAGGTTATCGATTCTCATCTCTCACATCGGTTTAATTCTATGATAGAAATTGAAAAATCACGTCCGTTTAGATCGTCATTCTCAAAGACACGGTGAAGTAGTGTGGAATGTTTTTGGGAGTTCGACTTTGTTCATTGTTCATTCGATTTCGGTAAGTATATTTATGGTTACTTTGTCTTTCACTATGAAACCTTTGTTTTTTATTCGATTATACCTTGTGTGTTTGTTGTTTTTGGTGGGGATGCTAATTCGAGTTGTTGTTTTTAACTCGTGATTTTTATGTTTTTGTGTTAGCGCTTTGATTTTTTAAGGTAATGGTGGTGTGAGTTTTCTTTAATGGCGGTTCCATTGTTGTGTTTGGTTGAAGAAGATGGTGAATGGTTTTTGTAAAGATTGGGGTATTTAATGTATAATTATAACGGTTTTGTTGCTATTTTAGATAAATTTTATCGTATTTTGTTATATATCTTACATTTACACTCTATATGGTTGTACTATTTTCGATGTATAGTTTGCTGCTAATATAGAATGTAGATGATGTATATGATGTGGCTTTTTGTATGTTTGGTTGTATGTGAATGCTTATATCATTTTTTTGGAAATTTGTGCTAGGTTTGATTTTTCGTAATCATGGTGAAAAGAGGTAGAAAAAGTGAACAGCGTGTTGAAGGTGATGTTGGTAAGGGCAATGGGCAAGTCTCTGCGGTGAAGTGGGCAAAAGGCTCAGTAAGGAAGACGAAGTATTCATTCCCCAAATTATCGACTAGGGCGGGAGTTTGTTGGAACTTAAGTTGGACGAGTTCCCATCTCGACTAATGTATTGGTAAGTGGATATCAACCGCGTGAGTTGTGAATTGTCTTTAACTAATGGAAGGTCACTCCATTGCGATTACAAGGATCTTGAAAGGGTCCTTGGGTTTCCTAATGATAACATTGCCATTGAGAAGAGAAGAAATCGGAGACTGTGATTTGTATGACGAGTGTCGTGGGTTTTTGATATTGGTTCAAGCGGTGTGTACAAAATAATTGTTGAGAGTGTTAGGCGAGAGAATGAAGGTTGTTGATGGGGGTGCATGGTTTAAGAGGCTTGGGAAGCAAAGTTACTAGTCAACAACTTATTATCATAACCCATTTACTCTCAAGTCAAGTCTTTGGTGGATTTTGTGTTGTTGGTAATATCGATGCGGGTTTGTCAACCCGTTGATTATGAAGAGCTTGGTGATGTGGGTAATATTATGAAGTTAAATTGGTGTGAGTACACATTGAAGACGCTGGTGGTGAATATGAACAAGTCGTATGTTAGGAATTTTATTGTTTAGATTTTGATGAATGCCATGTAAAACTTAGAATAGAAAGTTGGCTCCCCAATTCTTGCTTTGAAATGTATTGTAACAATTAGAGTGGCCAAGCCGAGTTAAGTCGACTACGCTCCAACTTGCAAGAAGACAATCAAGGCTTGAAGGAAAACTCTGTGAGAGAGAGGCAGTGAGTACAACAAAGAAAAATGACAGACAGAACTTGAAGAAGCGGTGAGATGCGGTGAGTGGAACATCGGTCAAGTCAACTCAAGAGAAGACAAGTCTCAAGTCAAGTGACGGAAGAGTCATCCAATGATTGGAAGCTGACGACTCTAAGTCACCTGGGGAAAGCGAGGAAATGCGGTCAAGTCGAGATAATCGAAAAAGAACCGTTGCACGAGAAATCAAGAGATTTACTTAAACAAGTAATATCTCCATACTACCTTTCTTGGAGTGCTCGGTCGAAGCGTGCAAAGAAATGAACCAATGGGAAGCACTACACCGTGTCGAACTACGAAAAGGTGATAAAACATTTCACGAGGAAATGGCAATTCAAGAAGTGCAAACCAACATTGCAAAGTGATTTTCAAAAATGAGCCTATCTCTTCAACGGGCAAATTTTTGAAAGTTCACTATAAAAGGCTGAGGAGTTTGATTGAGAAAAATGATGCGTGGATGACACACACGTGAGATATACAAGCTTATCAAAAATTGAAATATTCTCAATCCTCAAGCCTACATCTCGAAGAACATCAATCCAACACTTACCTTGTGAAGGAAAGAGAACTTCAATCGAGTTGAAGAGGAAACTACGAAAAACAAGGGGTCTACATTCCAAGAAGGATTGTAGAAAGGTTCAAGGTGAACAAGTCTTAAGCGTTTGGAGGGCTTCGTGATCAAATCCAAAGTGCTTGAGCAAGTGAGCTGTAGTAGCAAGGCGGTGCCCCTGTGAAGAAGCGAGTCGCACGAGAAGCCGGTGAGTGATCAAGGCGTCTCCGAGTCCCAAAGGATCAAGTCATTTGTTGTGATCAAGACTTGTATCTGTTTATTACCACTTTGTAAACTGATCATTACTTAGTGGATTCCTCGGGGAGTTGGAGAAGAGAGGAGTAGAAGAATTACCCCATCTTGAACCTCTATAAAAACTTTCTTTGTGTCATTTACATTTCAAGCATTTAAATTTCGCACTTTTAATTGCTTATATCTCATTGATAGATTTGCTATCCAATTGATAATCTATAAGTACTAAATCAATCTGTAAAAACTTGCTTAATCAAACTTAAGGGTGTTAAGTCTTCATTTGAAAACAAAAAACCACGGTGAGTCAAATTATAGCCAACAAATTTGAATTACTCTACTAACACTCAATTTGAGTGCATTTAAGAGATTGACTCTCTTGAGTGACTAATTCGATCCATCAAGGACACGGTTTGTGTAGAACTCTGTAGATTTAAAAGGCCTAAATCGAAAATTTGGTAAGGTTTATTCAACCCCCCCCTTCTAAACCTTACACTTACACCCCTTGGGACCTACAAGTGGTATCGGAGCGGTTGGTTCATTGAACCCTCCGCACCGGTTCTTGAACTAGATCTCCAAACTTTTCAAAAGTCCGCTTTAGTACTTAAACTTTCAAAACTCTTTTCTTAAAAGTTATCATCATGGAAGCAAATCTAACACGCATTCCTATGTTCACTATTGAAGAATTTGATGATTGGAAAATTCGTATGCGAGGCTCATCTATCAAAGATTACATGATGAGATGTGGATAGTGATAGAAGATGGGCTCTGCAAATATTAAAGGTGAACACATTTATTACGAAGAGTTGCGGTGAAGGGGAAGAAGATCAAAGACCGGACCAGTCATGGTTGAAAAACCAAGAACCGAGTGGACAAATGATGAGAAAAAGATACAACCTGGACAATATAGCCAAGGATATTCTCTACAAAACCTTGGACAAAGCCATGTTCAACAAGGTGAAATCTTGCAAAACGGCTAAGGAAATGGGACAAGCGCGTTGATTTGTGAAGGCTCGGAGCAAATCAAAGAAAACAAACTTTGGTGGCTGTACAAAAATTTGAGAACTTTAAAATGATCTCGGGAGAAAACCTGGATCAACTGGATGCTCGATTTCTGAGAAATCACAAATGATTTGTCTACACTTGGAAAGGAATATACACGAGAAGGAAATGTGTATGAAGATCTGAAAAGTCTTCAATTTGAATGGGAGATGAAGGTCATGGCACTCGAGACATTCCATGGACCTATCAAAGACATCCAACCATGAGTTATTCTCGGACCTCAAAGCCTATGAGTTTGGTGAGAAGGAAAGACAGGAAGAGACAATTTGTACCCAAAACAATTGCTCTAGTTGTCAAAGATGGAAGGAGAGTCAAGTCAAAGAGGCAATTGACCCGGAAGAAATAGCCCTAATGGTTAAAAGATTTAACAAGTTCTTTAACAAGAACTACAAGAGAGGAAAGGGTGAATCCTCCAGAAGACACTCGGCTCCCTCCAAATCAAGGGATGATAGGCCAACAAGAGGACGGATCATCAACAAGTTGAGTATCAAAGGGCCGACAACTCAAGAATAGAAAAGAAAGGCGAGCAAAAGGCTGAATATCTATGTTGGAATTGTAGACAACCAGTCACTATGCCATTATTGCTCATATCCTGTAGTCAACAAGTCTGAGAAAGCGAAAAAGAAAGAAAGGTCTTCAGAGAAAGAAGACAAGAGAAGAAAAAGGCAATGATGGTCGCAGAGAGATTTGAGAGACCAAGTCAAGAGAGACAAGTGACTCAGAGCAAAGCGATGTGGCGACTACTCAAGTGACTCGAAGAAGAAGAAGCCTTGATCCGCTTAATGGCCAAAGAACAAAATCAAGAAGATGAGGTACAATCTAACTCAACAAGCTCGGACACTAGTGATAGTGATGTGACACACACACTTCATCACCCACTGATCTTTATGATTCATTAGGCAAAATGATGAAAGATTTTGAGCACATTAAAACCTCACACACACTATTGAATGAGGAAAACGACCTACTCAAAAGTCAAAACTCAAAGTGACTAAGGAGCCGAGTACTCTAAGTCAAATAGCCGATGAGAATAAGAGTTTAAAAATTTGAAAATGCTAAATTAATAGCGAGAAATTGCTGCTATAGAAAAGAGGAGAATGACCTCAAAAATGTTATTGCCTCATTCACTAAGGCATCTAAATCATTGGATGATCTTATTATGAGTCAAAGAGAATGTGGAGACAAGACAGCTTAGGATTTAATTCCTTTGTGCCATGTCAAACCTCAAGAGTAATTTTGGAAAAAGGATCTTCAAGTCATGAAGAGTCCGAAAAATCCAAAACTCTAAATGATGCACACACTTTCAATCAAAGCACAATACTAAGCGGTGGCCTTGGTTACAAAGGAAAAGGAAAACGGCCGATTGAGAGTCTTGAAAGGGGTGAGAAGAGATTCACCGAGTCCTCAATGAGACTCAAACAGAAAATACTGTAAAGAAGAAGCAGAGCTACCAAAAACCCCAGAAAACTCATAAAAGAAATACATATGATGGGAATGGTAGAAAATATCCAAGCCAAGCCGGAATAATGTGAACTATCGGCTAGACTTATGGAATACAAGCCCAAATGGCAAAGGCCTAGAACTCAACAAAGGCCATTCCAAAAGCATAAGAGCTTTCATCGCACACATATGCACCTAGGCACTACACTCAAAGACACCACAATTACCCAAGAAAGGCAATTGCTAAAACACATATGCGGGCATACGGACAAAAGAGCAATTTGTATGAACTAGACTCCCCAAGCAATTTGCCGAGGATTGATTATGATTATGGCATCGATAGATGGCAACCTCTTAGAGTCAAATCATTTGGCTATAGGTTGGTTGGATCATCTTATAATTCTAACCCCTCGGGACCCAGGACAAGAATGGGTACCTAAAACTTAATTTCCTTGATTGCGGGTTCAAGGAGCAGTGAGTGCCAAGGAACCTGGTACATGGATAGCGGTATTCCGGACATATGATTGAGGAAATAAGAGAAATCTGTCAAAATTCAAGGAAGTCAAAGGAGCCAAAGTCATATTTGGAGGAAATGAAGCTCTGGTGAAATAAGAGGCATTGGATCCATCCGGAGGAATGGTTTAGAAATCACGAGATGTTGCATATGTTGAAGGACTAAACTTCAATTTACTAAGCATCGATCAACTCTGCGACAAGGGCTACAATGTTGGATTCAACATGGGTATATGCCAAATCAAAAATGTTGAATCTAATGAAGTTGTCTTTGCAAGGATGCGACGAGAAAAATATGTATGTAGTGGATTGGTCAAGCGCAACACTAAAGACGGCACATTTTGTCTACTAGCAAAAACCGCAATTTGAATCAAGTTATTGTGGCACAAAAAGTGAGTCATCCGAATTTCAAAACGATTAATAAGCTAGCAAAAGTCATCTTGTGGAAGGACTTCCGGACTCGATATACAAGAAGGAGAGTATATGTGATGCATGTCGGAAGGAAAACAAATCAAGTCGTCGTTCCAAGAAAAGACTTGCCCATCCTCAACAAGAATATTGCATCTGCTTCATATGGATCTATTTGGCCCCAGTGGAACCAGCAAGCATAAGTGGAAAGAAATACACCTTGGTGGTAGTAGATGACTACTCAAGATATACATGGACAATATTCATGTACAAGAAGAAGAAACTCTACAAAAGCTACCACGGTGATGAAGAGGATACAAAATGAGAAGAGTCAAACCATTATCAAAATAAGATCGGATAGAGGAAGCGAAGGTTTGTCAATGGAATAATAACTCGATCTTGTGTTGAGAATGGTATTGGTCATGAACTATCACCGCAAGGACTCCACGTGAGAATGGAGTTGCGAAAGAAGAAAGCGAGAACCCTCAAAGAAGCGGCAAAGGACCATGTTAGTGACGGGGGTTACCAAAAGGTTTTGGGCTGAAGCAATCAACACGACTGCTACACCCAAACAGATGTATGATAAATAGGCGGTGACAAAGACTCTATGAGATCCTGGATGGAAGAAAACCAAATGTTGCATATTTAGGATATTTGGATGTAAATGCTTCATCCACAATAATGGCAAAGATAACCTAAAGGCTTTTGATGCTAAAGGCTGATGAGGGTATCTTCTTAGGATACTCGGTGAAAGCAAAGCCTGAGAATACTCAACAAAAGAACTATGGTTACGGAAGAATCCATTCATGTAGTATTCAATGAGCAAACATAAATGGAGAAGACATTGAAGAGTCGGTGATAAAGTTAAAAACATCAACCTGACGAGGAAGAGTCCCTATCTTTGAAGGTGGCGGGATTATCAATTGAGAAGAAGATGAGATATTTGAATCTCAAGCGGTGGGAAATCTGCGGTGAGTGATCACGAGAGAGCGACCACAACCACGGTAAAGTCGGATCAATCCGGCTAACTTACTTGACGACATAAGATGGCCGAGACCATCCACCGTGAGAACTTGTCATTGGAGACATGAGAGAAGGTGTCAAGACAAGATCAGAACCCAACAGAAGCAATGTTCACATGCTTCATCTCGCAGAATAGAGCCCAAAGATGTGTCACAAGCATTGGATGACACACATTGGATTCAAGCTATGCAAGAAGAGTGAATCGAGTTTGAGAGAAATAAAGTATGGGAATTAGTACAAAGACCCATACATCAAAATGTTATTGGAACCAAATGGGTATTGAGAAATAAGATGACGAGGAAGGTTACGTGGTAAGAAACAAAGCAAGATTGGTAGCCAAAGGATATTGCCAAGAAGAAGGAATAGATTTTGATGAAACATTTGCTCTGTAACAAGATTGGAAGCTATAAGGATGTTTCTTGCCTACGCGACTCACAAAAATTTCATTGTATATCAAATGGATGTAAAAAGTGCATTCTGAATGGATTATTGGAAGAAGAAGTGTATGTTGAACAACCTCCAGGATTTGAGCGGAAGACTCTTGGAGACAAAGTGTACAAACTCAAGAAAGCCTGTATGGATTGAAACAGGCACCCAGGCATGGTATGATACCTGTCACAATTCCTAGCTGAAAATGGATTCACTAAAGGAAAAGTGGATAGAACACTTTTGAGAATTCAAGACAAGAAGAGTATCTTGCTTGTTCAAATATATGTGGATGACATCATTTTTGGATCCACTAACAAAGAGCTGTGTGAAAAATTCTCAAACCTCATGCAAAGTAAATTTGAAATGAGCATGATGGGAGAGTGACATTTTCCTTGGACTTCAAGTGAAACGGTGAAGGATGGAACCTTTGTAAGTCAAACAAAATACACGTGAGATTTAATGAAGAAATTTGGTATGGAGGAGAAGTCTTCCGTAAAAATACCAATGAACACATCGATCAAAATGGACATGGCCTTGAGATGGCAAGCTTTGTAGATCAAACAAGATACTGAGCACTTATTGGATCCTTTGCTCTATCTCACGGCTAGCGAGTCGGAGACATCACCTTTCTTTGTAGGTGTATGTGCAAGATTTCAATCTGCTCCAAGAGAGAGCCATATTATGACTAAGAGAATATTGAGATACTTAAAAAGGAAGCCAAGAAGTAGGGCTATGGTATCCAAAGGAAGGTGGATTCAAGCTAATTGGCTATTCGGACTACGACTATCTTTGGATGCGAGTGGACAGAAAAAGTACTTGAGGCACATGTCAAATGCTTGAAACAGACTAATTTCTGGTTTAGCAAGAAGCAAAACTCAATAGCCACCTCTGGTGAAGCGAGAATACATAGTCATGGGCATTGTTGTGCCCAAGTCCTATGGATGAGACAAAGGTGAGAGATTATGAAATTGAAGAAAAAGAAATTCCAATCATGTGTGATAACACAAGTGCCATTGCAATCACTCAAAATCTGTGTTGCACTCAAGAACAAAACATATAGATGTCGGATATCATTTCATAAGAGATCATGTTGAAAAGAAGGACATTATCTTGGAATATATCTCAACCGATAAGCAACTAGTGACATCTTCACAAAACCATTATGTGAGTCAAGATTTGAAGAACTCAAACATGAGTTGGGGCTCATTGAGCTAAGTTTGAGACACGAGAAGAATCAAAGAAAAGAAATGAAACAGGAAAGAGGGTGAAAAAGAGTGAAAAACAAAAACTAGCTCAAGAATCATTTGTATCGGAAAAGTCGCTATACCAAGTCGGTGATTTTTGAGTCACTAAGAGAAATGTGAGAAGCGAGTTAAATCGGCTAAGGGATGTTGAATAACTTATGAGCAAAGTGACAAAAACGCGATCGTTTTTGACTTAGCGAGAATGTTACGAGAGACACGTCGGCATAATGATGATGTGTACGGACATAAAGCCGCACACCAAGCCTATGATTGGATATAAATCTTTGCCGCATTAAATACGAGACATGAATCGCTCAATATGCGTGCGAAATCCAAGCCGTTGATTTCGATCACGATTCAAAAAACCGTCTGCACGCCCTTTCATAAACCATATTTAAACCATTTTTCGTCCGTTTCTCTCTCACACTTCTAAAAACTGTTCAATCTCTCTCTCTCAAAAAGCAAAGGCAAACACTCTCGAAACCCTATCAAGCTTCAAATCTATTTGAATTTTTTTCTTGAAATTATTCTCGAGAAATGGCACCAACATATGACTTTACCAAGTTGGGAAAACAAATCCACACCGGTTCGGCCGTGGATTTAATTTTGAATGGTGAAGCGAGGTCCGACGACACCCTGGTGAAGAAAATCGCGGAGAAGCTAGAAACGGCAGGATCGAAACCGTTTCTAACACTGGGTATCCCATGACCTATGTGGAGGAGGTCGCACAATTCTACGTGAATGCCGAGATTCACGACGAAGGAATCAAGTCATCTGTTCATTCACGGGAAGCGGTGACTATCACGACGAGGATTTGGTGAATATTGCTCACTACCAGCGAGAGGGAGCATCCGAGATCAAAGAGGCTGATGTAAACTTGGGTGACGCATGGAAAGAAATAGCCAAGTCCGATGTTGCCGACAAAATAATATTCTGACAAAAAAAAAGATCTATTTGAATGAGGATTATCACAAATTGTTGGACATTGTTGCCAAGTGTATCGACATCAAATTTGGCGGCTTTGACCAATGTCAAAGGCAAAATTGATTGTGATGGCTGCAATAATCGAAAAAAAGAAGATAAAGCGGGGGCTGAGTTTATCTACAGCGGACTCTGCCAAAACGTGGGAAACAAGTCCTTCAAAGAAGATGGGTCATTTGGAGGATCTCGGGATATGGCCTAGTGATTGGCCGACTATTGGAGGTGAAAGGAGTACCTCTTAGACATGGGAAGGCCTTCCATGTTAACAAGAGGATGTTGAGCTAATCTCTCCGGTGCTCGAAGCGTCGTGCGTCGCCAAGAGAGCGACACCGGTGAGGGGGAATCGGTGACCGAAAGACACGCCTCTCTCCAACCAAGAAGAAAGCTGCCCCTGCGGTGCCAAGAAATCTCTTGCCCCTGCGACAAAGAAAACAAACATGCTCCTGCCCGCGCAGCAGTCACTGCCCCCTGCAGTCAGTCACTGCCAGCGGCCGTGTCACTGCCCCTGCTAGCCGGTCGAGAAGGACTCACAAATTCCTTCTCGATCGTCAAAAAGAGGAGGTCGACAAACCAGACGGCCAGCTCCTCGAAACAAACACAAGCACGGCCGGTAGCCGCCCAAGACTCGAGAGGACACCGTCTACGAACCAGAAATCCCTACGGTACAAACCAAGAGACGAAGAAGACTTGTAAAGCAATCCGACAGGAGAAACCAGGTGAGTCGGCTACTCGGCTAGCACAAATACCGGAGACTCTCGGAGAAGTAGAGTCTCCGGATGTAATTGGTGAAACAGCCAAGTCTCTTTGAAGGTGATCAGAGGCAACTGAAGACATTTGTAGCTCACACAGTGAAACTCAAGAAGAACCAGCCCAAGCGGATAGTGATGTAATGATCCTATCTCCACCTTACCGGACATCCAAAATCGTCTGCGTGAGTGGAGAAAATGGAAGTTGAGCAAGTCAAGGAACAGTTCTACGGCCTGAATTCATAGAAGAAGAAGAGGAAGCGCTAAATTTCCTTGGATTATCCAGCTGTACTCGGCTCTAGATGAAGACAATTGCATGAATATTCAGGAGATCTACAAGGACAAGGAGAGAGAAAAGCAAGGTGAAGAAGCCGAAGCACGAGAAAAGGCAAGTATTCGCCTATCTCGGCACCACGAACACTTCCATCCTCTCCTTGATGTCTTCTCCGAAAGTGACGAGGAACGAGAGAATCTTTGCGCCACGGAAGAATTGCGGATCAGCAAGCATTGCGTGAATCAAGAATCCTTCACGAGCAAAGACTGATGGAGGGACCAGAGAGTCCTCGAACACGGTGGAAATCGATCCAATGGGAGTGGTTGAGCAAATACCAGCGATGTTCTGCCACCACTTCCCCAACTAACTCGGAAGAAGGCAATAAGGAGATGGCGATGAAATGGCTAGTGGGGACCCCGGTCGAGCCAACCCCTATTGAAGGTGTGCCACCACCACCCAAAATGGTGAACCATCAAGCTGCAGCGGCCGGGAGTTTGGAGACGAGTGACCCCACTCCAAGTCACTCGGTGGTGCGCCCGAGTGAAACTCCCTCCACTGCAGCAAAGTCGGAGGAGGATCTGAGATGACTCCACAAAGAATGTAGGAGGCGAAGCAAAGAAAACTCAAACACAAGAAGAACAAAGAAGTTGCCATCAACGAAGCTCGAGGCGATTGAGACTGTCTGGTGAAGTGCCAATGCCAAAGCTACGAAGGCTAATGACGTCGCGATCGGCCGAGGAAGGAAAAGCCACTCGGGAGTTAACACTGCAGGCGATGAAAGCGCAATCCATGGAGTTGAGACTCCAATGGATGCCACGGTGAAGACCCTAAGACGGTGACATTGTCGAAAGGGAAGACCAGGCCTCGCGGCGATGAGAGCTGGCGGAGGAAATGAAGGCCACGGGAGGTTGAGACTTCTTGGGGGTAACACGGAAGTAGAGAACATCCCTCCGCAACCATCGATCCATCTCGAAGGAGATCGGCGCACTTCATGATTCCCGGGACAACCACGATGTCACCTTTCGGGATCGGGAAGGCGAAGAGGAAGCTGAGTCAACTCCCATGACAAATCCAAAAGACTTCGGTGCGGATGTTCAGGCACGAGCAAAGTCGATCCCAAGACTACTCGTCGGACCTTTAATTTTGATGATGAGCCACCAATGGAAATCTCATCATCGTCCGATGACGCTCGATAAGGCCGAGGACGATCTACTCAAAAGGAGAAATCATTTGTGACCAACGAAAGTGTTAAGGCAGTGAGCTCAGCAAGCCGATCATCTTGCACCACAAAACCAATTTGAACCAGAGACCACTGCTCCGGCTCCTCAAGCTACAGTGGATCGATTCCCGGAAGAACTTCACGTCCACCGCTTATCATCGAACAAATCCCGGATGGCGGTGATGAATCCTTTGTGGAATCTTTCCCTTCTCTTTGGAGATGCGAACTCCACGAAGAGTCGGAAAATGAGCAAGCACGCTATCACAGACCACTCCGTTTTCCACTCAGGCACCATTGTCCCGGCCCGATTTCGATTTCGATTTGTATGGCCATCACAATGAGAAGAATCGGTGAAATACGAGAAGTGTTCAAGGCACTCTTTTTTGAAGTTGAAAAGATGGAGAGGCATCGAGGCCTCCTTGGATATCGCTGGACAACAGAGATGCCAACCTTACGGTGACTTGAGAGGCATCACAATCGGGATAAGGGAATGGTGGCAACAAGCGGCGAATCAATGCGTGTGGAGCGGTGAGATACTTTGACAATTATTCAACAAGTCTTTGGTGTGGAGAGTGAAAATGTTGACGCGAAAACGAAGGCTGCGGGAACACATTGAACATATGCACGAAGCTCACACCGCCGAGATCAAGGTCAGCTGCGTGAGCGAAATGCAAATGATATACGGCGTTTGGAAGAACACATGACAAGAAAATTCAGCCTTCTCATTTTGAGATGAAGCGATTTCAATTTGAATCCAACGCTACTCGATCAATTCCGTGCGGCAAAGATACAACGCAGCAGACTTGAAGCAAAATTCAACCATCGAGAAGACTCGACTTCATGCTTGCCAAACATGTTCCCTGGGTTCCTCTATCCTTTGATGATGCCAAAAAGGGGGAAGAGGAATACCTTAAAGCAAAGACAAAATCTGAAGTATTTGAAAAGAAAGGAAGCGGTGACAAGGAACAGTGAGAAGGGAAAATCACCGAGGAAATTTTGAAAGCTGAAGAAAGGAAAATCTCTGAGGGGAAGGATCAAAGAATATGACCTTGATGATTGCACAAACCCCAACGGGGTCTGTCTGGTGACATTATAAGCAACAAACTCCGTGACTCGCCACTCCAACACTCTTTGTATCTATGGTGAGAAGAGAAAAGAAATTGAAGCGAGGGATGAAGGAGGTGGAAGGAAGAATGGATGCAGGGTGATGAACATTTTGAAAGAACACGGAGGCATTCCGGTTGCGAGACACGTATGCCATTTCGGATGTCGGAGACGAGCCAAGATCGGGTTGACGAATTCAAAACGCTCGAATCGAAGGTTATTTTGCAAATTTGTCCTTGGCTCAAGCTTGGGATCATCTTGGGAAAAGGGTCTCACACTATGTGAAGAAGGCGCCAGACAATGACGAGACAACCGGCGATCCTCTGCTTGGTCACTCGCCCGGGCACTCATTTGAAGAAAGAAGAAGGCCCAGTCGAGTATACGCCCGTAGTAGAGGAAAAGCGGCGAGTGGAGGAAGAAGCTTGGACCTAGGCCTCCGCCCAAGAATATTGAATACGTAGATCCAGGAAAGAAAGGAGGGATCTTTGGTCAAGCTTGACCATGTGGCGAACTTGCAAGTGGCCAAAACCAGCGCCGAGTATGCAAGAAGGATAGAAGAAGAAAAAAAGAGACAAACTCGGCTATGGCGGGAGAGACGAGGAAAGAATAAGGAAAGATGAAAGTTGCCAGGAAGGCATATGAGAAGAAAAAGAAAGCGGTGATGACGAGAAGAAGAGAAGAAGAGAAGAAGATCTTGATCAAGATGAAAGAAGGAGACCCGAAGGAGATGAAGTGTTCTTTGTCCAACCCTTCGTGTATTTTATATGTAAATACATACAATGTAAGTCTTCTCGTAATAATGCCATAATTTTTTTGGCAATTACATACTCACGATACACCTTTAAATTTAGGTTGTGTTAAGTACAAGAATGATATGATCAATAAAAAGATTGATTATGCGCATACATTCTATGTCAATACACTATCTGTATGTATCTTTGTTATTTGCATCTTTGTATGATTTAAGTTTTGGCATCATCAAAAAGGGGGAAATTGTTAGGAATTTTATTGTTTAGATTTTGATGAATGCCATGTAAAACTTAGAATAGAAAGTTGGCTCCCCAATTCTTGCTTTGAAATGTATTGTAACAATTAGAGTGGCCAAAGGTGAGTTAAGTCGGCCCTACGCTCCAACTTGCAAGAAGACAAGCGGAAGGCTTGAAGGAAAACTTCTTGTGAGGCAGAGTGAGTACAACAAAGAAAAAAATGACAGGAACTCGTGAAGAAGCGGTGAGATGCGGTGAGTGGAACATCGTCAAGTCAACTCAAGAGAAGACAAGTCTCAGTCAAGTGACAGGAAGAGTCATCCAATGATTGGAAGCGACTCTAAGTCACCTGGGAAAGCGAGGAAATGCGGTCAAGTCGAGATAAGCTGAAAAAGAACGTTGCCGAAATCAAGAGATTTACTTAAACAAGTAATATCTCCATACTACCTTTCTTGGAGTGCTCAGTCCCTAAGCGTGCAAAGAAATGAACCAATGGGAAGCACTACACCGTGTCGAACTACGAAAGGTGATAAAACATTTCATACGAGGAAATGGCAATTCCAAGAAGTGCAAACCAACGATCGCAAAGTGATTTTCAAAAATGAGCCTATCTCTTCAACGGGCAAATTTTTGAAAGTTCACTATAAAAAGGTGAGGAGTTTGATTGAGAAAAATGATGCGTGGATGACACACACGTGAGATATACAAGCTTATCAAAAATTGAAATATTCTCAATCCTCAAGCCTACATCTCGAAGAACATCAATCCAACACTTACCCGTGAAGGAAAGAGAACTTCAATCGAGTTGAAGAGGAAACTACGAAAACAAGGGGTCTACATTCCAAGAAGGATTGTAGAAAGGTTCAAGGTGAACCAAGTCTTAAGCGTTTGGAGGGCTTCGTGATCAAATCCAAAGTGCTTGAGCAAGTGAGTGTAGTAGCAAGGCGCTGCCTGTGAAGAAGTCGAGTCGCACGAGAAGCTTGGTGAGTGATCAAGGCGTCTCGGCATCGAGTCCCAAAGGATCAAGTCGGTTTGTGTGATCAAGACTTGTATCTGGATCTGTTACCACTTTGTAAACTGATCATTACTTAGTGGATTCCTCCGGGAGTTGGAGAAGAGAGGAGTAGAAGAATTACCCCATCTTGAACCTCTATAAAAACTTTCTTGTGTCATTTACATTTCGACATTTAAATTTCTGACTTTTAATTGCTTATATCTTTGATAGATTTGCTATCCAATTGATAATCTATAAGTACTAAATCAATCAGTAAAAACTTGCTTAATCAAACTTAAGGGTGTTAAGTCTTCCGCTGAAAACAAAACCACGGTGAGTCAAATTATAGCCAACAATTTGAATTACTCTACTAACAGCTCATTGAGTCTGTTAAGAGATTGACTCTCTTGAGTGACTAATTCGATTGTCCATCAAGGACATTTGTGTAGAACTCTGTAGATTTAAAAGGCCTAAATCGAAAATTTGGTAAGGTTTATTCAACCCCCTTCTAAACCTTACACTTACACCCCTTGGGACCTACATCGTAATTCAATGGCCCTTTGCTTTTTTGATTGTAAGTATTTCACCTTTTTTATATTTTTCTGTTTAAAGTTGTTATTTGTACTCGGAACTTTCCTAAGAGAGTCCCAGTATTTTGGCATTGACTAACAAGCTAGTGAAAGAGAGGAGTAAGGCGAGATTGACCTTGGTGGATTTGGGCAAGGTTTTGTGGAGGACAGTGGTGCGGCGGGCCGTCGGAGGTTAAATTTATTCCTGCTACAATGGCAATGACAAGGATTAACTTACCGGGGCTTCATTACATGGTGATGATGATGACATGCATGTATACATTTTTAAGCATTGTTTGTTGTAGTATGTATGGTACATTTGATGCATATTTAATATAATAATAGTGTATATATAGTGGTATATTTATGCATTTTTAGTTTTTTTGTATTTGAAGTTTATTTTTAGTTGGTATTCTAAAGATGTTTGTTAGTATATATGTGATGCCTGACTAGTTTTATGAGTGTGTGTAGTTGTTAATATTGTATTTGCATTATTAGTTTTAGTTGTATGTGTATGGAACAATTGATGTATATTTGCTTTAATAACAATGTATATATAGTTGCATAGTTATACATTTTTTTTTTTTGTGTTTGAAGTTTATTTTTAGTTGGTATTCTAAGGCTATTTGCTAGTATACATGTGATGCATTAGTTTCAAAGCTATGTATAGTTGTTAATATTGTATTTGCATTTTTAGTTTTAGTTGTATATGTATGAAACAATTGATTTACATTTAATATAATAACAAAGTGTATATATAGTGATTTAATAATGCATATATAGAATTTTTGAGTTTGATGATGACTTTTAGTTCATATGGTATATTTTTAAGGTCTAATTTGAATGTATTGTTAGTGTCTATTTACTATATAGTTAATTAACTTTAAATGTATAATCAATTATGTTATTTGTTTTTGCAATATTTTTATATGTTTATTAATGATTTGTTTGGGTTTGTTTATGGGATATGTTAGCAAGTCTTGGCTAATGTTGTGGATATTATCTTAATGGTAAAGGATGCTCCAAGAGAAATTGCGGTTGATCCAGGTTTTGCTAGAATAGAGAAGGTGGCGAGGAATTTCATATGTGTAAATAAAGAAGATGACACATGATCACGAGGAAGGTAGTGAGACGCAAAGGGATGATGCATTGAAACAATCTTTGAAAACATTTCGGCGTTGGAGAAGGTCGAGAATACATTGTTCTGAGAGAGAGGAATTCAAGTTCATGAAGTGGTTTAATGCACCAAACTTTAGTATGGGATTTACACAATATGTTCATGTGCCGATTTGGGAGTATGTTTTGGAGACATCACGACATTATGAAGAGGAAATGTGGAGGGTGAGAAGGAAAAGGTTGGTGAGGGTAGATATTCATAACTTGGGCATTCATCCTTCCTTCCACTTCCTCCATCCACGCTTCAATTGTCCTTCTCTTTTGACCATAGACACAACAGAGTGTTGAAGTGGCGAGTCTTGGGAGTTTGTTCTTTGATAATATCATTTGTGACAAGACCTTGTTGGGGGTTTGTGCAATCATTAGAGCGACATCTCCGATCCTTCCCCTTAACGAGACTTTCTTTTCTTTGCTCTTGAGACCTCCTCATTTGTCTTTCCCTTCTGATTGTTTCCTCCTTCTCAACGTCAGATCTCTTGACTCTTTAAGGTATTCCTCTTCCCCCTTTTTGGCATCATCAAAGGAGAGAGAACGCACTGAAACATACTAGCAAGTAGAAAGTCGAGTCTGGCGATAGTCAAGTTTTGCTTTGAGTCATTGCGGAGTATGCGGCCACGAAACTCGAGCGAGTAGCGTTGGATTGACTTTAAGCAACTTCATCTCAACCATGAGAAGGCTGAATTTTCGATCCATGTTTTCTTCCATACGCGGGGAGCTCATTCTTATTTTGCTCACGCAGTAGCTTGATCTCGGCAATGTGAGATTCATGCAAGTGCTCAATATGTTCTCTCAACTTTGTCTTTGCATCGGCATTCTCATTTCGCCATACCAACACTTGTTGAACAATGTTACGAAATATCTAGCTTGTTCCACGCGCATCGTTTTTTTGCTATTGCCACCACTCCGATTCGACTATTATGCCTCTCAAGTCGCAGATAAGGTTGGCATCTATGTTATCGATCTCATGTCCATCGAGGCCACGATGCCTCTCCATCCGTTCAATTTCAACAAATAATGCTTTGAACACCTCCCGAACTTGATTGTTTTCTCTGTGGCGGTGATGGCCAAGCGTCAAAATCATAGTCATTTGGAACAATGGTATCGATGGAATGACAGGATCAGTGCGTGGAAGTCGCGCGAGATCTCTTTCGACTCTTACGGGAGGTCGGGTACCTCGAGAGAGAATGGAAATGATTCTACAAAGGAATCATCACGGGCAACTTGGATTTGCTCAATGATGAGTGGTGCGCGTGAAGTTCCTTGTGGAGTCGAACCTCTTGACTTGGGGAGCTGCGCGGTGGACTCTGTTTCATTTGGGGTTAGTTGTGAAGTTGACCCGACTTGCGAGCCTCATTTGTCTCAACAACCGTCGGTCTCATTTGGTTTCTCAGTGAGTTGGTAGTCCTCGGCCTTATCGGAAGCGTCAACGGACGATGATGAGATTTCCATGGGTGGCTCACCATCGAGGATTGAAAGTTTGTGAGTAGTCTTGAGGTCGACTTGCTCGTGGTTTGAACATCCTCGGTGAGTCTTTTGGATCGATCGCGAGGGGGATGACTTCGGCTTCATCGTCTCGCTTCCGATCCCGGAAAAGGTTACATCGGGATTGTTCTCGGGAATCGTGAAACGCGCTTATCTCCTTTTCGGATGGATCAATGATAGCGGGAGGGATGTTACGTACTTGACTTCTTTACCCGAGAAGTCTCAACCTCCCGTTGGTCTTCATTACCTCCTGCGATCTCAAGCGTAGCGAGGCCTTGGACATCCCTTTCGGCAGTGTCATTTGTCTTAGGGTCTTCGCATGATGGCATCCATTAGAGTCTCAACCCCATGGATTGCACTTTCATCGCCCCAGTGTTAACTCCCGGGGATGTTCCTTCCTCGTGCCTCGACCGCATCGCCAGCGTCATTAGCCTTCAGAAGCGGTTGGCACTCACCGAGACAGTCTCAATCTATCGAGCTTCGTTGATGACAACTTGTTGTGTACTTTGTGTTTGTTCCTTCTCCACTTTGCCTCCTAGATTCGTTGTGGAGTCATCTCGGCAAACATCCTCCGACCTTGCGGTGGAGGAGGTTTCGGTCACTCGTCTCCAAACTCCATTTTTTACCGAGTGTTCGGCCGTTGGGGAAGATGGTAAGACACCTTCATTAGGGGTTGGCTCGACTTGGGTCCCCACTAACCCGGTTTCATCGCCACTTCCCTTAGTTCCTTCTTCCGAGTGGTGGGAAGTGGTGGCGGCAAAGCAACAACGGTGGTAATATTTCGCACCACTCCCATTGGGTCTATCTCCGGCTATGTCTTGGAGGACTCTCCTGGTCCCTCCATCATTCTTTGTTCATGAAGGACTCGGATTCGTGCATTGCTTGCTGCATTTGCAACTCTTACGTAGCGAGAACAGTGGTCCAGATCCTCATCGCTCGATAGGGCGTCGAGGAGAGGATGTGTATGTTCTGTGGTGCTGTGTGAGAGGGCGGATGCTCGCTTCGCACGTCTTGACTTCCTCCCGCCTGTCTCTCCTTTTCGTTGTCCTTGAAGATCCGCAAGATATACATGCGATTTTCTTCATCCAGTGCTTGGACCACGTGGTCACTCCAAGGAAATTCATCAGTTTCTTCTTCTTCGATAAACTCGAGCCGTTGGAACGCTTTCCTGGATCGACTTAACTTCCACTTCCTCCACTCTCGCAGGACGATTTTGGATGTCCGAATAAGGTGGGGATAGGATCATCACATCATCATCTCTATCGCCTTCTTCTTCTTTGTCCCTCATTCTCGGGGGATAGAAGGTAGCAAGCTCGGTGCTCCATTCTCGTCGATTGCGTGCATTGCGGGAGGGGATACGATCCTGTCAACATGCGAGTTAGATTTCTCGGCTACTTCTTGTGTCGCTGACTATTCGAACTACAACCGGAGTCTGCGGTTTGCCTCTCTTGATCGCCTTCCAGAGACTTGGTTTGTTTCATCAATGATTTGGAGACTCTACTTCTCGGCCAGATCTCATATCTGTTTTGGTGAGTGGTGACTCGGCCCGGTTTCTTATGCTCGGAACACTTGAAGATTCTTCTTCTTCTCTAGTTTGTACCGGAGGATTTAAGTTCGGAGAGAGTTTCTTCTAAGTCTTGGGCGGCGGGGGCGTCTTGTTGTTTTCTTACGAGGAGGCGGCCGTCTTGGCTTATCGTTCTCCTCTTTTTGGTGAAGAAGGTATTTGAGATTCCTTCTCGGCCTTCTCTTTGGGGTAGGAGACACGGTTGCGGGGGCGGAGTGACTCAATTGCGGGCGAGAGCAGATTTGGTTTTTTTCTTTGCTGGGGGCAACAGATTCTCTTAGCATTTTGCGGGGGCAACTTTCTTCTTTGGTGGAGAGGAAACAATCGTATCTTGAGGTGGTGATTCCCCCTCACTTGTATCGCTCTCTTGGCGTAGGCTCTCTTTGTGCGCCGAGGAGAGGTTTGATCTCGAACATCCTCTTGTTTACATGGAATGCCTTTCCATGTCGAAGAGGACTCCTTTCACCTCCATCACCGGCCAATCACCGGGCCGTATCCCAGATCCTCGAATGAACCATCCTCCTTGAAGGATTTGTTCCTACGATACAGCGTAGTCTTGTAGACAAACTCAGCCCGGCCATTTACTTTCCTTTCTTCAATGATCGCGGCCATTACGATCAATTTTGCTTTGGATAGTTGGTCAAAATTTGCCAAATTTGATGTCTATGCATTTGGCAACTATGTCCAACGATTTGTGGTAGTCCTCCTTGACAACCTCTTGTTGGGTGTAGACTATCTTATCAGCATAGTCGGTCTTGACTACTTCCTTCCGCAACGGCCAAGTCTACATCGGCTTCATTGATTTCGGTGCTCCTTGCCGTAATGAGCGTGTTACGCCAAATCTTTGGCAGAGATGATGAACTCCTTCCCGTGAGCAGAGGATTTGATCCCATCATCGTGAATTTCAGCGTTCACGTGGGCGAGCGACCTCATCCACATAGGTCATCGGGAGCTCCATCGTCGAGAAATGGTTTTAGCCCGGACTTTTCGAGCTTTTCAAAGCAATCTTCTTTATGAGGCGTCATCGGAACCTGTTTGACCATACCCCGAAATCCCACGGTAGCTTGAGTGTGGATTTGCTTCCCTAACAGCGAAATTATAAGTTGATGCCATTTTTTGATTATTTTACAAAAAGAAACTTAGAAGTTGATTTGAAGATTGATAGGGTTTTGAGAGAGTTTTGCCTTTGCTTCACGAGAGAGAAATGAACAGTTTTGGTAATATGTGAGAGAAATGGATGAAAATGGTTTAAGTATGGTTTACGAAAGGGCGTGCGGGTGGTTTTTTAAAATGTGATCGAAATCAACGGCTTAGATTTTGCACGCCCGATTAGCATTTAATGTCTCGAATTTAATGCGGCAAAGCATTTATATCAATCATAAGCTTGGTGTGCGGCTTTTGCTGTACACATCATCATTATCTTGACGTCATTCTTAAAAACATTCCGCTTAGTAAAAACATTGCGTTTTTGTCACTTTGCTCATAAATGACTCAGCTTATCCCTTAGTGATTTAACTCTTCTTCTCACGAGTTCTCATAGTGACTCAAATTGTCGACTAATTCGGTATAGTCAGTTGTCTTTCCGATCGATTGATTCATTTAGGTGATTTTGAGAATTGACCCTTTTTCCCTTTTTGTGTTCCATTGACTTTCTTTGAGTTTTAAAGTGTCATTTCAGTTCAATTAACCCTAACTCATGCTTGAGTTCTTCAAATCTTGACTCACATAATGGTTTTGTGAATATGTCAATGCTTGTTTATCGAGTTGAAATATATTCAAGGTGATGTCTTTCTTTTCAACATGATCTCTTATGAAGTGATATCGACATCGATATGCTTTGTTCTTGAGTGCAACACGAGGATTTTGAGTGATTGCAATTGCACTTGTGTTATCACACATGATTGGAATTTCCTTTTCTTCAATTTCATAGTCTCTCAATTCTTTGTCTCATCCATAGGATTTGGGCTGTGTTTGCCCGCAACTATGTATTTTGCTTGGTGTAGAGGTGGCTATTGAATTTTGCTTTTTACTAAACCAGGAAATTAGTCTGTTTCCAAGCATTTGACATGTGCACGAGGTGCTCTTCCTATCAACTCTGCATCGGCAAAGATAGTCGAGTATGAATAGCCAATTAGTTTGAATCCACCTTCCTTTGGATACCATAAGCCAACTTCTTGGCTTCCTTTCAAATATCTTAATATCCTCTTAGTTGCGATCATATGGCTTTCTTTTGGAGCAGATTGAAATCTTGCGCATACACCTACAAAGGCAAAGGTGATGTCGGCCTGCTCTTTGTGAGATAAAGCAATGATCAATAAGTGCTCGTATCTTGTTTGATCTACAGGCTTGCCATCTGCATCCATGTCCATTTTGACTGATGTATTCATTGGTATTTTCCCAGGAAGACTTCTCCTCCATACCAAACTTCTTCATTAAATCTCACGGTGTATTTTGTTTGACTTATGAAGGTTCCATCCTTGACTACTTCACTTGGAGTCAGGAAGAATGTCAGCTCTCCCATCATGCTCATTTCGAATTTGCTTTGCATGAGGTTTGAAAATTTATCACCACGACTCTTTGTTTGTGGATCCAAAAATGATGTTATCCACATATATTTGAACAAGCAGTATGCTCTTCTTGTCTTGAATTACAACAGTGTTCTATCTACTTTTCCTTTTGTGAATCCATTCTCGTTAGGAATTGTGACAAGGTATCATACCATGCTGCAGGTGCTGTTTCAATCCATGCGAGCTTTCTTGAGTTTGTATACCTTATCTCCAAGAGTCTTCTCGCTCAAATCCTGGAGGTTGTTCAACATACACTTCTTCTTCCAATAAACCATTTAGGAATGCACTTTTTACATCCATCGATATACAATAAAATTCTTGTGAGTTGCATAGGCAAGAAACATCCTAATAGCTTTCAATCTTGCTACGAGGGCAAATGTTTCATCAAAATCTATCCCTTCTTCTTGGCAATATCCTTTGGCTACTAATCTTGCTTTGTTTCTTACCACTTTGAACCTTCCTCGTTCATCTTGTTCACGAACACCCATTTAGTGCCAATAATATTTTGATGGGTGGGTCTTTGAACTAACTCCCATACTTTATTTCTTTCAAGCGATTCACTCTTCTTGCATAGCTTGAATCAATGTGTGTCATCAATGCTTGTGACACATCTTTAGGCTCTATTCGAGAGATAAAGCATGTAAACATGGCTTCTTGTTGAGTTCGGATCTTGTTTTGACACCTTCTCTTATATCTCCAATGGCAAGTTCGGTGGATGGTCTCTCGGCCATCTTACATCGAGGTTGGAGTAAGTTATTTGGATTGATCGTCTAGCATTTGTGTTGCTTTGATCATCTCTCTCGCAATCACTTACCGCAAATTTTCATTTGTTTATGAAACTCGATTATCTCATCTTCATCCGAGTTTATAATTCCGGCCGACTTGACAAAGGGACTTTTCTCGCATGGTTGGTTGATTGACTTATCGGTGATTCTTCAATGTCTTCTCTATTAACATTTGGCTCATCGAACACCACGTGAATGGATTCTATGTAACCATAGTCCTCTTGTTGAGTACTCTGTAGGCTTTGCTTTATTTGAGTATCCCAAGAAAATACCTTCATCGCTTTAGCATCGAAAGCCTTTAGATTGTTTTTGCCATTGTTATGGATGAAGCATTTACATCCAAATATTCTAAAATATGCAACATTTGGTTTTCTCCTGCCCAAATCTCATAAGGAGTCTTTGTCATTTATCTATTTATCATACATCTATTTTGAGTGTAGCAAGATGTGTTGATTGCTTCAACCCAAAATCTTTTTGGTAACCCTGCTTGACCTAACATGGTCCTTCTTTGCTTCTTTGAGAGTTCTATTCCTTCTTTTCGCAACTCCATTCTCTTTGTGGAGTCCTTGCTGCAGAGATAATTCATGACCAATGCCATTTTCAATACAATCTTGAGTTATTATACCATTGACAAACTCGGTTCCTGCATGCGATCTTATTTTAATAATGGTTTGGCTCTTCTCATTTTGAATCCTCTTCATCATTTGTGGTATTTTCTATAGAGTTTCTTTCTTCTTACACATGAATATTGTCCATGTATATCTTGAGTAGTCATCTACTACCACCAAGGTGTATTTCTTCCCACTTATGCTAGTTTGGTTCAACTGGACCAAATAGATCCATATGTAGCGAGATGAAATATCCTTGTTGAAGATAGACATGCCTTTTCTTTGAATGATGATTTGATTTGTTTTACTTTTCGACATCGTCACATATACTCTCCTTTTTGTATCTCGAAGTGCGGAAGTACTTCCACAAGATTGCTTACGCAAGCTTGTTAATTGTTTTGAAATTCGGGTGACTCGACTTCTTGTGCCACATCCAACTTGATTCAATTTGTGCTCTTTGCTATGACGGTGCTTGGTGTTGTTGTTGACCAATCCACAATATACATGTTTTTTTGCGCATCCTTGCAACACAACTTCACTTGATTACGTATCCTTGATTTGGCATATACCCATGTTAAATCAACATTATAGCCCTTGTCACGAGTTGGGCGATACTTAGTGATTGAAATTGAGTCCTTCAACATATGCAACATCTGTGATTTCTAATCCATTTTCTTGATGGATCCAATGCCTCTTATTTCTCCTGGAGATTCATTTCCTCCAAATATGACTTTTGCTCCCTTAACTTCCTTGAATTTTGACAGATTTTTCTTGTTTCTGTCATATGTCCGGAATGTACCACTATCCATGTACCAGGTTCCTTGGCACTCATTTGTTCCTTGAACGCAAACAAGGAAATTAAGTTTTAGGTACCGTTCTTGTGCGGGTCTGAGGGGTTAGTATTGTAAGATGATCCAACCAACCTATAGCCAATTGATTTGGCTCTAAGGGGTTGCCATCTATCGAGTGCCATAATCATAATTAATTTTGGCAAATTGCTTGGGGATTCTAGGTTCATACAACTGTCTCTTTTTGTCTGTATGCTTGTATATGTGTTTTAGCAATTGCCTTCTTTGGGTAGTTATGATGTCTCCGAGTGTGGTGCACGGGTGCATATGTGTCTTTGATGAAAGCTCTTATACCTTTGGAATGACCTTTCTTTGAGTTCTAGGTCTTTGCCATTTGGGCTTATATTCCATAGGTCTTTCTTTGATAGTTTACATTATTCCAATCGGCTTGGCTTGGATATTTTCTACCATTCCCATCATATGTGTTTCTTTTATAGATCTTCCAGGATTTTTGGTAGCTCTGTTTCTTCTTTCTGAGGGTATTTCTGTTTAGAGTTTCTTTGAGGAACTCATTTGAATTTCTTTTCGATGTCCTCTCGACACACACTCGGCTTTTTTCCTTTTCCTTTATAACCAATGCCGGTTTGCTTGTAATTGTGCTTTGGAATAAATGTGTGTGCACCATTTGGAGTTTTGGAATTTTGAGATACTTCATTCCTTGAAGATCCTTTTTCCAAAATCACTTTTGGAGCTTGACATAGCACAGAGGAATTGAATCTAAGCTTTGTCTTGTCTCCACATTCTCTTTGGCTCATGATAAGATCATACAATGACTTAGATGCCTTAGTGAATGAGGCAATCACATTTTGAGGTCATTCTCCCTCTTTTCTATGGCGGCTATTTTACGCTATTAGTTTGGCATTTTCAGCCTTTAAACTTTTATTCTCATCATCTATTTGACTTAGAGTACTCGGCTCCTTGGTTTTGTGAGTTTTAGCTCTTGAGTAGCTGTTTTCCTCATTTAGTAGTGTGTGTGAGGATTTAATGTGTTCAAAATCTTTCATCATTTTGCCTAATGAATCATAAAGATCGAGTGGGTGATGAAGTGTGTGTGTCACATCACTATCACTAGAATCGAGTGTGATGAGTCGAGTGTACCTCATCTTCTTGGTCGGGTTGGTCTTGTTCCTTGGCCATCAGACGGATCAAAAGGCTTCTTCTTGAGTCACTTGAGTAGTCGGCTTCACACTACTCTCGAGTCGGCTATGTCTCTTGACTTTGTCTCGGTGATTCTGCGACCAACATTGCCTTTTTCTTTTCTTGTCTTCTTTCTCTCAAGACTTTTCTTTCTTCTTCATTCTTGTATTTGTTGACTACGGATACGGGCAATCAATGGCATAGCGACCGGTTGCCTACAGTTCAGACAGATATTCAACCTTTTGATCAGCTCTTTCCATTCTTGGATTGTCGCCCTACGATATTGACTTTTTGATGATTTGTTTTTTGGTTGGCCTATCTTCCCTTGACTTGGAGGAGGCCGAGTATCTTCCGGAGGATTCACCCTTGCCTCTCTTGTAGTTCTTATTGAAGAACTTGTTGAACCTTTTAACCATCAGGGCTATTTCCTCCGGGTCAATGAATTCTTTGACCTCACTTTCTTGCCATCCTTAACAATTAGAGCATTTGTTTTGGGTACAACTGTCTCTTCTGGTCTTTCTTCTCGGCTCAAATTCGTAGGCTTTGAGATCCGAGAATAGCTCATGGTTGGATGTCTTTGATAGGTCCATGGAATGTCTTAGTGCCATGACCTTCATTTCCCATTCAAAGTGGGAGACTTTTTAGGATCTTCATACACATTTCTACGTGTATATTCTTTTCCAAGAGCAGATAGCTCGTTGGTAATTTCTATGAACCGAGCATACGATTGATCCAGGTTCTCTCCTGCGATCATTTTGAAATTCTCAAATTTACGTACAACCACCGATAATTTATTTTCCTTGATTTGCTCACGAGCCTTCACAAATCAATGTTAGCTTGTCTGATTTCTTTAGCCGTTTTGCATGATTTGACTTTATTGAACATGGCTTTGTCAAGGTTTTGTAAAGAATATCCTTGGCCACATTGTCCAGGTTGTATCTTTTCTGTCATCATTTGTCCATTCGACTTTTGGTTTTTCAACCATATTGGTCTAGAGCGACATCCTCTTCTCCTTCACCGCAGCTCTTCTTTAATTTGTGTTCACTTTTAAAATTTGTAGTGGCCCATCCTCTATCACTATCCACATCTCGTCATGTAATCTTTGATAGATGAGCATCGCATACGAATTTTCCAATCATCAAATTCTTCAATTGTGAACATAGGGATACGTGTCAAATTTGCTTCCATGATAATAACTTTTGATAATAAAAAGAGTTTTGAAAACTTAAGTACTAAAAAGACTTTGAAAAATTTGGAGATCTAGTTCGATAACGGTGCGGAAGGCTCAATGAACCAACCGCTCGATACCACTTGTAGGTCCCAAGGGGTGTGAGTGTAAGGTTTAGAAGGGGGTTGAATAAACCTTACCAACTTTTCGATTTAGTCCTTTTTAAAGTTGAGTTTACTACATGTTTGTGTCCTTGGTGGATAGCCAATTTAGTTAATCGAGAGTTAGTCACTCAACAGACTCATTGAGCTATTGATAGAATAACTCAATTTGTTAAGACCGAATTAGCTCAAGCTAGTTTGTTTTATTGGAAGACTTTACACCCTTAAAATTGATTTAGTAAAGATTTAATACTTGGTTTTAGTACTTAGGGATTATCAAGTGGATAGCAAATTTATCACAGAGTTCAACAAATAAGATGCGAGGAATTAAAGTCTTGAAATGTAAATGACACGATAAGATTTTATAGAGGTTCGAAGATGGGGTAATTCTTCTACTCCTCTCTTCTCCAACTCCTGGAGGAATCCACTAAGTATTGATCGATATGAGAGTGGTAACAGTCCGGATACAAGTCTTGATCACACGGTGACTTGATCCTTTAGGACTCGATCGGAGATGCCTTGGTCACGCAAGCGGCTTCTCGTGCGACTCGGCTTCTTCACAGGCGTTTGCCTTTGCTACTCTGACTCACTTGCTCAAGCTCTTTGGATTTGATCACGAAGCCCTCCAAAAACTCGAGGACCGGTTCGACCTTGAACCTTTCTACAATTCTCCTTGGAATGTAGACCCCTTTTCTTCAAAGGTTTCCTCTTCAAGCGATTGAAGTTATCTTTCCTTCACGGTGAGTGTTGGATTGATTTTCTTCGTGATGTAGGCTTGAGGATTAATCCTGAGTGATTTGAGAAAGATGTTTTCTGAAATGTTCTTGATTCGGGTAGTCAAGGCTCTCTTTTCTCGAGTCATTCCTCGACTTTTTATAGTGATCTTTCAAAAATCTGCCCGTTGAAGAGATAGGCTTATTTTTGAAAGTCACATGTGGTCGTTGGCTTGTCTTGTTGTAGTCCTTGGAGTTGCCACTTCCTCGTATGAATTGTTCTTGACTTTTCGAGTTCGACACGGTGTAGTGCTTCCCATTGGTTCATTTCCTTTGCACGCTTCCTCGGGGTGAGCACTTCGAGAAAGGTAGCATGGAGGTATTACTTGTTTAAGTAATTCTCTTAATTTACGGCAACGGATCTCTTTCGATTATCTCGACAAGACTTCATTTCCTTGGTTTCCCCAAGTGACTTAGAGTCGACTTTCAATCATTGGATGACTCTTGTCACTTCAACTTGAGACTTGGCAATCTTGAGTTGACTTGACCGATACTTTACTTAGTTTGCATCTCACGCACGCGTTGATCGAGTTCCCATCTTCTCTTCTTTGCCATACTCGGTCTGTCTTAATGAGTCTTCCTTCTAGTCTCGGTTGTCTTCTTGCATGTTTAGGCATAGCTGACTTAACTCGGCTTGACCAAATTTCTATTTGTTACAAACGCGTTTACAACAAAAAATGGGGTGCCAACTTCCTATTCTAAGTTTTACATGGCATTCATCAAAATCTAAACAATAAATTTCCCAACAACCACTATGATGGTTATTTTACTTTATGGACTTTAAGCCCATTCCATTTACCAATTTACTCAATTGATCTCGATTCACCCTTTCGTCAAAGGATCGCCAAACTGTCTTTTGGCTTTGCATAGTCAATTGACATCCCACCATTTGAGATCAATTGTCTAATGAAATTATGTCTCCGATGAATATGTCGAGACTTACCATTATACATATTGTTCTGTGCCCTTCCTATAGCCGTTTGCTATCACAATGAATCATCACAGAAGGCACATGCTTCCTCCAACATGGAATATCATCCAAAACATTTTGAAGCCACTCTAGTTCTTCACCAGCTTTATCCAAAGCTATAAACTCAGATTCCATGGTGGACCGAGCTATACATGTTTGCTTCGTGGACTTCTACGATATCGCACCACCTCCAATGGTGAATATGTATGGAATAGGAATCTTTCAAATCCGAAATCTAACTAATATCACTATAGCTTTCAAGTACAACTGGATATCTCGAGTAGTATAGCTTATAATCCAGGGTATACTTCAAGTATTTTAACACCCTGGTTAACGCTTTCCAATGCTCATGGCTTGGGTTGCTTGTGAACCTACTTAACATATTTACAGGATAGGCTAAGTCCGTGACGTGTACGTCTATAATGTACATCAGACTGTCTATTATAAATGAGTATTTGCTTTATTAGCAACCAAATTTACACTTAAATCAATGGGCGTCTTTGACGGTGAACTGTGAAAAACATTGAATTTCTTGAGCACTTTCTTCACATAGTTGGATTGTGACAAGATAATTCCATCAGGAGTCCTGCTGATTTTTATCCCTAGGATCACATCGGCGAGTCCCCATATCCTTCATGGCAAAGTTCCTCTTTAACATTCTTTTAGTGTCCATGATATTATCGACACGCCCATGATTAACAAATCGTCTACATATAGACAAACTATGACAAATGCTTCCAATGTCCCTTTAACATATACACATTTATCACACTCGTTGATTTTAAATCCATTTGATAACATCGTATTGTCAAATATAAGATGCCATTATTTTGGAGCTTGTTTCAGTTCGTACAAGGATCTTATTAACTTGCACACCTTTTTTTTTTTTTGACCGGGTGCAACAAACCCTTGAGTTGTTCCATGTATATTTCTCGCATCTATTTCTCCATTCGAAATGCCGTCTTGACATCTATCCGATGAATCTCAAGTTTATGCAAGCGGCAATCACGAGAAGCTCCCAAATAGATGCAATCCTCGTTACTAGAGAATAGGTGTCAAAGAAATCATACCCTTCTTTTTGTTGAAAGCATTTGGCCACAGGTCGTGCTTTATACTTATCAATGGTTCCATCTGTTTTATACTTCTTCTTTAGGATCCACTTACATCCCAAAGGTTTATGACCAGCAGGGAGATTTACCAACTCCCACGTATGATTTTGTAGAATGAACTCGATTTTACTATTGATAGCTTCTTGCCGTAAGCAGAGCATCCGGACTACTTAGAGCCTGTTTAATCGAGTTCGGCTCACCATCTAACATAAATGTTATGAAGTCAGATCCAAAGGATTTATCCACCTTAGGCCTCTTACTTCGTCTTAGTTCTTCACCATTAGGTGTTGAACTAATTATTCTGTCAAATGTGACAGCATGTGTTGTACCAAGTGTTGTTCCAGATGTTAACACCCGAAGCAACACCTTAAGTAACACCTCCAGAAACATCTGTAGTAACTCCTGCACTTATTCCAGATGTTATAACACCTAAAGTAACACTTCAGCAACATTTGAATACATCTGTTTCTTTAAACTTACATCTATCCTTTCTTTACAAGGATAAATATTCTCAAATAATATAGCATTCCTTGATTGATTATGGTACCAACTCTTATTTTTGGATTTTTCGACTTATGTACCATAAAACGATATGCACTCTTTTTTGTTAAGTGCATAAACAATAAAAACGCAATCGACTGTTTTAGGACCGATTTGAACCTGCTTTGGTTCAGGTATTACAACCTTAACCAAACACCCCACACTTTAAGGTATTTATAAAAAGGCTTACGATTTTTTCACAATTTATAAGGAATCTTATCTTTCCATTTAAGTGGGATTTTATTCAATATGTGGTTGGCTCTTAAAACAGCTTCCCCCCACATATTCTGAGTATGTTTGTTCAACACCGAATTACCCTAGAACTTACACAGCTCATGGTCATTTCATTAACATTAGAATGCTTTTCGTTGTTCTATTATTGTTATAACCTTGTTCCAGTAACACCATTAGAACCTCGTTCAAACAAATTTCAGAACCGTGTTCCAACAATTATGTTCAAACCTTTTTACAGCGAGTGTGTCCTTAGATGTTGTCACACCTTCAGCAACACTTCAGACCTCACATGGTTCTGAGGCTGCCTTCGGTGTTAGAACACCCCAGGAAACACCTCAAACCTTACTTGGTACTGTATTTGCCTCTGCTGTTATGACACTTTTGGCAAGACCTCATGCAAGTGTCTTTCAGTGTCTTCCTTTGATATTACAAAACCTCAGGCAACATGTTAGGAAATTTATTTGATAGGTTTTGATGATACCATGTAAAACTTAAACTAGGAAGTTGGCACCCCATTTTCCTTATAATTAGTATTGTAATAGATAGGGTGAAAAAAGTCGAGTCAAGTCAGCCATGTCAAAGGATACAATAAGTCAATCGGACTATGTGAACACTCGATGTGTGTCACTAAGTAAGGCCATGAAGGAATACAAGAACTCGATTGAAGGAGAGTCGGCTCAGGTCTACAATCTGTAGAATTGTCAATCAAGTCAACTCAAGAAGCTAAGTCTACAAGTTGAAGTGACAGTTGAGTCAATCCAATGATTGGAGCAGACTCAAGTCACCTGGGGTAAAGACAGCAGTCTAGTCAAGACAACTGACTTAGATCCATTGATTAAAGTCAAGAATATTTTTCAATATAGTAATATGTCAAAGCTGCCAAGTATAAAATGTTTGTCCCTGAATTATGCAAAAGGAATGAACCAATGAGAAACATCGCACCTTGTGTCGAGACACCGCAAATGTTGAAATGCCATTAATACAAGGAAATGTCAACATCACCAAGGCTGCAGACCAAGACAAGACAATCCAACGGACATAAGTGACATTTGAAATTAGCCTATCTCTTCAACGTGTAAAATTTCAAATAAGCACTATAAAAGGCTGAGGAAGCTATTGAGAAGAGGTTACCTGAACCATGAACAAACAAGCAATATTCAAGCAATTAACCTGCAATACTCTCAAAGCTTATCAAGATAATCCTCAAGCCTGAAACTCGAAGGAACTCGATCCAACACAAGTTGTGAAGGAAAGACAACTTCAACTCTGTTGAAAGGAAACATTTGAAGAAACCAAATGGGTCTACTTTCCTAGTCAGGATTGTAGAAAGGTTCAAGGTTGAACCATTATCAAGTTTGTTGGAGAGCTTCATGATCAAATCCAAGAACTTGAGAAGTGAGATGAAGTAGCAAGGCAAGCGCCTGTGAAGAAGTTGAGTCACAAGAGAAGCCTGACTCGTGATCAAGGTTATCTCAGGATCGTTCATCGATTTGTAAACCGATCTATTACGTAGTGGATTCCTCCAGGAGTTGGAGAAGAGAGGATTAGAAGTATTACCCCGTCTTGAACCTTTATAAATATTCGTGTCATTTACTTTCGGCAAAATTACTTTCTGCTTATTTCATTTATATCTCGCCGCTAGTATTATATTTGCTATCCAAGCGATAAATAACCAAGTGCTAAAAATCAAGTGTTAAAAACAAGCTTAAAACTAAACAAAGGGTGTTAAGTCTTCCGTTGTTAATAACCAATCAGCCAAGTTAAGTATTTGGCTTGTGATAGAGGATGGGCCACTACAAATACTCAAAGTGAACACAATGTCACGTGAGAGTAGCCGCATCGAGAGAAGAAGTCATTCTGGCAAGCAAGACTAGCCATGGTTGAAAAACCAATGGGAAACACTGCGCACCTTGTGTCGGATGCCCGCAAACATTTGAAATGCCATTAATACCAGGAAAGGTCAACATCACCAAGGCTGAGACCAAGACAAGACAAGCGGCGAACATAAGTGACATTTGAAATTAGCATATCTCTTCAACGGGCAAAATTTCAAATGTGCACTATAAAAAGGCGAGGAAGCTTTGAGAAGAGGTTAGATGAACCACGAACAAGCAAGCAATATTCAAGCAATTAACTCCGCAATACTCTCAAAGCTTATCAAGATAATCCTCAATCCGAAACTCGAAGGAACTTGATCCAACACAAGTTGTGAAGGAAAGACAACTTCAAATCTGTTGAAGAGGAAACTTTTGAAGAAACCAAAGGGGTCTACTTTCCAAGTCAGGATTGTAGAAAGGTTCAAGGTCGAACCATTATCAAGTTTGTTGGAGGGCTTCGTGATCAAATCCAAGAACTTGAGAAGTGAGCTGAAGTAGCAAGGCAGCTGCCTTGTGAAGAAGTTGAGTCGCAAGAGAAGCCAGATGTGTGATCAAGGCTGTCTCTAGACTGTTCACCGCTTTGTAAACTGATCTGTTACATAGTGGATTCCTCCAGGAGTTGGAGAAGAGAGGATTAGAAGAATTATCCCATCTTTGAACCTCTATAAATATTCGTGTCATTTACTTTCAGCAAAATTACTTTCCTGCATATTTCATTTATATCTACTGTTAGTATTATATTTGCTATCCAACTAATAAATAACCAAGTGCTAAAAATCAAGTGTTAAAAACAAGCTTAAAACTAAACAAAGGGTGTTAAGTCTTCCGCTGTGAAAAACCAATCAGCCAAGTTAAGTATTGGGCTTGAGCAGCTGAGTTATACTATCAACAGCTCTGTCGAGTCTGTTGAGTGGGCAACTTAGCTGAAAAGCCAACTTAGCTGTCCATCAAGGACATAACTGTTTGAGTCAACTCTGTTGAATAATTTTTAAAAGACTAAAATCAAAATTTTGGTAAGGTTTATTCAACCCCTCCTTTCTAAACCTTACTTCACACCCCTTGGGACCTACACAACACCTTCTGCAACTGTGGTTCAGTGTCTGTATTTGGTGTTACAACACCTCAGGCAACACCTTCTGTAACACTTAAATTTGCAACTGAAGCTCGAAAATCAAAAGTGAGATAGAAAGTATGGCCATACCCCCACAGTCGTTGGATCCGTTATAATTCTTAAAAAGTATTCCAACACAATTTTCTTGTGTCTGAACCGAGACTTTCTTGGATTTAGATTCACACCTTCAATTTTCTACGATTTATCAATCGAACAATCAGGTCACTAATCCAATTTCCTTCCAGCCATGAATTTAGGAATTTATGAAAATCGTCAACTGGTAACAACATCTAAACGATGCAAACCATTGGAATTTTTTCATTTAAACGACATCCCTTCAGCACGAATATCATACAAGAAACTTTTAGACTAGTTTCAATACATTTTTTGGATTTTTGGAATCATCCATTTTTCAATCCAAATTTTAGAAATAACAAACCTTTTGGAAATCACATCCTCATTTCGTATTTCTTTTCCAAAACCATGAACCTTTTTGAAAAATATCCTCAGTTCATATATCAATCCACACAATACATATATAGTAAAGTACTTCACTAAGCTCTTTAAGGACATAGTCACGACATAGGAAATCATCATCCTAGCCCCATGCTTCAAACGCACCGTGTTTTCAGCCAAGTTCAATACAATTCAAATGACCTTTGGAAGGTACAATATTTGTCTTATGATTATTGATTACAGTGTGTGATTACGACGAGAATCCTTCAATAATGACTTTTACAAATAGAAAAGGAAAATTAAATGAAAAAATGAATTCGACTAATACAACTTGTAAAGACAGAAGCCGAGTCGAGAATGAACTCTTTCCGCAAGACAAATACGTCCCGGCTAGTGCTCACGGTACGACGTAATGTCCCCAAAGATAAAACGGCTTAACCTCTTTTGTGTACAGTAGCACCACTGACACAAAAACACCTTTCGAACTTTAAGGAGTGAGAACTGGTTGCTGGACTCGAATGCAGAACAATGTTACAACACTTTTAACAGCACTTTCGAAATATGCAGAGAGATATGCAAATTTTCTGTGTGTCTAATCTGCAATGGAAACCAGACTATATATAGGCAGCAAAACCCAACCTGCAGGGAATTAATTCTGGTAAGTTAGTGAGCAATAACTTTCCTTATAACAGCCAGGTGTTACAACCACAATGACGACCACCTTTTGGGGAGTTACAACCCCATCAATCCCACTATCTGAGGAACTACATACTCCAACAGACACTTATGAATCTGGACACCTGCAATGTCCAGGTTCATCTGGCGGCCCAACAGTCACTTGAATCTGGGCCAAGCCCATTTTTAGCCCAAGGCCCAGTGCCCATGCCAGGCCGAGGCTGGGCATGGCGGACGGGCGGTCGCGCGAGCGCGCGCGTGTGACCCACTTGCGATCATCCACTTATGTTATAGTATATCCAACTATGTGGGATGAACAAAGCTACATAATCTATGTGGGATGAAGAAAAAACCTTTCAACTCCCTTTACATAATGCCCATTCGTGTGGCCAATTACGTGTATTAATTTCTCACTCATCGAAATTCGATTTTGAGAAATAAAAAATACTATGAACATCTACTCGAAATGTAGAGTAATAATTTATAATTTAATTTGTAATACCTCACTATCAATAAATCTATTATTTTATTTGAAATAATTGTTATAATATGTTTCTAATAATTTATGTCATTTAATTTAGTAATATTTATTAAGTTATGTTGATTTTTTTGAAATAAATATGACTTTATAAGTTATTAGTGACATTATTTTATTAAATAATATTATGTTTATAATTGGAATATTATTATTTATTAACTATATAGATTAAATTTTAATTGTACCTTAAGAATTTATTTTAATTTGGTTTATAGGCTATTTTATTTTAGCAAGCCCATAACCTTATAACTTATCCCAAGCCTTAAAAATTTTTAGCAATTATTTTATCCACAAAACTATGGCCCAAAACCTCACATAAGAATTTTCAGCATTTTAAGTATCATAAGCCTAATTTTCTATTTTTCAGCAATATTTTACTAAAGTCTAGACTCAAAGCCCAATCCTAAATCAAAGCCCACCCATTTGACCCCCTATAAATACCCAACCCTATTCCTAACTCCTTCATTTTTCAGATTCTAAGACACACTTACACACACTAAAGGTGCAGCTTCCTCTCCTCTCCCTTCCCCAGCGGCGCCGGCCACCGGCCACCACCGGTTTTTTAATATTTTTTTTCTTTCTATTCTTGCTTTCTTCTTCTTCTCATTTTTATTTCTCTTCTCCTCCCTTTCTCTCCCTCCCTGCTCGTCGGCTGCCACCACCACCACCGCCGGTCGTCGTCCACTGCCAACCATATATGTGTAATTTTTTTTATTTGTTTATATTTGATAATAATTTTTCTTGTTTAAGAAGGCTTTAAATTCCACAATACTTACACCCCTTGGTTTCTAATTGTGGTGAAAGAGCCGAAAACCTCTTGCATGTGTAGTATTATGATAGATCTGGATTTTTTTATTATTATTATTATTTTTATGTATTTACTATAACACTATTATTTGTTTATCTTGGTTAAATGAAGTCTAGAGCCAAATTATTGCAAACTTGCTTAAAGCTATAGGCTAATAACTGATATAGGTTATTAATGAAGATATATAAATATATGTTATTATAATATGTAGTTAATCTTGTAAAAAAAAAAAGAAAATCGCCGGGCAGCCATTGCACCATTTTTCCCCCTATTTCTCATATTTGTTAATTGCTTGACTCTTTTTTTTTTTTTATTTTTGTTTTGATTATTTATTTAATTATTTAAGGTTTAATCCCCAAAAGACTACTTGAGACATTGAGAAAAAAACTAAAATCCCATTTACTTGAACATAGACTTATTAAAATAAATAGTTTTAAATTGCATACTATTTTATGATTTATAACTTGAATTAGAAACCTAAAATGTTGAGACATTGTTATATAAATTTCAGTTTCTTAAAATAAATGAACCACAATTTTGGTTTCTTAATATTATATTTATTCTAGAAGCCTAAGATAATTTGGGATATTGAGTAGGAATTTTGAGCATCGACTTTGGAGATTAACTACTTTACAAGAACCAAACACTAAAAATGTGGGTAAAAATTTATTTGAAAGTTATTTTAGTGGATAACAATTCATTGAAAAATATTAATCATGACACGTTGCATGCATAATATATTCATGTGAATATGAAATGTTACATTTCGTGGTTTAGATTTATTTATTTTGAATCTGTAAAGTCAATTTGCATGTATTTAAAAATGTCTCCTTATCTATTGGTAATGTTCACTTACATTTGTGCTATTATAACAAATTTATTTACATTGTATGGCATTTGAACGTGTGGAAAAATTGTTACCATTTGTGGGTTAGAGCAATGTACTCAAAAAAAAAAAAAAAACATTTATAACTATATAAGAGCTTTCAACTAAATGGCTTATTTGCTAAACTTAGTAAAATGGAAGTTTTGTTGGAAAAACATATTCTATTTGAGAACTGCTATTCAAATTTGATTAGACTTGTAAATAATGAAACTTGAGACTGGTAAATAACAAAATTTGATAAATGGTGATATTAAAGAAGCTTTATAATAATTAATCAATTTAGACGGTTTAGACTAATAGGTTAAAGTGTTAACTTTTATGAAATTTTCACTATAATAAATAGTGACTGCAATTTTGCCAATTTAGATTGAGATAACATAATAGATTCACGTTTTAATGACTTGAAAATATTGTATTTCCCTAGGAATCGAGAATTAACCCTAGTCGATATAAAGATGAATTACCCATGTAGCATCATCACTTTTAAAAGAATTAGAGAACTTCTCACATGCGAGATAATCAACTTCTATTAGTAATTGTTAAGTTTGAGAATTATATTCTTGTATTGTAATGTGTGCGAGTATTTAATTACTTTATATCCATTTCATTTGCAATCAATGATAAATCGTTTCTCGTTTTCCAAACTCGTTTGGCGTGTGTAGTTAGGGCAATCAATCGAACAGGTTGCCTGTTGGTGTTTGCTTGGCTACACATGTGCATATTCCCATTTTTCTGGTCGGACCGGAGACGGCGGCAGAACTTGGGTCATAGACTCGTAGTATTGGTATATTCCGGAATATGATGAACTCTGGGTATAAACCCACAGCTAAAGAGTCGTCGAGCCACTCGGAGGAATAAGGAGCCGGGAGGCTTCGGCCTGGTGAGTCGGAGAATCATCGACCCTACGTTTATCTTGTGTATCCCGTTCGATTTTAAAATGGGGCATAGAACGTTGTCCGTTTTAAAATTGGCGTGAATCATCGAAATGTGTTTTAACGTATTTTGTGCTAATACTATATTTGATGTAGGAGCCAAATATCATGAGGTTAGTACAATTTATTTTGCGTTACGATATTGTTACAATATTATTCTCTATAAGTTGCTTAATTACGATATTGCTTTATTGTGTAGCAGTATTTATTTTATATGTGTTGTAATTAATATTAGTCTTATTAGTTTTGCATTCATTTGCATGCATGAAATCATTTTGTATACTAAGTAATTAGCTCAAGGAATTTCTTCCAAGTTTTCGTTAATAACTATTGCATTCTCATCCCTCTACCCACTGAGCTCTTTAGCTCACCCCATGTTTTCTAAAATTTTCAGAGCTTGATGAAACTGACATCGAATCAATTACGCCAGAGAAAGAGGACATCGGAATTGTGCTATTTTGAATTGTTTAGTTTTTTTTTTAGTATTTCAACTTGAAATTTGTCATTATTTGTTTTATGTTATATGTTCTTTGTACTAGTTGTAAATTAAGACTTCCGCTGTAATTCTTATAATATACTTTGGTTACGTGATTGGGTTTACCCTGTATATTTTTTTTGGCAGACTTAGATTCGCTAGTACTATAAGTTTTAAATTATCATACCTTTGGACAATTACGCTTGTGGAGCTTAAGTTAGCAAATATTCGGAGTATGTTATTCGTTAATTGAGACCTTTGTGATTATTTTTGTTTTATTAAATTTGGGGCATTACATAATTCCTCTAAAATTAAATTCTATCAAAAATTTGGTCTAATTCGGGTCGACGCCCACTTTCTCAAAACCCAAATTTCCAACACTTATCTTTTAAAATTGTATACTTTTTTCTTTCAAAACAATAACTTTTTACATGTAAAGTAATACTTTTTACTTAAAACCTATAACTTGTTAATCCCTTTTAAAAGTATTACTATTTACTTGAAAAGTATTATTTTTATTTAAAAAATAATACTTTTTATTGTAATAGTATGCATCTTTTAAAATTCTATACTATTTCCTTTGAAACTATAATTTTTACTTGAAAAGTAATACTTTTACTTAAAAATTATTACTTAATAATTCCTTTAAAAGTATTAATATTTACTTTAAAAGTATTACTTTTTACTCGGAAAGTATTATGTTTTATTGTAAAAGTATTGCTTACTATGTCTTTTAAAATTATATACTATTTCATCTAAAACTATTACTTTTTACTTGAAAAGTAATACTTTCTACTTAAAATTTATTACTTACTAATCCCTTTAAAAATATTAATGTTTACTTGAAATGTATTATTTTTTACTCAAAAAGTATAATTGTAAAAGTATTACTTACTAAGTTACTATGTATTTTAAAATTATATACTATTTCATTTAAAACTATTACTTTTACTTGAAAAATTATTATTTGCTAATCCTTTTAGAAGTATTATGTTTACTTGAAAAGTATGATAATTTATTGTAAAAGTATTATATTTTATTGTAAAAGTATTACTACGTCTTTTAAAATGATATACTATTTCCTTTAAAATTGTTACCTTTTATTTGAAAAATAATACTTTTTATGTTAAAGTATTGTGTAATATATTTATTAAATTATTCATTATTTCCTTTAAAAGTTTTAATTTTTTACTTGAAACATATTATTTTTCAGTTGAAAAACATTACTTTACTATATCTTTTAGAAGTATTATTTTTCTTACTTTGAAGAACTTACCATATCTTTAAAATAGAATTTTTTGAAAGTCATTGATTGAATGAATTTGATTTTGAACTACCTGGTATTGATTTTGAGGGAAAAGAAAAAGGAATGGGAAATCAACCTCTTTCTTTTTTTAATTAAACTTGTATTGGAAACTTAATTTTTGTTTCGCCACATTGAGAAGAATTAAGAGACATATCTATAGAAATCTAAGCAAACCTCTGTGCCCATTTTATCAAACAACACCAAGAAAAATGGAGCTAGGAAAAAATAAAATCTACCACTAGATATATATAAAAGAGATATTACACCAAAATAACTATGAACAACTAATGTATACTTCTTAATAAACCTTTTTTAGAATCTGTAGTTCTCTAATTTATTACCTATATGATCATGTTGGCCATCATCATTCATAAAGCACAATAATGGGAAACCACTCGTAGTCAACGGGTTGGTTTTTTTTATAGAGAAAACGTGAGGCCCAAGATCTGAAGAAATATTAATTTGTGTTGTGGTTTTTTCAGAGATGCGTGAGGCCCACCATTAGAGTGAATATTAGTTTGGGTGTTGGGTTTCCGTCTCACGAATTTATATCGGTGAGACGATCTCACAAAGACTCAATTTTTTTAAATATCTATAATTTTGAACATTCAATTAATTGGAGAGGAAGGGGACTGACAATGGGTCGGGTTGAGAGGGTGTTAGGAAATTTATTGTTAAGATTTTGATGATACTATGTAAAACTTAGAATATGAAGTTGGCACCCCATATTCTTTGTATTTCTATGTTGTAATAGATAGGACTGAAAGAGTTGAGTGAAGTCAGCTATGTCGAAAAATACAAGAAGACAACTGAAGACAAGAGTGAAGACTCCAGTGTCACCGTGAGTGTGGCCAAGATGAAAGGCAAAGACTCGACTGAAGCAGATCCAACTGAGGAACAACTGTGTATAGGATATGGAAGAGTCAGTCAAGTCAGCAAAGAGCCAAGTCTAACAATTGAATTGACAGTTGAGTACGTCATTCCCATATTATTGGAGCAGACTCAAGTCAAAGGGGTAAAGATAACAGTCAAGTCAAGATGACTGACATTGATCCGTTGGAAGGAAGTCAAGGATATTACTCGATATAGTAATAAGTCCAAGCTGCCAGGTCTTAAAGTGTTTGGCCCAGAAATATACAAAAGGAATAAGCCAATGGGAAACACTAAAGCATGTGTGAGGCCCCGAAAGGCAGAGTCATTTAATACGAGGAAGGGCCAACATCACAATGTTGTAGGCCAAGAAAACATAAGCCAACAAACAAGAAAGTGTCATTTGAAAATAGCATATCTCTTCAACGGGCAAATTTTCTAATGAGAACTATAAAAAGCTGAGGAAGCATTTGAGAAAAGGTTACGATTTACACGAACGAATTAAGCAATTATCAAGAAAGCATAACCTGCAACATTCTCAAAGCTTATCAAGAAATTCCTCAAGTCTAAAATTCGAAGAAACTAGATCCAACACACGTTGTGAAGGAAAGATTACTTCAACCAGTTGAAGAGGAAAAGTTTCAAGAACAAAAAGGGGTCTACTCTCCAAGTTTGAAGAAGTCGTAGTAAGGTTCAAGGTCGAACCAGAAGTTTCAAGTTTGTTGGAAGGCTGTGTGGTCAATTCCAAAGGCTTGAAGGGAGCTGAAGTAGCAAGGGTGTCTTCTTCTAAAGAAGCCGAGTCAGGAGAAGAGGTTGTGTGATCAAGGCGTCTCTACAGGATCAAGGATCGCTTTGTAACCCGATTTGTTACTTAGTGGATTCCTCCGGGAGTTGGAGAAGTGTGGATTAGAGGAATTACCCCATCCTCGAACCACTATAAAATTTGTTTGTGTCATTTACTTTCATCATTTACTTTCTTACATATTTTTATATCTCGTTGATAAGTTAAATTGCAACTCAACCGATAATAATAAGTTCTAAAACAAGTGTTAAAAACGTGCTTAAAAATTTACAAAGGGTGTTAAGTCTTCCGCTGTTTAAAACCAAATCATCTAAAAGTTAAGTGTTAGCTGATGCAGCTAAGTTATACTATCAACAACTCAGTCGAGTCTGTTGAGTGGGTAACTTTGCTGAAGAAAACCAAGCTAGTTGTCCACCAATGAATTAGCTGATTTGAGTCAACTTTGTTGAATATTTTAAAAGGACTTAAAAAATGAAAATTTGGTAAGGTTTATTCAACCTCTCCTCTAAACCTTACACCACACCCCTTGGAACCTACAAATGGTATCAGAGCGGTTGGTTCATTGAGCCTTCCGTACTGGTTACTGAACCAGATCTCAATCTTTTTCAAAAGGTTTAATACTTGTGTTTTCAAAGTCTTTCATTCCAAAAAGTAAAGTTATTATCATGGAAGCCAATCTAACTCGTATTCCTATGTTTATGTGGGAAACGTTTATGACCGGAAGATTCATATGCGAGCTCACCTATCGCCTTTACATGATGAAATGTGGCTTGTGATAGAGGATGGGCCATTGCAAATAGTTAAAGTCAACACTAATGTACGAAGAGCACCTCAAGATGAAGGAGGAGTGCTGCAGCAGAGCATAGACCAGCCATGGTTGAGAAACCTCTCTGTGAATGGACAAATGGGAATATAAAGAGATACAACCTGGACAATATGACCAAAGATATTCTCTACAAGACATTGGACAAGGCTATGTTCAATAAAGTGAAGTCTTGAAAATCAGCCAAAGAAATCTAGGATAAGCTAACCCTGATTTGTGAAGGATCAGAATAGATCAAAGAGAATAAATTAACTGTTGTTGTTCAAAAATTGAAAATTTGAAAATGTTTGCAGGTGAGAGTCTAGATAAGTTGGATGCCAGATTCACAGAGATTACAAATGAGCTTTCAGCTCTTGGAAAAGAGTACATTCAGAAGGAGATGTGCATGAAGATTCTAAGATACATCCCAGCTGAATGGAAAATAAAGTCATAGCCCCTGAGACATTCAATGGACCTCTCAAAAACATCAAATCATGAGCTATTCTCAGACCTCAAAGCCTATGAGTTTGAGATGAGAAGAAAAGAGCAAGAGGAGATAGATGTACCCAAGACAGCTGCATTGTTGGCCAGTGAAGGGAAGAAAGGTGAGTCTAAGGAAACCATTGACCAGGAGGAAATTGCTCTCATGGTTAAAAGATTCAACAAGTTCTTAACAAGAACTACAAAAGGAACAAGGGAGAGACCTCCAGGAGACATTCAAGACCTTTCCAAAGCAAGGGAGGACAGACCACCCAAGAGAGCCGACTATCAAAGAGCCGATAATCAAGGAACTAAGAGAGCCGAAAACCCGTGTTGGAATTGCAGACAACAGACACTTTGCTCTCGACTGTTCCTATCCACGACCAACTACAAAACGAAGAAGAAGAAGAGTCTTCAGGGAAAGGAGATAAGAAAAGAAGAAAGTCATGTTGGCTGCTGAGACTGTTGAGCCAACCAAGTGCAAAGAAGTAGCAAGACTCAGATAGTAGTAAAGCAGACTACTCAAGTGATACTGAGGAAGAGGCTATGATCTGCCTCATGGCCAAAAAACAAGATCAAGAAGATGAGGTGCAATCTAATTCATCTCATTCGATTCAAGTGATAGTGACTATGATACACACATTTCTTCACCTACGGATCTTTATGATTCATTAGGCAAAATGATGAAAGATCACATTAAAACCTCACACACTTTTAAATGAAGAAAACAGCCAGCTTAAAAGCCAAAACTCACAGCTGACTAAAAAGTTGAGTACTCGAGCGAGTCACATAGATGATGAGAACACTAAGTGGAGGCTGAAAATGCAAAGATCTTAGCAGAGATAGCTACTACGAGTAAAAAGAGAAAAAGATCTTAAAAATGTGATTGCCTCATTTACAAAAACATCTAAATCATTGGATGAACTTATAATGAGTCAAAAAGAGTGTGGAGATAAGACAGGACATATGATTCAATTCCTTTGTGAATAGTCTAACTCCCGCAGTGATTTTGGAGAAAGGATCCTCAAGCAATGAGGGAATTCAATAGCCCAAAACACCATATGTTGCACCAACACCCACACCAAAACACAATCAAAATCATACTGGCATTGGTTATAAGGGAAAAGGAAAGAAGCCAGTAGAGTATGCTGAGAGGAAAGCTGAAAAGAAATTTAGAAAAGTCCATCAGCAGACTCATAACAGAAAATACTCTGTAAAATACAAACATAGATACCAATATCCCGAGAGATTTCATATGATGGGAATGGTAGAAACTATCCTAACCAAGCTGATTGGAATAACCAGGTGAAATATCAGCAAAGATCTATGGATACAAGCCTAAGTGGCAAAGACCTCAACCTTAGCAAAGGTCATTCCCAAGGCAAAAGAGCTATTATCAGCACACACATGCACCCAAGCATGACACCAAGAAATTCCACTATTACCCCAAGAAAGCAAATGCTCAAACAAACACGCGACATACAAACAAAAGAGACAACTGTATGATCTTAAAACCCCCAAGAAATTTTCTAATGTGCACTATGATTATGGAACTGATAGATGGCAACCTCTTAGAGTCAGATCATCTGGTTATAGGTTTATTGGAGCATCTTATAGCACTAACCCCCAGGACCCAGGCAAGTATGGGTACCTAAAAATTAATTTCCTTGATTGTAGGTTCAAGGAACAACTGAGTGCCAAGGAACCTGATACATGGATAGTGGCCTGTTCCAGACATATGACAGGGAATAAAAGAAATCTGTCAAAATTCAAGGAGATTAAAGGTGCAAATGTCATATTTGGAGGAAATGAAGCTCCAGGGGAAATCAAAGGCACAGGATCCATAAAGAAAAATGAACTAGAAATCACAGATGTTGCATATTTTGAAGTTCTCAATTTCAATCTATTAAGCATCAGTCAACTCTGTGACAAAGGCTACAATGTGGGATTCAACATGGGAATATATCAGATCAAGGATGCTGAATCAAATGAGATAGTGTTGCAAGGGACAAGACAGAAAAACATGCATGTAGTGGATTGGTCAACTGCTACACCAAGTACATATCTGCTAGCCAAAAGTACAGCCGAATCTAGTTGATTGTGGCACAAGAAGCTGAGTCACCTGAATTTCAAGACAATCAACAAGCTTGCAAGGAGTCATCTTGTGGAAGGATTGCCTGACTCAGTATATAAGAAAGAAAGCATATGTGATGCATGCCAGATGGGAAAGCAAATCAAATCATCTTTCATGGATAAGACAAGTCCTTCTTCAACAAGGATATTGCATCTGTTGCATATGAATTATTTGGTCCTGTTGAACCAGCTAGCATCAGTGGAAAGAAATACACCTTAGTGGTGGTGGATGATTATTCAAGATATACATGGACAATTTTCATGTGTAAAAAGAGGGAAACACTGCAGAAGTTACCTCAGCTGATGAGAAAAGTTCAAAATGAAAAGAGCCAAACCATTATAAAGATAAGGTCTGACAGAGGAACTGAGTTTGTCAATGGAATTATAATTCAGTATTGTGTTGAGAATGGTATTGGTAATGAGTTATCAGCAGCAAGGACTCCACAGCAGAATGGAGAACCTGAAAGAAGGAACAGAACTCTCAAAGAAACTGATGCAATGTTAGCTGAAGCTGGATTGTCTAAGAGATTTTGGGCTGAAGCCATAAATACAGCATGCTATACTCAGAATAGATGCATAATAAATAGGCAATTAACCAAGACTCCCTATGAAATTTGGACAGGGAGAAAGCCAAATGTTGGATATTTTAAGATATTTGGATGTAAGTGCTTCATTCACAATAATGGCAAGGATAATCTGAAGGCTTTTGATGCTAAAGCTGATGAAGGTATCTTTTTGGGATACTCAGCTGAGAGTAAAGCTTATAGAGTATTGAACAAGAGGATTATGGTCACAGAAGAGTCCACTCATGTGGTATTTGATGAGCCAAATGTGAATCGAGAAGACATTGATGAGTTAGCTGAGAAGCAGAATCATCTGACTATGCAGAAGAGTCCTTATGTTGATGCATATGTGAGAGCACTCAAAGACAATGGAAGGTTTGTAGTGAATGATTACGAAGAAGTTGTTCAAGACAACTTAAGCGCAAGAGTGAATCCAATCCACCTACTCTCAACCGATATGAGATGGCCGAGAGACCATCCACCTGAGTTAATCATTGGAGATATTAGAGATGGCATAATAACTAGATCCAGAGCACAACTTGAAGCTATGTTCATTTGTCTTATCTTCCAAATAGAGCATATAGATGTGTCTCAAGCATTGGAAGACACACATTGGATTCAGGCCATACAAGAAGAGCTGAATCAGTTTGAGAGAAACAAAGTATGGGAATTGGTTCAAAGGCCTACTCACCAAAATGTTATTGGTACTAAGTGGGTATTCAGAAATAAGATGAATGAGGAATGATCTGTTGTCAGAAACAAAGCAATATTGGTAGCCAAAGGGTATTGCCAAGAGGAAGGTATAGATTTTGATGAAACCTTTGCTCATGTTGTTAGATTGGAAGCAATAATGATGTTTCTTGCTTATGATGCACATAACAACTTCACTGTATATCAAATGAATGTGAAAAGTGTATTTCTGAATGGACAGTTAGAGGAAGAAGTCTATGTTGAACAACCTCTAGGTTTTGAGCAGAAAACTATTGAAGATGAGGTCTACAAGCTCAAAAAGGCATTGCATGGATTGAAACAATCACCAAGAGCATGGTATGACACATTGTCACAATTTCTAATTAACAATGGATTCACTAAAGGCAAAGTTGATGTTAACACTCTTGAGATTGAAGATGGAAAGAGTATATTGCTTGTTCAAATCTATGTGGATGACATTATCTTTGGATCCACAAACAAAGAGTTGTGTGATAAGTTGTCAAACCTCATGCAAGGCAAGTTTGAAATGAGCATGATGGGGAGAGCCGACTTTCTTTTTCGGACATCAAGTCAAGCAAATGAAGGAAGGAACCTTCATAAGTCAAACCAAGTATACCGAGATTTAATCAAGAAATTTGACATGAAAGAGAAGTCATCAGTGAAAATTCCTATGAACACATCAGTCAAGATGGATATGGATACAGATGGCAAAGTTGTTGATCAAACTAGATATAGAGCCCTTATTGGATCATTGCTCTATTTAACAACAAGGAGCCGACATCACCTTTCTTTGTAGGTCTATGTGCTAGATTTCAATCGCACCTAAAGAGAGTCACAGCTAAGAGAATCCTAAGGTATTTGAAGGGATGGCAAGAAGTTGGCTTATGGTATCCAAAGGAAGGAGGATTCAAGCTAGTAGGGTACTCAGACTCAGACTATGTTGGATGTAGAGTGGACAGGAAGAGTACATCAGGTACTTGTCAAATGCTTAGAAATAGATTAGTTTCTTGTTTCAGCAAGAAACAAGATTCAATAGCTACATCCACAGCTGAAGCAGAGTACATAGCTATGGGCAGCTGTTGTGCCCAAGTGTTATGGATGAGACAACAGCTGAGAGACTATGATATTAAAAGAAAAAGAGATTCCAATTATGTGTGATAACACTAGTGCTATTGCAATCACTCAGAATCCAGATTGCACTCAAGAACAAAGCACATTGATGTCATATATCATTTTATAAGAGATCATGTTGAAAAGAAAAGACATCACCTTGGAATACATCTCAACCGATAAGCGGTTAGTCGATATATTCACTAAACGTCTATTTGAATTGAGATTTGAAGAGCTTAAGAATGAGCTAGGATTAATTAAGCCGAGTTAAGATACTCGGTAAGACTCAATCAGCAGAGACAAAGAAGAGAGAAAGAAAAATAAGCAAGTTTCACATTTCAAACCAAGTGAAACAAATTAAGACGGGAAATCACCAGACGAGTTAGTCGACAATCTAGAGTGATAAAATGTGAAGAGAGAAGCGAGAGTTAAGTCACTTTTGGTTAATATGAGTTATTTATGAGCTAAGTGATCGCAATCATTTTTCGTGAGCGGGAATGTTTTTAAGGATTACGTCGGCGTAATTATGATGTCGAGAACAAACGCGTTGCACGGTTAAGTTTATGATTGGATATAAATGTTGTTGCATTTAATGCGGGGAAATTAATGCGGTTTCAAAGGTTAAATCCTCGACCGCCGATTTTGATCTAATTTTTTAAATTCCAAAACCGTCCTTTCAAGTCCAATATAAGCCAAAACACATTTTTTCTCTCCTCACAAAAACTCTCTCATCTTCAAAAAGCAAACGAAATTCTCTCCGTGAAAGTACGAAAACCCTACTTTTCAAAATCGAGATTTTATGCTTTTTAACCGTTTATCTTCATCGAAAATGGAAGCTACGTATGATTTTGTTAAGATGTTTGAGATGATCCATTCGGATCCATAGTGGACTTCAAGGGAATGTTGAAGCAGTCTTGATGAAGCCTTGGTGAAGAAAATCGCTGAGAAACTCGAGAAGTCCGATCTGAAGGACCTTCTCACTATGGAGTTCTATCACACGTATTTGGAAGAAGTTGCAATGTTTCACGTTAATGTTGAAGTGCACAACGATGAGATTCGCTCATCTGTCCACAACAAGGCTATCAAGATCACTGTTGCTGACCTTGCTGAACATTGTAAGTTGCCTACTGAAGGGCTGAAAGAAATCACCGAGAAGGATGTCAACATAGCTGCGGCTTGGAAGGAGATAGCCAAGCCTGAGTCAGCTGCGAAGGCTGTCTATACAGCCAAGAAGGAGTTGATCAAGGATGATTACCATAAGTTGATGGACAGCTGCGAGAGACAGCTGCGAAAACGCAAGGAGCTGAGACAGCCAAATGGACCGAAGAAAGGGCTGTTCATTCCCCCACAGACTGATGCAAATAAAACTGAGTAGGAACATTCTCCACTTGCTACGATCCAGGAAGAAGGAGATGATGATGATGTTATTATGCTATCTCCTGTCTATCTTGATATTCAACAGAGATTGAGGGACTGGAGAAATTGGAAGTTGGACTACTCTCGACAGCAATTTGAGCACCCAGAGTATGTTGAAGAAGAAGAGGAGCTCTTCAGCTTTCTGGGGAACATCTCAGTCCGCTTTGCTCTCAATAAAGACTTTTGTATGGATGCCCTTCGTGCCATAAAAGAAGATGAAAAGAAAAAGGCTTTGGAGAAGGCAAAAACCATTGAAAAGTCAAAAATGTGCATGTTCACTGGTAGTCATTAGCATCACATGGACTCGACTTACAGCAGTGACTTGGAGGAGATCGATCTTGCTGTAGCAGTAGAGAAGGCCGAATTCCAACATGCCATCAAAGAGTCGAAAGCCATGCATGAACAACAATTGCAAGAGGGTCCAGGAGAGTCTTCTCAACTCTCTACTCGATCAAATCCATTGGATGTGGCGCGAGAAGATAGCTGCGACATCTGCGCCACCACATTCCCCATGCAATCTGAAAATGGCTCCCAGGGGATTGGCGAAAAAGCTAGGGAAGAAGATGACACGGGCACCCCAGCCAAGCCAACTCCTGAAGAAGGTGTTGAGACACCTGCCCCCACAGGCTGATAACTCAGAGGGAAAAATAGCCAAGTCTCAGGAGCAGAGCAACCCCACAACTTCTAACTTAGTGTGTGAGAGGGGAAGCTTTTTCCACCACAGCCAGGTCGGAGGATCGTTGTGGGAGACGAAACATTGGAGAAAAGAGGTGAATGTGAGAAATCAACGGAACAATAGAGTGAAGTTAACGAAGCTCGGACGGTTGAGATTGTCTCGGTGAAATTTCCTCTACTCGAAGGCCGATGACGATATTGATGCACTAAGGCAAAAGATGGAATGAAGACCATGGGAGTTGAGACTCCTAGTCCGAAAGTGCAATCCTAGGATTTGAGACTCCGACGGATGCCATCGAAGATCCTAAGGCAGATGAGTCTGCTGCGGGGAAAACTGCCCAAGACCCTACTGCAGTTGAGACTGCACATAGGGATGTTGAAGGCCCTCCAGCGGTTGAGACTGCTGAGGGAGTTAAAGGCCTAAAGGAGGTTAAGACTTCCTTAGGTAAAGAAGCTGAAAATGAGCAAATTCCTCACGTAGAGACGGCTGATGATGAAGACAAAATCAGTGCTCTCAGTGATTCCCAAGAGTATATTGACACAGAATTCCTGGAGTCCGACAATGATGTTGAGTCCACAGCCATTGATGATTCTTCAAAGGACAAAGTTGAGGATGCTCAAGACTCTCGGAGTGACAAAACTGCTCTCGATGAGGTTTGTGTTTGTTGATGAGCCAACCCCAATGGCTCCAACACACTCCGATGACGTTGATAAATTAGTTGAGGACAAGACAACTCAAAAGGAAGTTCCAACTGATACCAACGAAGCTGTTAACACAACTGAGGGTCAGTCAGCTGAGCAGACTAACACAGTTGCTCAAGTTGGGAATCAGTCAGCTGAGCAGACTAACACAGCTGCTCAAGCAGAGACTCAATCAGCTCAATAGCAGGCTAACACAGCTGCTCCCAATGCCGACGAATCTAGTTCAACTGAGGCAAGTAGAGTTGAAGAATTATGGAAAGAGAAGGGAAAGGCTCCACAAGTTGGACCTACAGGAATCCTTATCTGCCCCGATAACATGTTTGAAGATATCTTTCCATTCGAAGATCAATTGCCACCTCTTAATGCCGAATCTGCTAGAGAACAAGCCAAGTATTGTAATATCTGGATTGTTTTTAGTATATTTATATTTATTATTGTTATTATTATTATTATTAATTATCTAATTATTATTTCAATAATTCTCTTTTATTATTATTTTCAACCGTAGCAATAATTATCCGTATTTCACAGTCCCACAACAAAGGTGAACATTCAGTGTTTTTTTTTCTCAACTTCTGTCAAAACCCATACCAATTACACAAATTACTAAAATCAAAATAGTTTAGTCCAGCCCGTCCCTAATTCTTATCACGGCAATCCACCGGAATTTCAAAACAAATCAAATCACCTTACGTACCAAAACAAAAAAAAAAAAGTTAAAGAGCGAAGATTGGATAAGCGGCCGAGCGAGCTTGACCCAGCGTCATCACCGCAACCACCACCGATCGTCCTCTCAAGCCACCCTCACCATCACCTCGAGACAACACAACACACCCAAATCAGTACCACCAATCGAGAACCCATAGCCGCGGAAATAATGTCAAAACTAGTCGAAGAAAACCGAACTCGGCCACCTTGCCAAACACATTCGCCCACCTCGTGTTGCCCCATCGTCGTCCACCGGTGATGAGCGGGGTGTGTAGCTATGAAAGAAAGAAAGAGAACTAGAGAAGAAAATAGTTAGAGAGAGAGAGAGACAGGGGGTGACGGGTGAGGGAAATTGTTTTGGGGGAGGAGATACAAGTGAATTAGAAGAAGAAAAGAAAACAAAAAAAAATTGTGAGAATAGGAAAGATGGGGTTGGACGTGTTGCAGAGAGAGATAAGAATTGAGTTGGGATAATTCACAAAGATAAGAAAGGGAAAGTGATGAGGATAGTGATGGGTTTGTGGGATATAGGAGGCGTAGACTTGTTTTTGGGAATTTAGGTCCTTCTTGAATTAGAAATTTAGTTTAGATTGAGAATGTTGACTTCGTCAACATTTGACAGTTCATCAATCCATTTTCCAACCTCAAAGTTTATTCTCCTTTATTCAATTTCAATTCCTTTGTTTCCTTTTTTTTAAAAAACAACACAAATCCTATATTATTATTCTTAATTAAATTTTATTATTTATGTGAAGAAAACGAGGAGTAGGATTCTGCATTATTGCATTCTCACCGATATCTACATTTATTTGAGGTGGGGATATTCTATTCACTTATTGTTTGTAGCTATTAAATGCTCCGTATATGCGTATTTGTTTACGTGCAAATGTGAAAATAAATCATGTTAGCCAGGGGTCGTAAGAAGGTCCGGGATCAAAAGTATCATCGGGGTGAACTCGCAGTGGTATAATTAGGTTGGGGCTGTAAGAAGGTCGGGATCAAAAGCATCCTCAGGGTGAACCCGCAGTACTTAGTCAGGGGCTGTAAGAAGGTCCGGGATCAAAAGTATCCTCGGGGGTGAACCCGTAGTACTATAAAGTAACTGGCCAGTCAAAATAAAAGTTAAATTACATGTTGAATGTTTAGGATTATGCCTATTGATGTATTTAATTTTGACAAACATGTCCCATTTGAGCGAGTTGAATGCTCACCCCATATTCATTAACACTTTTCAGGTTAGGGAATCCGGGCGAGGATTGGAGGCGATGGATGCGAAATCAATCATTTTATTTATTTTGCAAATTTAGGAATATTTTTATTTTTTTAATAAATTTTAGTTACTATTTGAATTTGGACGGCTGTTGTTTGGGTTTGAATTAAGTACTTTTGTTTATTTGGATGCGAATTTTTAATCACATGCTATTTTTTTTAAAATCTTGTTCTTTTAATTAAGTTATGGGCACTACTTGATAAAGTAATTGTACTGTTAAAATTTTGGGTCATTACAAGTGGTATCATAGCGGGTCTACGGTTTTGTAGACTTGTTAAAAAAATGTGTCTTTTTAATTATTTAAAAAAGAAAAAAATGGTATAGTAACATCCACCTCCGCCATATCTCGCCGGATTCTTTAAGGTACGCAAATTTATTATGCCATTACTCAATTTGTTCATGATATGCCATGTCACAACATTATGTGGCACATATTATGCATGTCAATATGTCTTATTGCTTTTATTTCATACTCTTTATTACATGTGTACTTACTATATTAGAAGAACGGACTCTAGGCTCCTCGCGTTAAAAAAAAAGACTCATAATGAATTTTATTGACTTAATAGTACTAATATATATAGTGACTTTTTTGTATTATTTTTTTTTTGACTAATATGAGATAATAACTTAAGATTGGTATTAAGAACGTATTACGTATGATTATAGCAATATGGCTCCACGAAATCCTCCACGAGTGCCTCGACAACCCCGAACCTTTAACCAGAACAATGTTGGGGACCAAGACAATGAAGAAACCAGCTAACATCGAAAACCAACCTAGTGTAGACTTGTTCGCGGAGATTCTCAATGTCGTACAAAACAACAATGGGAACAATCACAACAATAGTACTAGAGCGGTGGAACAGTTTCGCCATTACCGTCCACCCATCTTTAACGGGACGTGATGGCCCAAAGATTGAAGAATGGTTAAGAGTCTTTGGAAAGGATTTCGGACTTATAGCTTACGGATGAACAACGAGTGGCTTGTGCCGCCTTCCAACTAAGCGATGATGCGGATCATTGGTGGGAAGGTTCTTGGAGAAACAGAGATCAAGAAAGAACGAAATGCATTATCCTGGGATGAATTTAAGGAAGTGGTGATGGAGAAGTATTTCCCTAGATCCTACCGTGATGTGACAAGAAGGAAATAGAATTTTTGAACTTCAAGCAAAGGGGATTAACTGTAACTGAATACGAAAGGGAGTTTAACAAATTATGTCTGTTTGCACCACATCTGGTTGATACCGACCTAAAGAAAGCCTTGAGATTCAGAAGGGGATTGAGGTCATAATTGTCTAGAATTCTATCTGCACAAGGGGACTTGGAATATTCCGTGATGGTTAGACGGGCGCATGAAGTTGAAGCAGGACTAGCTGGGGATGATGATAACCGAAAGCAGGTGGTTGCGTCTGAAAAGATGAAGTTTGATAGGACAAAGCCAAGTAAAATGAAGAATCAGAATAAACAGATAAAAACCGATGGAAATTCTCACCCGAGTGCACCAAACAATAAGCCAACTTGCCCGAAATGCAACAGGAATCACTATGGGGAATGTTTAGCTGGACAAGGAAAGTGTTTTATGTGTAAGAAACCGGACCACGATGCTCTAGTTGCCCCTTTCTTTGAAAGATAGAAGAGAAATGAGGGGACAAGGAGGCACCGCCCGAATGTATGTTATGACGCATGAAGAGGTAGATCAGAATCCTGGTACGATGTCATGTATGTTAACAATATCTGGAATACATGCGCTTGTACTTTTCGACACTGGTGCCATACATTCATTTATATCTGCTAAGTTTCATAATATAAGCTGGACATAAGGATGCTAGAATAGATGCACCCCTAGAGATTAGTTTGCCATCGGAAAGACAATAGGAATGCGACATAATGGACAATGATATAAACGTGAACATTGGGAGGAAACATCTAAATGCTGACGTATACATAATTGAGATGAAGGACTTTGATGTAATTCTAGGCATGAATTGGCTTAGTAAGTATCAGGCGGGCATTAAGTGCCAAGAGAAGGAGATAACACTCAAACTACCTGGAGATGAGGAAATTACGTTCTATGGAGTTAACTCTAAGTCTGTACCACGCGTTATATCGGCGATGAAGGCACGAAAGATGTTGGCAAAAGAGAATTGTCAGGGGTATTTATTAAGTTTAGTCAAAGCTCCAACATTGGACCTAGCACCTGCAGATGTACCAATTGTTCGAGAATTCTTGGACATATTTCCCAAGGACTTACCTGGAGTTCCGCCAGACTGTCAAGTCAAATTTTCTATAGATTTGGTACCTGGGGCAGCACCGATATCTAAGGCACCCTACAGAATGGCACCAAAAGAGTTACAAGAACTAAAAGCGAGATACAAGAACTATTGACTTGAGATTTATTAGGCCTAGTGTATCACCATGGGGAGCACCAGTCTTATTTGTTAGGAAGAAAGATGGGTCACTAAGGATGTGTATCGATTATAGAGAACTTAATCGACTCACGGTGAAGAACAAGTATCCATTGCCAAGAATCGAAGACTTGTTTGATCAATTGAGTGCCAGTACTTTTTCTAAGATTGATTTGAGATACAGGTATCACCAATTGAAGATTAAGGAGAGTGATATCTCGAAGACAACATTCAGGATCCAATATGGACATTAAGAGTTTGTAGAGATGTCGTTTGGGTTGAGTAACGCGCCAGCAGTGTTCAGGGACTTGATGAATATAGTTTTCCATCCCCTCTTGGACCAATTAGTCATCGTCTTTATAGGCGTCATACTCGTGTATTCAAGGGACAAGGAGCAACACGAGGAACACTTGAGGATAGTGCTTGAGACACTTCACAAGGAGAAGTTATCGCAAAGTTCAAGAAGTGTGAGTTTAGCTAGATCGAGTTGGATTTCTTGGGCATGTAATCACTGCGGATGGAATTGAAGTGGATCCAGTAAAGGTTGAAGCAGTTAATGAATGGAGGGCACCTACGAATGCGAGTGAGGTTCGCGATTTCTTGGGATTGGGAGGATACTATCGCAGATTTATAGAGGATTTCGAAAATAGCTACGCCATGACTCAACTCACCGAAAGGGAGAGAAATGTTTGTGGACCGAGAAATGCGAGGAGAGCTTCCAAGAGTTGAAACGAAAACTAACTTCAAAGATCGTTATTGGCGATTTCGACCCAACCACGGACCGTGATTTATAGTGACGATCGAAACAAGGCTTGGGATGCATGTTGATACAACATGGAAAATTAGTTGCCTACGCCTCAAGACAATTAAAGCCACACAAACTACCCAACTCATGATTTGGAGTTAGCTGCAGTGATTCATGCGCTGAAGATTTGGAGATATTATCTGTACGGTGGAAAATGTGAGATATTCAGCGATCACAAGAGCCTTAAGTATCTATTTACTCAGAAGGAGTTAAATATGAGACAAAGGAGATGGTTAGAATTGGTTAAGGACTACGATTGCACCATCAACTATCATCCAGGAAAAGCTAATGTAGTAGATGATGCGGAGCCATAACACCAAGGGTGAGTTCTCTAGTTTGCTCACGCAAAAACAAGAGCAATTAATACAAGAGTTTGCGAATCTAAAGATTGAAGTCGTAATCCCACCGAGAAGTACATAGGCAGTATTGGTATCTTTGGTAGTTCAACCCACTTTGAGAGAAATGATCAAAGAAGCACAAAGTCGAGATCAATTTTTGAACAAGATGAAGGGACGAGTTCGAGAAGAAAATATAAAAGGGTTTGTCATAGTGGATGATGGTGTTTTGACGTATAAAGGGAGGTTCTGTGTTCCTAAGGAGGAAGAACTTAGGAAAGAGATACTTGAAGAAGCTCATTTGACGACGTACACTACCCACCCGGGAGGTACAAAGATATATTGAGATCTAAGAGAAACCTTTTGGTGGCAAAGTATGAAGAGAGACATTGGATCTTTTGTAGAGAAATGTTTGATATGCCGGCAAGTCAAAGCCGAGCATCAACGACCCGTCGGCTTGGTCAAGCCTCTTGAAATCCCAAAATAGAAATGGGAGCACATAACGATGGATTTTGTGGTAGGACTACCACGATCAGCAAAAGGAAATAAAGCGGTATGGGTTGTAGTAGATCAATTGTGAGTCACTCACTTTCTTCCGGTTAAAATGATATTCGGTATGGAATAGTATGTGCAAATATACATACAAAAGATAGTGAAATTACATGGTGTTCCAGTGTCCATAGTGTCGGACGAGAGATACAAGATTTACTTCTAAATTTTTGGGAAGCTTACTGTTGCTTTGGGAACAAAATTGAGGTTTAGTACGGCTTACCACCCACGAGACAGACAGACGATCGAGCGGATGATCTGAGATATTGGAAGACATGTTGAGAGCATGTGTCTTTGGATATAGGGACGAAATTGGGAATCATTCACGCACCGGTGGAGTTTGCTTATAACAACGATTACCAAAAAACTATTGGGATGGCCCGTCACGAGGCATTGTATGGGAGAAATGTAGATCTCCATTGTCTTTGGAGCGAGATTGGTGAAAAGAAGATGTTGGGACCGGAATTGGTTCGACAAACAGTGGAAAAGATAGCAAAGATCTAAGATCGAATCAAAATGGCACAAGATAGACAGAAATCGTATGTTGATCGTCGAAGGAAACACTTACAGTTCGAGGTGGGAGACAATGTGTTCCTCAAGGTATCACCGGTAAGGGGAGTGATAAGATTTGGTGATAAAGGAAAGCTAAAGCCAAGATACATAGGACCGTTCAAGATATTGAAAAGAGTCAGAGATTTAGCTTATCAGCTCGCATTGCCACCACGCGTCGTCGGCGTACATGATGTTTTTCATATATCGATGTTGAGAAAGTATGTTCATGACCCAAGTCCTATTGTCAACTACGAAGATCTACAGATTAACGATGACTTATCTTACGAAGAAACACCAGAAGCCATTTTGGTGCGAAAAGTTCATAAGCTGAGGAATAAAGACATAAGCCCGATTAAAGTGCAATGGAGATGTCATAGGAGAAATGAAACCACATGGGAGCGTGAAGAGGAGATACGTGCCAAGTACCCGACTTCTTAATCTTTGGTAATTTATCGAATTTCGAGGTCGAAATTTAGTTAAGGGGGTAGAATGTAATATCCGGATTTTTTTAGTATATTTATATTTATTATTATTGTTATTATTATTATTATTAATTATCTAATTATTAGTTCAATAATTCTCTTTTATTATTATTATAATTATTTTTGATAACAACCCATAGCAATAATTATTCGAGCCCAATTTAAAATTTTGATTTAAAACTCATTATGGGCCCAAAATCTTTCCCCAACTTTAAAAGTCTAAGTCAAATAGGATTCTTTAACAAACCCTAGTCATCAATATCAGAAATACAATCCTATAAATTAATATTACACCCTACACACGTTCCTTCATCAACCTTCCTACGAAATCGAGCCAGGTAGATTTTCAATCCCGTTCGTCGCAGTCCCACAACAAAGGTGAACATTCAGTATTTTTTTTTCTCATCTTCTGTCAAAACCCATAACAATTACACAAATTACCAAAATCTAAACAGTTTAGTCCAGCCCGTCCCTAGTTCTTATCACGACAATCCACCGGAATTTCGAAACAAATTAAATCAGCCTTACAGCCAAAACAAAAAAAAGTTAAAGAGCAGAAGATTGGATAAGCGGCCGAGCCAGCCCCGGCGTCACCGCAGCCACCACCGACTGTCCTCTCAAGCCACCCTCACCATCACCTCGAGACAACACACACCCCTAAATCAGTACCACCAATCGAGATCCCATAGCCGCCAAAAATAATGTCAAAACCAGTCACCGAAGAAAACCCATAACTCAGCCACGTTGCCAAACACATTCGCCCACCTCGCATCGCCCCGTCGTCGCCCGCCGGTGATGAGCGGGTTGTATAGCTATGAAAGAAAGAAAGAGAACTAGAGAAAAAAATAGTTAGAGAGGGAGAGAGATAGGGGTGACGGGTAAGGGAAATTGTTTTGGGGGATGAGATACATGTGAATTAGAAGAAGAAAAGAAAACAAAAAAAATATTTGTGAGAATAGGAGAGATGGGACTGGACGTGTTGCAGAGAGAGATAAGAATTGAGTTGGGATAATTCACAAAGATAAAAAAGGGAAAGTGAGGAGGATAGTGATAGGTTTGTGGGATATAGGGGGCGTAGATTTGTTTTTGGGAATTTAGGTCCTTATTGAATTAGAAATTTAGTTTATATTGAGAATGTTGACTTCGTCAACATTTGACCGTTCGTCAATCCATTTTCCAACCTTAAAGTCTATTCTCCTTTATTCAATTTCAATTCCTTTATTTTTTTTAAACAACACAAATCCTGTATTATTATTCTTAATTATATTTTATTATTTATTGTAGAAAACGAAGAAAACGAGGAGTAGGATTCCTGCATTATTGCATTCTCCACAAAGATATCTGCATTTATTTGAGGTGGGGATATCCTATTCACTTATTGTTTGTTGCTATTAAATACTTCGTATATGTGTATTTGTTTACGTGCAAATGTGAAAATAAATCATGTTAGCCAAGGGCGTAAGAAGGTCCGGGATCAAAAGTATCCTCGGGGTGAACCCACAGTGCTATAATTAGTCCGGGGTTGTAAGAAGGTGCAGGATCAAAAGCATCCTCGGGGTGAACCCGTAGTTCTTAGTCAAGGGTTGTAAAAGGTCGGGATCAAAAGTATCCTCGAGGTGAACCCTTGATAATATAAAGTAAATCGGCTTTGTCAAAATAAAAATTAAATTACATGTTGAATGTTTTCGATTATGCCTATTGATGTATTCAATTTGAACAAATGTGTCCACATTGAGCGAATTGAAAGCTCACCCCATATTCATTAATATTTTTCAGGTTAGGGAATCCGGGCGAGGATTGGAAGTGGTGGATGCGAAATCAATGATTTTATTTATTTTGCAAATTTTGGAATATTTTTATTTTGTTAACGAATTTTAGTTACTATTTTAATTTGGACAAATGTTATTTGGGTTTGAATTAAGTACTTTTGTTTAATTGGATGCGAATTTTTAATCACATGCTATTTTTTAAAAATCTTGTTCTTTTAATTAAGTTATGGGGCCTTTGCTTGATAAAGTAATTGTCTTTGTTAAAATTTTGGGTCGTTACAAGTATATTGTGCAAGAAGAACCCGGAATTCTAGCTGATTCCACGATGGTGCCCATAGGTTTTGACTTTGATGTTGTTTGGCCTGAGGATGAGTCCGCTTCGACAGCCGACTTCCGGAAGGCGTTTAAGGCCATTGGTGCTGAAATCAAGAACATGGAGCACAGTTTAGACCTAAGGCTGGATAACCGTGTTGCAAACATCAGCGGGGACATTCGTGGTGTTGTCCTACGTATTCGAGAGTGGGCTGCAGAGACCACGGCTATGAGAAGAGAGCAAGTCCTTTACTTCAAGTCATTATTTGCATAATTATTAGTCTGGAGTGTGAATAATATACAATTTCAGCAGAGGCAGAAGGAGTACATAGTGAGGATTGAAGAATCTCACAAGTCGGATATGGAGTTACTTAGCTGCAACACAAGAAACGAGGCGCAAGGTTGGAGACTTACATGAGTCAGCAGCTCAGTGTTCTCCAAACAGAAATAAAATTAATGGCAGCTGAGTCAAAGGTTATGCGGTCCGAGTTCTGAATAGCCTACTCCAAGTCGGATGTTAAACATGATTCAACCAACAGCCGACTCGACTTCATGTTAAGTAGCATGTTCCCTGGCCTGTCCCTACCTTTTGGTGATGATGCCGAAAAGGGGGAAGATGAGGCTATGAAGGAATTGAAAAAGAAGGGCAAGGGAGTCATAAGGTGAAGAAGAAGGGAGATTCTGACTAAGGGGAAGGAAGCTCGAAAAAACCCCCTTTGAAGCTTATGTTTCCCAAGACTCCTCAACAAGGAGAAATAACAGCTTCACTTCTCAGCAAGCTACCGAAAGAGCTGTCAGTGGAACAGAAAGCAGAGATGGCATTTAAAGAATCAAGAAAAGCCATCGAAGCTGAGTTCAAAAAGGTGGCTGAAAAACATTCTGCGCGTATCCATAATATAAGGACACAATATGATGGTCCCTCAGCAGGAAAAGATTTCCCAGCAATCAAACCCCCGAAAGAAATTGCTATGCCCGATGCTAGATCTCAGCCCAGATCACTAGAGGAGTTTCAAACTCTAGAGGCAGAAGGCTACTTCCAGAATATAACTCTACCGCAAGCCTGGGATTTGTACTAGGAGAAGGGTCTTCATGTATGCAAATCAGCTGATATGCAACAGAGTTCCAGCAGTCACTCGGCTGGAAAAGCTAAAGCACCAGTACAATACACTCCCAGAGGAGGAGGAGCTGAGTCAGGAAGAGGAAGGGGAAGATATGGTGGCAGTGGAAGAGGTAGAAGCTCTCAACCGCAACCAAAACCACAGGACAAAGTATATTGATCCATAGAAGAAAGGGATCACTTACTGGGCTGGATATGATCATCTTGCTAATTTGGAAGTTCAACGCAAGAATGCAGAAGCTGTGAAAAGGCAAGAAGCTGAGAATGAAAGGGTGACACAAGAATGGGATGAAAGGCAGCGTAGGGATGACCCTGCTGCAAGGCGTGCCTATTATAAGAAGAAGAAGAAGGAAGAATAGAGGAAAAGGAGAAGAAGCGGACGAAGACAGGGAGGAGAGTTGAAGATGAAAGAAGGAAGCAACCAAGGCGTTGAAGCGGTTGCAACCCTTTCATGTATTTTACTTAGCTGTAAATACATAGTTGTAAGTACTCTGTAATAATGCTCTGATACCTTTGTAACTTAGCCATGATACATGTTGTAATTCAATATATGGATAAGCTTAGATACTTTTTGTAAACAGCTTTGTAAAGGACAAGAATGCTATGAACAATAAAATTGACATATTCAAAGCATACATTCTTTGTTACTGCACTGCTTGTGTTTGTTGTTTATTGGGAAATTGTTAGGAAACTTATTGTTAAGATTTTGATGATACTATGTAAAACTTAGAATAGGAAGTTGACACCCCATTTTTTTTGTATTTTTATGTTGTAATAGATAGGACTGAAAGAGCTGAGTGAAGTCAGCTATGTCGAAGAATAAAAGAAGACAATTGAAGACAAGAGTGAATACTCCGCTGTGTGTCAGCTGAGTGTGGCCAAGATGAAAAGCAAATACTCGACTGAAGGAGATCCAACTGAGGAACAGCTGCGTAAAGGATGTGGAAGAGTCAGTCAAGTCAGCAAAGAGCCAAGTCTAACAGTTGAATTGACAGTTGAGTCATTCCCATATTATTGGAGCAGACTCAAGTCAAAGTAGTAAAGGCAACAGTCAAGTCAAGACGATTGACATTGATCCGTTGGAAGGAAGTCAATGATATTACTCGATATAGTAATAAGTCCAAGCTGCCAAGTCTTAAAGTGTTTGGCCCAGAAATATGCAAAAGGAATAAACCAATGGGAAACATTGAAGCATGTGTCAGGACCTGAAAAGATGCAGAGTCATTTAATACGAGGAATGGTCAACATCACAATACTGCAGGCCAAGAAAAGACAAGCCAACGACTAAGAAAGTATCATTTGAAAATAGCCTATCTCTTCAACGGCCAAATTTTCAAATGAGCACTATAAAAGGCTGAGGAAGCATTTGAGAAAAGGTTACGATTTACACGAACGAATCAAGAAATTATCAAGCAAGCATAACCTGCAACATTATCAAAGCTTATCAAGAAATTCCTCAAGCCTAAAACTCGAAGGAACTCGATCCAACACACGTTGTGAAGGAAAGATTACTTCAACCAGTTGAAGAGGAAAAGTTTCAAGAACAAAAAGGGGTCTACTCTCCAAGTTTGAAGGAGTTGTAGTAAGGTTCAAGGTCGAACTAGAAGTTTCAAGTTTGTTGGAAGGCTGTGTGATAAATTCCAAAGGCTTGAAGGGAGTTTGAAAGCAAAGGCAAATTTGTCTTGTGAAGAAGCTTTCGAGTCGCAGAGAAGCCATTTGTGTGATCAAGGCTATCTCTAGACTGAAGAACTGCTTTGTAACTTGATCGTTACTTAGTGGATTCCTCCAGGAGTTGGAGAAGAGTAGATTAGAGGAATTACCTCATCCTCGAACCACTATAAAATTTGCTTGTGTTATTTACTTTCAGCATTTACTTTCTTGTATATTTTTATATCTGCTGATAAGTTAAATTACAACTCAACTGATAATAACAAGTGCTAAAACAAGTGTTAAAAACGTGCTTAATAATTAACAAAGGGTGTCAAGTCTTCCGCTGTTTAAAACCATATCATGTAAAAGTTAAGTGTTAGCTGACGCAGCTAAGTTATACTATCAATAGCTCAGTCGAGTCTGTTGAGTGGGTAACTTTGCTGAACAAAGCCAACCTAGCTGTCCACCAAGGACTTAGCTGATTTGAGTCAACTCTGTTGAATATTTTAAAAGGACTAAAAATTGAAAATTTGGTAAGGTTTATTCAACCCCCTCCCTCCTCCCCCTTAAACCTTACACCACACCCTTTGGGACCTACGGGGACCACAACGTATTTTTATTTTCTTTTATTTTTAAATTTAGAATTAGAATGTTTAAAATTTCATATAATAATAATGCCAAAATAAGCCATATTTTTACTTTTGAATTTATTTTACTTGTAGTAATAAGTGTGTACATTAATTATTTATGTAACTTTGTCGATTCTTTCACTATAACTTTTGATAAATATTCATAATATACTCCTACATATTAAATACCAAAAAATTTTCGTCTCGTGTTTAACTAACTAGGGTAATAAATATAATTTTATTTCATATTATATTTTTCTAATTTTTATAAATTTTGAATATAATTTTATTTAGGAATATATATTTCTAATTTTTATTTAAAATTGTCATTTAATTTGATTTTATTTATGGTAAATGAAATATATTTTTCTATATATTTTAAATGAATTTAACTTTTAATTTTTAAAAGTGAAATTATATGTATAAATAGGTTGAATTTCCAAAAAAATTCATTTAAAGGACTAAATTTAAATTTAGAAAAAAGTGAGGATGAATCTCAATGTAGTCCACTTAGAGGACTAAAAAAATTCACATTTTTAAAATTTACACATCGGTGGTGGTCACCATTACCGCTATAGGCAATGACGGGAGTAATATTCCGAAAAAAACTTACTAAAGGGACGAAATGTCAAAATCAAAATAAGTGAGGACGAAATCTCCAAAGAGGTCCACTTAGAGGACTAAAAAAATAATTTTCCAAATATATATGAGGTGTAATCAAGACCGATCCTATTAATTATTTGAGTCCGAATCGAACTTTAAAGTTGAGGCTCATTTTTTTTTTTTGGGTATATAAACTCAATGGCAATATACAACAAAAGAAAGAATAATGTGAGGCTATACAAGCTAGGAGACCATATAAAGTGTAATCGCTTTTTAATTTTTTTGTCTTTTCAATTTGAGAAATTTTAAAAGACCTTAAAAAATTAACAAAGGTGTATTGTTTAATGGAAATACATAACATTCTAGGTGTCCTTAATTTGGATTTTTATGGAATCACTTAATCTTGAGGTCCTTAACTTGGATGTTATTCCATGAAAATCCAAAGATCCTCAAACATTCAAAAATTCGTTGATTTCTTTTGTAAATATATTTGGATGGATTTTGGTGGAATTAGAAGCTATATTTATGAAGGATAAATTGCCACCAATTTTCCAATCTATATATATGTAATAATATAGGACTCAAGGATTATATGAGTACATAGAACCAAATCGGATCAGAGATCTACATATTTCAATGGCTATTATTAAATCGATTAATGTTTATAAAAATATGATAAAATCAAAATGGGGGCAAATTACTCCACATAGAAAATGAAGAGGTGGTTTAATCTAGTAAATCCCATGAAAATAGGATGAGTTACCCACAATTGGTGGCATCCTTCCTTCAACGTTGCAATCACAATCTCCTAACACAAATCGTGAGTCTTCTACTCTTCTTTTCCACCAATTGTTGCATAGAAACCATTTCCCACAAAATACAAGTCGATAGTTTGAGAATACAAACAAACAAAAAAAATGGATGACACCTACGAAGAATACGTCAACACTCATGAACAAGGTAAACATTTTTCGTGTTTTGATTTCGGATTGTCCAACAATCCATTTAAAGTTTGATTTGCGCTTTTTTAAACCAAGCATTCGATTCATCATTCCAATTTATTTTTGAAATTTGCTTATGAATGATTAGCATTTGCTTATTTGTGCTTATATACATGCTTGTAAGTATGCAAACTTGTGAATATGCGAAACTATCATGTTATTTAAATTCATTTTTATTTTTTTAAATTGTTTGATATGCTATGTTTTTATATGATTCTTAATTAAAAAATGTTGGCATGTGTTTTAAACTCTTACATGAATAATAGTTTGTTGGATAAGAATTATCATATTATGCAAAAATCAAAACTTATACTTATATGGACTCCCATTTATTCAATCATTGCGGTTTTTCAACCCATAAATTTGCTTAGGTGAGACTAAAATATTGCTTAGTTATGGATGAATACTTGCTTTATGTATTCAAATTTTTGATTAAGTCCTCATTTTTTCTAACCCATTACTTTGCTTAGTTATGGCTAGAATTTTGCGTACATGTGCGTAAATATATGCTTATGTATATTCTAAATGTTGCTTAATTATTTATTTTATTTGAATTGGGTGGGATTGCACATGTGCATCGTGGATTGAAATAACATTTCAACTCAAGATACTAGAATTCGAAAATGACTCCAAAAGAAGGAATGAATTTTGATAATGTCGATAACGGAATACAATTCAACAAAAATTAATTCGTGCGGTGGATTTATGAGAATGAAGTACAACCATTGTGAAAGTGGTATAGGTAATATGTAGTGTGCAACCGCGAAGATACAAAAAGGTTAAGAGCTCAACTACATTGGATGAAGAAACAATTATCTTAAATGATGACGAAAGTGCACACGTGAGAAATAAAACCGAAAGGGTGGGATGTAAAGCCGCGGTCGTGTTCCAATACATTGCATTTGGTGCTTACACAATTAAAACTTTTGAAATCGGCACACGCATTCCTTGATGCCCCTGGGGGTCTGTCAAAACTTTCTAAAACCATAGGAATTTAAATTTGGCTCACCAAAAATTCATCATAAACTATCAAAGCAAACATTCTTATAAAACTTATCGCATGTATAAAGAGATCAAAACAACTCAACGCACCGCCAATGGATTTTAAAAATTTCAAGAGAGAGTTGAAAGCATACGTATGTGGGTGATAACATATTATAGATAAGTTATTAAAGAAAATTGAAGTGTGTCCAAATAGCGCATTCAACTATGACATTGATGAAAACGACCAACTTACACGGCTATTTTGGGTTGATCCAATGAGCAAGCAAAACTACACGATGTTCGAAGATGTAATATCTTTAGATGCAATATACAACACTAACAAGTATGTACACCCCATCAAATTTCGTACCCCCTTCCCTTATTTATTTTTTTCTATTGGTGCATAAATATGCATGTCAAAAAAACATAAATTGATTATGTGTGATTTACATGTATGTGAGAATATATAATTTTATAATAAAAAATTACCCACCCCCATTGGTATTCATTTATCCCTTTCCTTTCAAAGATATTCATGTGTGAATATGCATTTAAACATAAATTGCTTACATGTGAGCTAAATGTTGCATATATAAAAATAATTTAACACACGTGTCACCCACCCACTTGTTTTGAAAAAAATAATATTATTGTATGATAATATTGAGTTGCTTACACTATAAGAACATTTACGATTGAACTTAAATATCTTATTTAAAAAAAGACTAACTTATCATATCAACCATAGGTACAAAATGGTGTTCAGATCACTAGCGTAGAAACCATAGAAGATTGAAAAACGTTCGCATTTGGGCTACTTCTCAAGGAGGATGAAGAATTGTATGTGTGGCTATTCCAAACTTTCTTGAAATAAATAGGCCATGAGCCAACATACATTATTCTGACAAGGATCCCGCAATGAAAAACGCGATAAAAAGGGTTTTCAAAAATAGAATATATATGTGGCACATCATGGAAAATGTTGGCATGAAAGTTATACTTTGTTAAAGACGAGCAATTCATGGAGAAAATCCATCGTTTGGAGTAACTACATTGAACCAGAGAATTTGATGAGAGATGGGCACATTGATGAATGATTACGGTGACATCGCATTCATGGTTCACACATATGTTTGAAATGCGAAAATCCAGGAGTCCTCGCTTATTTTAATAGTGTGAAATTGTGGAAAAACCACATAAAGATCGAGAAAGTGAAACAGTTGGTTCAAAAAACCAAATAGGTTAGTCTAGTTGAGTTTTTATGCACTACAAGAGCGCAATAGAAGCTCGGTGACACGAGGTAGACAAATTGAACAACGAGTTCAAATCCATCTTACCGAATTGATTGGAAATTGAGAAATATGCGTCAATTACACAAGAACGGTTTTTCTAATGTGAGCTCCGAGATTGAATCATCTTGTTACAAGTCACTATAGAAATCAACAACGAAGGCTCGACACGTGCACTTACAAAATCAAAGACGTGGAAATAGGAGTATTCACGGTGGTTTTATATAAAAAGGACAATGTGATGCATTGCAAAATGTTTCAACATATCGGACTGTCACATCTTCTCGTCGAAAGGAATTCAACAAAATTCACAAACATATATATTCACAAAAGATGGACCAAAAGAGCATCCATGCTACCATATCAAAACAATGATTCATTGAACAATGAATCAGCGATGCAAAGTGTATACAACATTGTAACCACCTTCAATGTTGTATTGTTCTAGCAAAAGACAACAAGTCCAAGATTGAAGCCATGTCAAAGAACATAAAAGACCACAAAGAAATATTATTGATGGATCAACATACTGATTCCAATTCGGTCAACAAGCAATCATTGATCACCGGGAACACATAATAGGCGTTGTAGTGTTGCCACCAACACATGTCAAAAATAAGGAAGCATAATTAGTCGAGTCGAAAGAGAATGCAATCAAAGCAGGCAAAAATTGAAGAGACGTTGTGGGAAATGTGGAGAAAAGGTTCGCACAACAGCGAGAACATGCGACAAAAAATTGAGTTTTTTTGTCAAGTTTATTCGAGCTTCAAACAATCTTTATGCTTATGATATTTTTAAAACGTGTTGATGCTTATAATTTGCTTTCGCTTATTTATGTGTATAACCGCTTAATATTTATTCTTATTTAAATCTTTTTATTTATTTGTTTGATGTATTTTAAAAATGATTCTTAATTAAAAAAAAAGGCATGTGTTGAATACCTCGTATTCACACATTACAAATTGCCTATGCGTGGTTATTATATTGCTTTTTTAGCCAATTGTTTAGCAACCAAAACAAAATGATTATTTTTGTCCAAAACTTTTTTCGCTTAACGACGTACTATCGCTTATTTATGATTATAATGCTTTTCAAGAAAATAATTCAACGTTCGTACAAAATTTGCATCAAATAAGTCCCATATGTTCAATTGCATATTTGTGTATGAAGTATTGCTTGTGAAAGGATGTTATGGTATATACAAACCAACCGATTCTCGCTTACAATATCTAAAATCCATGAAAATAATTGCTTACAAAGCAATTGAAATATCAAAAAACCATGAAAATAAATACGACACTAACTAGAAAACATTCTTATATCAACTACGCATATGTACGTCAAAACCAACCATATTTAAAATGGTTATAAATACTACAATATTCAACATTTTGATCAAAAGTATGAAACAACAACGTTTCGTTGTGATCCTAACTCGTTTTTAGCAAACACCTTCGCCCGTCCCAAAACCAACTCCTCTGCTATTTCATTACATCCAAACATATTGCAGCTATATATTTCCTTCGTATCATCAATAATTGCGCCCTCCTCATTTTTTCCAAGCCCGTATCCCAATTTTTTATTCCACCTCCCATATACGTCTCCATATGGTGCATAGCGAAAATAGCGCAATCAATTTTATTATCCTTGTCCCTCCAAGGCATGCACATACGGGAAGCTGACGAATTGAATCACACGAGCAATGGTTGAAAAACCCTTCAAAAAATGGATATTAAAAAAAAACTTGCCGTTGCCCAAAAAAAACATAACTATGTGCATTTCGAAAATAAACAATGAATATATATGCCATCATCCATCGAATATATACTTACCAATTTTTCGGAATACCATCGTATTTGAGAGTTTTGTTCAAAAGCCAATCGATGAATTGTCTAAGACATGGCAAGCGTTCCTTGTAATGCCAAAGCATACAATGAATAAGTGCTCGCTCTTGAAGATTGGGAAAAAGAAATACACCGGGAAAATAAAAAACAATACGTAAGAGTCATAAAAAACTTAAGCTTTACCATATTACACATACCAACTGGATATCCTCAATCTTGTTCGTACATCAATCACTAAATTCGATGTCGAAGCTCTCGCTGAATCTCTTAAGAATGTCACTTGTATCTGATGCGTTGCTGGGCATTACAATTGTGAAAGTCTGCAAAATAACACAAACATAAGCAAAACTTATACCCTATGCAAGCAACCTTTATACCGGTAATAAGCATTAGCCATAGCAATGCAAGCTAATTACCCCCTGTTTTGTCGGCATAATATAAAACATACATAAGCATAATGCAAACCATACATAAGCATAATTATCAGCAACAATAAGCAATTGAAAAACATCAATAAGCAATCCCTCAGACTTAGAAAAAAATATAGCAATACTAATTAACCCCCTGCTTGGGAGCATGATATAAACCATACATAAGCATAATATAAACCATACATAAGCATAATTATCAACAACATTAAGCAGTTGAAACCTCATTAAGCAAATCCCCCAAACCTAGAAAAAAAAAAAATGGCAAACACTACAAAACAAATATATCCCAACAACCTAATGCATCAAATAAGCACTATTTCACCCATTGACAAGCAATATAAAGATCGATCATACGCATAAACATAAATACTAACTACAAAGTAATATATCCCAACAACCTCATATATCAAAATAAGCTACAAAAATTACGGAAAAAAAACATACAGTGGGATATGTTGTGTCAAAAAATCTATGTGGCGAACTATCGCTCCTCAACAATTCTTTCAGGTTCCAAATAAGCGACCACGTATCCACAACAGCCACACTTACGTACTGCCCACCTTTCAACGTCTCCATATCCTGCCTCATGATTACAAAATCACCACTCTTGAAGATGACTTCTTCCCTGTGTGTTCAAATGAATAGATTCATCAAAAAATACTATTAAATATGCTTCCAAAAAAAACAAATATCGAAAATCAGCATCAAAATAAAAAATGAAGTAAACAAAAAAAAGTAAACTCACCTATCACCCGCCCCATTTTCAAAAATATTCGATACCATCATCTCCATTTTCGCATACATCGGACAACACATCAATCCGATTGCGTTCTCAATTTGCCCCATGTCCACCTCATCATCACCCACAACCTTTCGCCTCATCGTCACTATCATTGTTTTCTTATGCTTCCTACAAAGACACAAAATAAAAGTAAATACAAAAATTCAGTCCATAATCACATTGCAAAGGGCATGAAAACAAATGTAAAAAGGGAAATAACCATGAAAAAACTCACCGCCAAATCAACATCTTGATAGCCACCCCATCTCCACCAATATTATGCACCACTAACCCCTACCCGATAATAATAAAAAAAAAAAAACAAAGCAGATCACTACAACATAAAAGCAATATTCTATGCATAAGAAAGCAACATTTAATATTACTATAAAACACATAATAAAATAAGAAAATAGAACAAAAAAAAAAAAGCACTTACATCCTTGGGTGCCTTTGCATCCATCTCTTGGGTGACCCCAAGGTTGAAACTTGGCATATCATCGATCTATTTTTGTACTCATCCCTCCCAAGCGCATGTTCAACTTTTTCAATGGCGGCTATGGTCTCATTATTCCCAAAATGTTCTTAATGTATATGCAACATCTCTCTGTCTAATAAATGAAAAGTCTACTAACATTTGAGAGAATGAAAATGCACAGACAACAACATATTAGTACTCAAAAACTCTTTTCTACTTTTGTAAGCAGTATTAACTACACAGATAAGCAGAATTGGTATATATCATAAGCAATACTACATCATGGATTCATTCAATTAAAATTCTCTCTATTTTAACAAATATTCTTATTATATAAGCAAAATCTCTCTCTCTAACAAATAGAAATGGCATATATCATAAGCAATACTCCAACATTTAAGAGAATACGCAATATTAACTACACATATAAGCAATACTCCAACATTTAAGAGAATAAGCAATATTGTAATAAGCAATACTCCAACTTTTAAGAGAATAAGCAGTATTAACTACACATATAAGCACAAGGGGCAGATATAATAAGCAATACTCCAATATGAATATAGCCAATAAAAAATATAGAATTTATACCTCGTGAGTCTCGGTCTTCAATATTATCCCAGCCTTCTCTGAATGACTTCCTAACCCCGATATCGATCGGTAGCGGCACCTTCGTTCGATGCAACTATAAGGAGTGCATCACCAAATGACCCTGGCCAAACCCACCACCTTCATCTCCTCACGTAACATAGCCCGTATAATCTCAGTAGTCCAAAATCTAATCTTTGGGGAGTGTTCTAACCACATCCCAGTGTAGAAAACAACCATATCCAAATAAATAACCTAAAATAAAAAAATTAGAAAGTCTACGAAATAGAAAAAAAAAAAGAGAAAAGAAACAATAATTAGTTAAAACTTACTGATAAAAATAGAAGAGGCCCATTGAACATACTTTTCTTGTTGTCCCCCCAATGTGCGTTGTTGGTAATCAACATGTTAATCGTATACTCACACCATCCAATGTTGCGGATATTCCGAATATCCTCCAAATTGTCCATCATAAGAGGGTTATCATAACCACAAGGGTTATTCCCAATAACCATGCAATCAACCAAGGCAACAAAATGCCCTTTAAACCAGTCCCCTCCGTCCGCGCATTTTAACATCTCAGTGCATATGTTTTTGGCCAAGATTTGGTTGTTGGCCTTGTTAAAAATCCGCTGCCATTCTTTAAGAAGATCACAGCCCCCCCGCTTTGCTTCTCCGGCTAATATTCACCCTCCCATTCGGTATTCCCAAAACCCGTTCAACATCCGTAGCATCAATGTGAATGGTTTTCCCCTTCGATATCACCAATTCACAGCTCATTGGATTGAAATTGTCAACCAACCAGTAAATTAATTGTGCTGGTATTTCATTAATCTTTAAGTGCAACAGGCTGCCGAACACAATCTCAATAACCGCAGCCCTATGTTCATTGTTCAGTTTTCCAATTACTATAGCAAACTTCTTCAATGTTGCTCTCGTAGACAACCTAGGATAGTCAGACTCTTCAACACCCTTACTACTATCTACCGTTTTTTCCCCTATCCTTCCCCACATCCTTATTACCCAACTCTACACGATCATCACTAGTTGCGGCCTTCCTTTTCCTACTCTCATTTGCCATTTCCAACAGAAAATCTATAAAAAAAACACACTAGTCAGTTATATAAAGCATTCATTAACAGACAATCATTTATAAGCATAAAAAACAATCAGGCATAAGCATAATATAACACATATAAGCGGAAAACAAACAATAAATAAGCATAATTATCAACAACAATAAACAGTTGAAAACATCAATAAGCAATCCCCTAGACTTAGAAAAAACATGATAATACTAATTATCCCCCTATTTGAGAGCATAATATAAAACATACATAAGCATAATACAAAACATACATAAGCATAATTATCAACAACAATAAGTAGTTGAAACCCTCATTAAGCAATCTCTCGGACTATTAAAAACATGGCGCTCCTAATTACCCCCCTGTCTGCCAACTTTGTTTTTCAACTAGTAAAATCAGTAAATAAAAAAAAATCACAATAGATCCTAAGCATTTGCACATACTTGAACAAAAACATGATCAATTTAAACCCTATTTCCCAAAATTTTCATCGTGTTGTACAAAAACTAAAACCCAAAATGCAACAATACATCCTAACAAACCAACAAAAAATAAAAAACCACAATTATTTAGGGTTCTATGTTTTTCAAAACAGCAATAATAAAAAAAATGTCAAAAAAACATAAATACAGCCATTGTCAAATGGTTGAGCAAAATCACTTAACCAAGAAATTCTCGAAAAAAATGATGAAATAATAAGAAAGAAAAAATTACTCCACCTACAATGTGGGCATCGGCACGGTGAAGAATGGGACGTCGATTTGCTGCTGCCTCGAAGAACAACCATGATGTCGTTCGGAAATTGTGACCGCCTCGAAGAACAACCTTCGAAATTGGGGTTTTTCACAGAGATATTGAGAAATCTTTAACACATATAGATGGAGATTGGGGTTTTTCTCTTCTGTTGTGGTTTTTCACGATACCTATGGAGATGTAGTTTCTTCAGTAGAGATGGAGATAGATTTTCGACCGATAAGGATTTTTTCTGAATGAGGAGTTTGAGACTTTTCAATTACCCAAAAGAAAAGATTTGGAAGAGAATCGTATGAAAACCGATCCCTTAATTGTAGCAATGTCAAAAGCCACTACCAAAAACAACTTCCCCCCTAATAACTGATATAAGTTGGATTTACCAAAAAGTCCTTTTCTCTAATAAGTTCACTATTAAAAATGATAAAAACTGTTTAATCTAGATCGTTTAAAAAATTAAATCAACGCTCCAGATTTGGTCTCACATACTCACATAACTTATGTGGACTAACCAGATCCAAATCATATATATATATAGAAAGAAGTCAATGGAAATAGTATGTTGAATTGTTTCCGCCTTTTACGATTTATAAAAAGTGATAAGAATAAGTGTAAAAATAAGAAGTGATAAATATTTGGTATTTCATTAATTTTTAGTAGTCAACTTATTTAAATAATCCACTTTTTAAAATGATACAAAAAATAGAATTATGTAAAATTAGCTTTCCAAATATGTGTTCGTACTACATTATTATTACATTTATCTTTTTTTAAAATAAAATTTAATAACTTTTTTTTTATTTTTTATCCATTTTTTACATATAATATATCAAATTAATTATTTTTTTACGATCTTTATTTTGATGCCAATATTGCATATATAAATAAGAAAAACGTAATAAATAAAAAATTTACACTCTATTACACTACATTTACCCAAATAATAAAATTAACTATCTAAATTCTTAAATTTGCGAAAAATTTACACTAAACTTTCGAAATTCAAAATTTAGTGTCAGGTATTACACTTAGGGATGGCAATGGGGTGGGGCGGGGCGACCAACCACGGGTCGCGGGGCGGGGCGGGTCGCCCCGTGGTGTATTTTTTTTTATTTTTTAATATTTTTATCTTATATTTCATATTATTAATATTTTTTAATATTATATTTTGTAGTATAAATACATATTATTTATAAATTTTGTCATTATATATGTTAAATATAATATTAAATACATAATAATATATTATTTTATATAATATACATACAAAATATACATTAAATATATTAAAAAATAAAAAAATAGCACGGGGCGGGGCAGGGCGGGTACCCACGGGGTGGAGGTGATATCCAGACCCGCCCGGGTCACGGGGCGGGGCGGCCCAAATAGGACGGGGCGGGGCGGGTACCCATCGGGGCATGTCATTTTGCCATTCCTAATTACACTCTCCCCCACTACGAAAAATTCCGTCCTTAAAATTCAAAATTGACAAAGTGTTTGCAAAATTCAAATACATAATGGTTTCAAATCTATATGCATTATCATTGACCATTATTGTTCGAGATGACTTATTCTCACACTATTTTCCATTCCTCGCTGAGGTACCCCTAGAGACTGAATCTGCTGAAGAAAGTGTTAAGTACATCGTTGGGATCCATCCTGAAGACTACGAGGCTCCAGGTGACCTACGAGTTGTGCCATTTGGATTCGATTTTTATGTAGTGTGGCCAGAAGAGCAGTCACCTGACGCAACAGATCTGAAAAGCTATCAGGGCCATCTATTCAGAAATTGAAAACATGGAAAGAGGTTTTGCTGCACTAAACCAACGGTTGGACAATCACGATGCCATGATCTCTGGATATATTCGAGGCTCGGTTCTAAGGATTAGGGAATGGACAGCTCAGATGAAGGCACTGAGAAGAGAACAAGTCAGCTACTTCAAATCCTTATTCGCCAAGATGGTGATTTGGAGTGCTGACAATGCAAAATTTCAGCAGAGACGGAGGGATCACATATTAAGAATAGACTAGGCGCACAAAACGGACATGGATTTGCTTTTAGGAAATTTATTGTTAAGATTTTGATGATACCATGTAAAACTTAGAATAGGAAGTTGGCACCCTATGTCGAAGAATGCAGAAATCAACTGAAGACAAAAATGAAGACTCCGTTGTGTGTCAGCTGAGTATGACCAAGATGAAAGGCAAAGACTCGACTGAATGAGACCCAACTAAGGTGTTAGAGTAGTGCCCTACGAGCCAATTAGTGGCGAGCATTTTATACTCTTGTAAAGACAATCTTACTCATAATATTTATTAGTAAAGGCATTTATCTTTATCATTAATTGTTTTATCAATTGGATAAAATCCCTAGATAACATTTAGCTACGGGACGTGGTTACGCATTTTATGGTAATCATGGAATGGCGTCTCTATGGCTTTGGTCTTAAATTATATTTTGAGTCAAGGGTTCATTGAGATGGGATATTGATAAGCCCATGAGACTCGCACATACGATGCATGCTCGAAAGGAGAAATATCTCATTCCATAGATATTCGCATAGGGATGCTAGTGCATGTATGTGGGTGCTTGTTGTAGAACAAGTACATTAAATGACCCAGTGGAAATTCTTAGTGGAATTGTATGTCGAATAAAGAATTTTCTAATTTACGATAGTGCTTTAATTAGTCTTTAGACTTGAGGAACCATAGTAGTCTTGTGCATAACACTATGCATTTTGACGTATTTTCCGGTTGCTTGACAATCGTAAGGGGTTTACGTTGGGTGCCTAGTCTTTATGTATGGGGACTAATGAGTCGCCGATAAAGAATCTGTCACCTATGGACTTGGTGAATCTCCAATGTTTTCATAGTCGTTGATCCAAACAAGACCTTGGCCAGGGCAATAATGAATAGTGATTCATGAAAGGATCAAAGTGACTTGAAATGAGATCATAGCTATTAAGTCTACAAAGGGTTTTGACTTTTACCATACCCTTGACTTAATCGGGAGATTAGATGATAGAGAGACTGTATCTGCATGGCATTCGTATAACAAATAGGTTCGCTCGCTATTCACCTAAGACTAGGTCATCCAGATGCACTCGCTAGGTGCTTCCCTTGATTTGTGAGGTTCTTGAAATTAAGGAGTTAATTTCAAGTGGATTAATTAATTGGAATAATTAATCGAAATATATATGATATTTATAAGTTGCAAATGTTGCAAGTCCACTGCTAGCTTAGTTGTGAACCTAAAGGGTCACACACAAAAGACGAGATGAAAATTTTCTAATCTTGGATTGATTCAAAGAGTTGAATCCATTTAATTAATACAGATTAATTAAATGTGGTTTTAATTTAATTTACTTGATGGATTAAATATTTAATTAAACAATAAGATTATTTAATTAAACCTAATAAATGTTAGAAAAGCCAAGTTGGAGTGAAATAATTAATTAATGTGGTTAATTAATTATAAGAAATCTAAATTAATTTAATAGTTAAATTAATTTAGTCAATAAAATAATTGGATTACTCAATTGGGCTTGATGGATGTAATTGATGGAGATCAATTAAATTAAATGGGCCAAGTTAATTGATTAGAGAATTAATTAATGGACCTTTAATTAAAATTAAATGGTCTAGCCCAATTTAATAAGCCGTGTAGGAGGGCCCATCAAGTAATTGGATAATGTAGAAGTTTCCTAATTGGATTAGGAAATTAACTTATGGAAGAGTTAGACTCCTACCATAACTTGTATTATTTTGTTGGCAAGAAAAAGGGTTTCAAAGTTAGAATAGGATTCCAATTAAACCCTAAATTACCAACTATAAATACAAGAGCTTGGGAACAATTTTGGACACACAATCTCAATCTCAAGTAGACATCCAAAAAGTCGCCCCTCTCCCAAGTCTTATTTGTCCTCTACATCAATCCATAAATACTCCATACAACAAGATTAGAAAATCAAGTAGGATTGCTAGCAAAATTTTACTTGAAGGTTTCATCTGTTGGTGTGGACTATCTTTGGAGGGAAGACGCTTGGATTCCTGAGGCGAACCCGTTCGTGTGATCGAGGCTTTGAAGGAAGATTGCAAGGATTCACCCTGCTGGTAGGAATTCGGATTCCTTCTAACCCGCGCTACGTGAGAAAATGAGTTTTCGCAAAAGGTATGATTTCGCAACTTTAATTTTATTAAAGGGTAATTCAAAACGCCATCCGAATATTCACACTGAATACCAGGATTAGATATAATTTGTTATATGCATGTTTACTTTTATGTAATGCATTTGCCCATCCCGGATTCGCGAAACCCAACATGAGGAACAACTATGTAAAGGGTGTGGAAGTGTCAGTCAAGTCAGTGAAGAGCCAAGTCTAACAGTTCAATTGACAGTTGAGTCATTCCCATATTATTGGAGCAGACTCCAGTCAAAGAGGTAAAGGCAGCAGTCAAGTCAAGACGACTGACATTGATCTGTTGGAAGGAAGTCAAGGATATCACTCGATATAGTAATAAGTCCAAGCTGCCAGGTCTTATAGTGTTTGGCCCAGAAATATGCAAAAGGAATAAGCCAATGGGAAACACTGAAGCATGTGTCAGGCCCTGAAAAGCTGCAGAATCATTTAATACAAGGAAGGGTAAACATCACGATGCTGCAGGCCAAGAAAAGACAAGCCAACGAACAAGAAAGTGTCATTTGAAAATAGCATATATCTTCAACGGGAAAATTTTCAAATGAGCACTATAAAAGGCTGAAGAAGCATTTGAGAAAAGGTAAAGATTAACACGAATGAATCAAGCGACTTTCAAGCAAGCATAACCTGCAATATTCTCAAAGCTTATCAAGAAAATTCCTCAAGCCTAAAACTCGAATAAACTCAGTCCAACACATGCTGTGAAAGAAAGATTACTTCAACTAGTTGAAGAGGAAAAATTTCAAGAACAAAAAGGGTCTACTCTGCAAGTTTGAAGGAGTTGTAGTAAGGTTCAAGGTCGAACCAGAAGTTTCAAGTTTGTTGGAAGGTTGGGTGATCAATTCCAAAGGCTTGAAGGGAGCTGAAGTAGGAAGGCAGTTGTCTTGTGAAGAAGCTGAGTCACAGGAGAAGCCAGCTGTGTGATCAAGGTTGACTCTAGACTGAAGAACTGCTTTGTAACCTGATCTGTTACTTAATGGATTCCTCCAGGAGTTGGAGAATGGTGGATTAGAGGAATTACCCCATCCTCAAACCAGTATAAAATTTTCTTGTGTCATTTACTTTAAGCATTTACTTTCTTGCATATTTTTATATCTGATGATAAGTTAAATTTCAACTCAACTGATAATAACAAGTGCTAAAAATAAGTGTTAAAAACGTGCTTAAAAATTAACAAAGGGTGTTAAGTCTTCCACTGTTTAAAACCAAATCATCTAAAAGTTAAGTGTTAGCTGACGCAACTAAGTTATACTATCAACAGCTCAGCCGAGTCTGTTAAGTGAGTAACTTTGCAGAAGAAAGCCAACCTAGCTGTCCATCAAGGACTTAGCTGATTTGAGTCAACTCTGTTGAATATTTTAAAAGGACTACAAAGTGAAATTTGGTAAGATTTATTCAACCCTCCCCCCTTCTAAACCTTACACCACACCCCTTTGGGACCTACAGTTTATGAGGGCTCAACACAAGCTAGACCTTCAAAGGGCTGAAAGTAATATGCGCTCGGAGATGATGGTCATGAATGTTGAAATGAAGATCATGAGTGCAGAAATGAAGGCTCTGCGGTCGGAACATAGAGCAGCTCACTCAGCAACGCATGAGAAATAGGATTTCATTCTGTCTAAATCTCCTCAGACATCTCTCTTTGGTGATGATGCCAAAAAGGGGGAAGATAAAAAAAAAGGGGAAGAAAGTGGAGTTAAGGGGGAATGATCCCTTAAGAAGGCCCCTTTGAAGATTGTACTTGAAAAACCCCAACATGGCCAATCCATCAGCTCTCCCTACTCCCAACTGCCAAAAGAGTTGTCAGCTGATGAGAAAGTTGACATAGCATTGAAGAAGACTAAGGCTGCAATGGAAGCTGAACTTGCAGAAGTCAACCTAAGGCAACACAGTCGCATTGAAGATCTTAAAGCCAGATTCGATGGTTCCCCAGCAGCATTACTTCAAGACTCTCCAACTGTGAAGCTCCCTCAAGAACCAGCTTCCAATGCAGGTTCTAAGCCAATATCTCTTGAGGAGTTCCAGACCCTCAAGTCTGAAGGATTTTTCAAGAGGATGACTCTCAAGCAGGCATGGGATTGGTACTGGGAGAAGGGCCTGGAAACTTGTCAAAAAGCTGAGACGCAGCAGACTAAAGGAAGTAATCGGTAGGCTTCAAAACCGCAGCCCGTTCAGTACACTCCCAGAGGAGGAGCATCAAACTCTGGAAGAGGAAGAGGAAGAAGTAGTGAAAGAGGCAGAGGCACTCCACCAAGAAGGAATGTTCAATATATAAATCCTCAGAAGAAAAATGTTCTTTACTGGGCCGGACTTAAGAAACTGGAAAATGAAGAAGTTGCTAGGATAAATGCTGAAGCGGCCAAGAGGCAAGAGCTGGAAAACATAAGGCAGGATCAGGAATGGAAGGAGAGGAGGAGGAAAGAGGAAGCTTCTCGAAGAGCCTATAGGAAGAAAAGGAAGAAGAAGATGAGAAGAAAAGTAAGAGAGATGAAGATAGTAGAAGAGCATAAGAAGATGAGAGAAGAAAGAAACCACAGAGGCGTTGAAGACTGTTGAAGACACCTTCATGTTGTATTTTTACATGAGTGTAAATACACAAAAATTTGTAAGTACTTTGTATACTTGTTCATTGTACTCTGTAAAGCTTTGTAAAGTGCAAGAATGATATGTTCAATAAAATGACATATTCATACAATCATTCTTTGTTAATGCACTATTTACTTTACTATTTTTATTTAAGTTTTGGCATCATCAAAAAGGGGAAAATTGTTGGGAAATTTATGTAATAGATTTTGATGCTACCATGTAAAACTTGGATTAGGAAGTTGGCATCCCAATTCTACTGTAAATCAACTTGTAATAGATAGGGTTCTATAAGCTGAGTGGAAGCAACCAAGTTTAAGAATGAAGGACTCGACCGAAGACCAAGATGAAGAATCAACTGTGTGGCAGTTGCGTGAAATGAAGACAAGTCTCAGTCAAGTGACAGAAAAGTTATCTCAGTCAGCAGACTGACAGTTGAGTCACTCCAAGATAAGTGCAGTTGACTGTCAAAAGGGGTTATGCAGCAGAAAGATCAAAGAAAGCTGAAGAGATCTGTTGTCAAGGCAAAGTCAATTGTTTGTTGAATATAGGCATGTGTCAGACTGCCATCCTTAAAGATGTTTTGCTGAAAGAGTGCAAAATGCAAGGAACCAATGAGATGTACCTGAAAACCTGCATGACAAGACAAGCCAACAATCTCAAAGTGTAGTTTGAAAAATACATATATCTTTTCAACGGATATATTTTTCAAACAAGCATTATAAAAGGCTGAGGTATTCATTGAGAGAAGGTTACGATTGCAATCAAAGCAATAGACACTAACCTGAAAAGCAAGAGCACAAATCTCTCAATCATTCTATTCAAATCCTCAAGCCTAAATCTCGAAAGAAATCAATCCAACACACTCTGTGAAGGAAAGATAACTTCAAATTGTTGAAGAGAAAAAATTTGTTTTAAAGAACAAGGGGTCTACACATCCAGGGTTGAAGCAAGTGTAGTGAGGTTCCAGTTCAAACCAGAAGCTTTGGACTCGTTGGAGGGCTGTGTGAACAAATCCAAGAGTTTTAACGAGCTGAAGTAGCAAGACAGTTGTTTTATGAAGAAAATGAGTCCCAGAAGCAAAGCTAGTTGTGTGATCAAGGCCTAGCTTGGATTGTCACCATTTTGTAACAAAGTCACCATTACATTAGTGGATTCCTCTAGGGGTTGGAGAAGAGTGGACTAAAGGAATTACCCCATCCTCGAACCACTATAAAAATTGCTTTGTGTCTTTTACATTGCACTTTTATTCTTGCATATCTATATTGATGTTTGTTTTATTTTCTAAGTCAACTGATAATAACTAAGCTTAAAACAAGTGTTGGAAAAAAACGTATTTCAAACAAGGGTGAAAGTCTTCCGCTGTAAAAATCAAGTCTACTGAATTTTTAAATAGTTAACTGAATCAGCTGAGTTATCTTATCAATAGCTCAGTCAAGTCTGTTGAGTGGCTAACTGTGTTGTGTAGGTAAACTAAGTTGTCCACCAAGGACCCAGCTGACTTGAGATCAAACTCTGACTTTAAAAGGACTAATTCGAAAAGTTGGTAAAGGTTATTCAATCCCCCTTCTAGGCTTTACTTTATCACCCCTTGGGACCTACAAAAGGACTCTTTTCAGTTGTCTCTGAGACTTTCAGCTGCTTTACCCCTTGACTTGAGTCATATCCATTATTCCTTGGTTGACTCTGTTGTAAGACTTCTGGAAGACTTAGCTGATGTATTTTACTGAAAGGTCTTCTGATCTACTCAGCTGCGACTCAACTGATTCTTCTCAGCAATCTTCAGCAAGTCTTTTGCATACTCTACTTAGCTGCAATTTGACTCAGCTAATAATGATATATTAGAAAGTAGAATTTACAAACAGAAATGGGGTATGCCAACTTCTTGATAGAAAGTTTTCTAAGCATCATAAAAATATATACAATAAATTTCCTAACAAATACAAATCATAAAAAATCAATTTCAGTTAATTTTGGCCGAAGTAATTTATTACATAATAAAAATTTATAAGATTTTCATAAATATTGAGTCAATTTTACCGAATATAGATCACATAAATGCGAAGACAAAATAATTAATAACGAAATTTCAAAATTAAATCTGATTTTCTCATATTACCTGGTTGTTCTTGGTTCTCCTATACAAATGCGGTATCAGTTCATTGTAATTTTATGCACTCATACATCCACAAGAAAAGGCAGTATTATCTACAAGCTTTAGAAAATAAAAATATCTAAATGGCACTCATGATTACACTCAGTCGTGATTTGAACATGAGTAAGACACAATAGGTCGTAAAGCTTCACCTCGTGACATTGTATGAAAATCAACATATGACGCTAAAAATCATATATATAGCCTTGAATACATCTTTCATGATAGTGATCTATGAGTTAGTTTTTTGTTGTTATTATTGAATTTCTAATATTTCAACATTCTATTAAAATGTTTTAACATTTCCTTTGGTAGGGAGATATAATTAAATATACTATTAGGCAACTTGAAGTCGAGCAATTTAAAAAATTATTTATAGAAGGTCGAATTTATACAATTAAGGACTTCATCGTTGCAAATCAAACAGACGAGAACAAGACAACTACAATAAAGCACAATAATTGTTTCGTGGCAAAACATGTCTTGATGTTTGATATTTCATTCTCAAGATTTATTTATAATTTTAAGAGCTTCAAGGAATTTGCTAATGTTGAAAAGGTTGATGAGACCTTGTTGTTTGGTGGTTCCCATGATTTTATTATTAACAATCAAATACTTATCTGTACATAGTGGTTCCCATTATTGGCTTCATATTTTTTGGTATACCATACTTTCAAGAAAACTAACACAAATCTATAGAACCAATGAGCACTTTATCATGATTTTTTAACTAAGGTCATGATTTATTTAACTAAAAGTATAAGGTTTTTTAATTTTTGAAAAATTTAATAAGTAGAAAATATAGTGTGTTTAACTTATCTTTAATTCTAGGTGGACCACAAATTCAATATTTTAGTGTTTGGAGCACAATTTGATACACTGGGTCTTTGTTTTAATTTTTACGGATTAATCTTCATAATGTTCCATTGTATATATTAACTTTGATTTATTGTGATTATATTTTAATATCTAAATATTAAAAAATACCAAAAATGTGTAGAAATTAAATTCATGAAGAAATAATGTATATCATTTTTTACAAAAATGTATAAAAAAGTATTTAAAGAATAGTAATCATGCATTTTAAAATATCTATTTATATATTTGAGTTGTATTGTAATATAGAATATTATAATCTTCTGATCATATTATAATATTTCAATTCTTTTTGGAAATATTTAAAAACTACTGAAAATTTATTTGCAATTCTACAAATATCATTTATATTGATAATAATATTTGAAATATATGAGCAATTAATACTAGCATTATTCTAACAGTGGTAAACTTAACAACAAGTGCAAATATTTCAGTGTAATCAATTCTCTCTTTTTAAGTAAAATCTTTAGCAACTAATCTGGCTTTTAACCTAACACAATCATTTTCATTTTTCACTTTATAAAGCCATTCACAACCAACAACAAAGCATTTAGCAGGTTTGGGCAAAAGAGTCTAAGTTTGTTCACATAAAAAGAATTCATCTCATCATTTATATCATTCAACCACTCAGTAGTTGTGCAAAATTTAAAGCATCATTATAGATTTTAGGCTCAAAATTATCTATGGAATCAAAAACAGAGAACATATAACATGCCATGTGAAAATCATCAAATTTGGAGGTTTATCTAATGTTCCTTCTAGCTCTATCCCTTGTCAACTCATATTCATGCAATTCTTGAGGTTAATTATCAGGCAAGTTTGTTTCAACTATCATGCATATCATTATTATCATACACATTCTCAGCATCATGCATGTTATCAGTACGAGTTTGAACATTTTCAGAACCAGACAAGTTATCAGGTGGTGTAGAAATTTATTGTAGGGTTTTCCAGAAGATGAACAAGACACAAAAAAATCTTCAACTTGAAGAATATGAATAAAAACAGATTTTTCTAAAACAATGTTGTAGAAATCTGAACACAAAGAAGTAGAGAAATCGAAACAAGTCTAAGGCGTGATAGTCATTTTTCTTAAAGTTGTCATTTGCCCCCTCCCCACTACACTTGCAAACTGGGTTTGAAAGGCAAATTACGTTTAGGATACAATAGCACAAAGAAACAACCAATTTGCAAATTATTGGATTGTTTCTACAAGAATTAGATAGCTTGAGTTAGTTTAAATTTGACAATGAACACTTTTTTATACAGTTCTTTGGTGCTAAGACATTTTTGGATTGAAAGGATTTAACCCCTTAGGAGGAGATACAACTTTTTAGAAGAAAATGCAGACATCTATTCAAGTCTGCTCATCAAATTCGTGACTTTGACATCAAAGTCGCAGCTTTGCCTTTAGTTTTTGAAGCAAAGCAAGTCGTCCGAAAGTTGTCTAGAGAATTTCTTCTGAAAAACACCACCAAAGCCGCGGCTTTGATATATTTTAAACTACCAATGCTGCGGTATTGAACTTAAAGCCGCGACATTCAACATTCTCCCACTTAGTTTGAAATATAACTTCAAACCAACACTCATAGATGTCACACATAAGAAAATTAACTTTTGTTTTAAATATTTCATTAGTGAAAATAATTCACAAATCTAAGTTAAGTATTTGGTGGTGCCAAGAAATAATTCCATTAAAAGTTTACTCTCAACCTGCACACTTAAGAGTAAAAAAGATGCACCTTACACTTGAAATGGTATACACTTACTCAGGTGCTCACAATCACGCAGCAACTTATTTTCACCATTTAAACTTTTCAATCTAGGGGTAGTATTAGAAGAATGTTGGGTTACCATCACTAGTGATATTATATCAAGGGTTTAAATCCCATTCTTGATGTTGTCGAACTCACCAAATCCATAGCTAAAGGTTTGGTCAACGGATCCGCTAAATTGTTATAAGTTCTAACAAACACAATACTGACAACATCATTATTAAGCATTTCTCTGATAAATGCATGCCTAAGGCTTATATGTCTAGATTTACCATTGTACACTTTATTCGGTACTCTAGACATTGTAGCATTACTATCACAATACAAAGTTATTGGTGGCATTAGACGAGGCCACATATCTATATCGAGCAACAGATCTCTAAGCCACTCTGCCTCCCTACAAGCTGAAGATAAAGCTATAAATTCAGTTTCCATGGTGGAGTGTGTTATTACCATATGTTTCTTTGAAGCCCAAGAAACTACACCACCACCAAGCATAAATACCCAACCACTGTAGGTTTTTGATCACTTATACTAGTACTCCAACTAGCATCAGAATAACCTTCTAGTATATTTCAAAAGTCATTATAGTAGAGTCCTAAATAATTTGTTCTTTGAAGATAACCAAGAACTCTTGTCACAACTTTCCAATTATATGTACCGGGATTTTTAGTGTATTTAGCCAGTCTACAAATATAATATGAAATATCCGGCCCTGTGCAACTCATTGCATACATCGGACATCCAATTACACTAGCAAACTCGAGTTGAGCTATTGGATTCCCAGAATTTTTATATAACTTAAAATTATGATCAAAATGAGTACTCGCTTATTTCACATTCAAATGTTGATACTTCTTCAATATTTTCTCAACATAATGAGCTTGCGAAAGAGTAAAACCCCCCAATAGGCTTCCTAACTTTAGTACCTATAATTGTATCAACTTCACCAAGATCTTTCATCTTGAACTTAGATGAGAGATGCTTCTTAGTTTCTACTACATCTTTTAAAGTAGTACTAACAATAAGCATGTCGTCCACATAAAGACAAATAATCACATCATAGTTGTTTTACATGTTTTGAGTGTGATTTTTGTGTGTTTTTTTCTTTTCTTGTGTGTGATTGTGTGTATTTTTGTGTCTTTAAGTATCATTTTATAGTGGCGAGTGTTTCGTAGGGTATTTTTATCATTTTTTGAGGTTTTGGTAAAAAAGACTATTAAAAATGGGCAACAACGGGCACTAATGTCGGACGGTGGTCGAACGTCGGCTAGGATGGAGATGAGGAATAAGTGCACGGGTGCACACTAGTGCGCGATCGCGCTCGTCGTCCTTGGCGGAAATGGGTGCGAGCGCGTACGGGTGTGCGATCGCGCAGGAGGCAAATGGGCGCGCGAGGCGCTGGGCACGCGTAGGCTACGCGGGCGTGCCGGAGGCGCGCGGTATGCTGCGGGGCGTGAATGAGTTGTGCGGTCGCACACTATTGGAACTTTCCAGATTTTTGTGAGTTTTCTTCTTCTTTTTGGATTCTTCCTCTTTGTATAAAATTATAGGCTTATAAATATAATTGGGGGGATCCATATTTTCATATACTTTTACTTCTTAGCACTTTTAAACCCTAGTTTTTGTTATTTTTCTCTTCCATTCAACATTGCGATTGCCTGGATTCTTCCCATCAAAGTTATTTTGTGGCTTAATCCAAGCGTAATATTTCTTCATCTTCTTTGTCTGATTTCAATTATTTGGTGATTATTGTTGTTGTATGATGATGTTTATGATTGATTTCTTTCCTTCAATTTAAATTATGATTTCATCCCCAAGCATGAATTAATTTTCATGTTCTAGGATTAGGATGATTTGATTCAAACAAACGAGCATGAATATGGACTAATTGATTTGCTTTTCTAAATGAATTGCTTTATTTGATAATTGATTGTTCGGTCAACTTTTGATTATTTTGAGGGAATAATTGAGATCGAGAGAAGATATTATTCCTAGACTAAATTCATCTAGGGGTTAGATATAAATCGAAAATGTATTATATAACTTAGTTAATGAAAATGGCAAATTGGTTATGAATAGACTTAATCTATGAATACGAGAGTTATCAGATATAGGTCTAGTTTATATCTTATTTTCTTTAATTGTTAATCGCATGATCAATTAATTGATATTCTGCTTGCAAGTTTAATGAGATGATTCTGAAATCCTAGACGTTTTATCCATGTCGTTTTCACCGGGTTTATTTGTGTTCAGTTTTAATTGGTCTTTTATTTATTTTTCCTTTGATAATTAAAATCACAAATCTGGTTAGAGTGCTTAGAATTTATTTTATGTTAGTTGTGTTGCATAATACTTATTTGTCGGCTAAGTCTTCCGCGAGGGACGACTTTGGTTAACTTGCTACCATACGATTGATCTTGTGCTTTTACGAGCATTCCTAAATTTATTTTAGGTGTATATCGGTCGAACAAAATTTTGGCGCCATTGCCAGGGAAGGCTTTAGGCGTAATATTATTGTGTTTATTTTCCGTGTTTCTAGATTATAATTCTTTTTGTTTGTTTTTAGTTTAGGATTCTTTTTGTTTGCCTTTTAATTTTTACTCTATTCCATAGGTGCATTTGATTTATTTTTCTGGTGTTGTTTATGCAAGGACGTAGAAGTCTCAATCGGGACCTTATGCCTTTTGTGGATGATATCCATCCAGTTGCAAAACATACAAGGAAAAAAGGGACGATTCTACGGATAGTAGCGAGGATTCTCACGATCATGCTCCAAAGGAAGAACAAACAGACTACGAACCAGAGATGGGTGACAATCAAAATGGAAACAATGTGAAGGCACGTCAGCCTTCGATGCGTGAGTTTGCACGCCCTGTCATTCGGACTGCGACCTCTTGCATCACTTTGGGACAGGCAGCATGGAACTATGAGCTTAAAACCATACACTTCAATCAGTTATCGTCGTTCTATGGGATCCCCAACGAAGATCCTCTCAACTTCATTCTGGAATTCTATTCCATCATTCAAACTTTTCCTTTACAAAATTTGGATGAGGATCAGCTCTGGGTGTGCTGATTCGATACACTCTGAAGGACCGGGTGAAAACTTGGCTTATGTCTCTACCTCCCAACTCGCTTACTAATTGGGAGGCGGTGTACAATAATTTCATGGGTAGGTGCTATTCACATCAGACAACTTCAGATCTGCGAGCTAAAATAGCTAATTTTAGTCAAATAGATGGGGAGCCTTTTCATGAGTCCTTGGATCACTTTAATGTCTTACAGACTAAATTCCCATATCATCACTATCCAATGGAGTTGTTGAATCAATTTTTTTATGATAGGTTATCACATAATTATCAATGTATGATTGACAATACCGCTGGGGGTGACATTGGTGAGCACAAGGTCCAAGAAATTTATGATCTTCTGGAGATGATGAACATTAATTCACAACAAAAGAGAGCCAGAGACAAACAAGCTAACGTAAATGAAGTATCCCCGAGCTATGATGTGATAAAATAATTAGCTGAATTGATAAGTGCAATTGTTGGCTACAAGAGGGCATCCACCAGCCGCCCCGCCCTCTGCCGAGTCATGCGGGATTTGTGGCGAATTTGGTCATGGGTCCAATGTTTATAATGCTATATTTTAACAACAAACTGAGGACGTTAACACTATCCAGGAATATCAATAAAGGCCTCGTAATGATCCTTTCTCTCAGACCTACAACCCAGGTTGGCAGAATCATCCGAACTTTAGTTGAGGCAATTCACAAAATCCATCTCAAATCCATCCGAGGCCACCGCAACCCCAAGCTCAGCCATCAAACTAATCACGGCCTCCATCTATTGAAGAAAGCTTGAGTTCGTTCATCCAAGTTAGCAAGAAAACTCAAGAGGTCAACAATCAGCAGTTGGAATCTATAGAAGCCTCGTTCAAGCATATTGAGACTCAAGTTGGTCAAATGGCCACTCAAGTTGGTGAAATCGCTCAACATGTGGCAATAAAGGGAAGCTACCCAGCCAACCAGATCAAGCCCAAGTTGTCACTGTGTTATGAAGAGGTAAGCAAAAGGTGAAAGAGGGGAGTAAAGGATCTGTCTTGCACAAAACCGATAATCCTTACAAACCTCCGATTCCTTTCCCGAGTTGCCTTAGGAACAAAAAATAGGATAAGCAATTCTTGGATTTCTATAACATGTTATCTAAGGTTAATGTTGATTTACCTCTACTAGATGTTATTAGAAATATGCCAACATATGTCAAATTCTTTAAAGAACTCGCATCCAACAAGCGGAAGTTTGGTGACAACAAAAAGGTAATAGTTTTGGAAGTGGCGAGTGTGATCTTCAGCATCAATTGCCTCCTAAACAGCGAGATCCAGGTAGTTTTGTTATTAAAATTTCAATGGGAAATGGTAAAGAAACATCTGGGATGCTCGATTTAGGTGACTTGAAGCCCACTAGAATGTGTCTTCAATTTGTTAATAGGTCCATTAGGTATCCTAAAGGTATTGGGGAAGATATTTTGGTAAAAATGGGTGGTCTCATTATTTCTGTTGATTTTGATGTATTAGAAGTAGGGGAAGTGAGCACACACTTCTATTGGGCCACCCATTTATGGCCACCACGCACACATTTGTTGATGTTAAAAATAGACGCATGACAATGAATGTACTTGGTGAAATTATAACTTTTTCTATTTCTGTCACTAACCCCATTTCATGGCATGCGTCACTTAAAAATTGCTCTTTCATGATTTCATTGATGAAGCGATCGAAAATACATTTTTGCATGATTATAGTCTTGAGACTTTATTTCTTGAGCAGGATGATATATTTGACGTCATGGAACGTATGGGCAAGCCTTAAACGGGAAGGAGTGATGGAGATTTTTGTGCTAGAAGATGTAGATAGTAAACTCCAACAAAAACTTGAGTTGAAAGAACTCCCTAAGCATCTGAAATACGTGTTTTTAGAAGAAGGTGGGCAGAAGTCGGTGATTGTCTCTATCAAGCTTTCTAAAGAAGAAGAGGGAGAATTGTTGGTGGTACTTATAAAATTTAAGAATGTGATAAATTGAGAGTTGAGTGATATCAAGGGGATTAGTCCTTCGATGTGCATGCATAGAATCATTTTAGAATAGGGGGCTAAGCCTAGTAGATAGGCTCAAATGAGATTGAACCCCATTATGATGGAAGTAGTGAAAAAAGAGGAATTGATACTCCTAGCTTAGGGGGTGATAGACCTAATTACTGATAGTGAATGGGTGAGTCCGGTGCATTTTGTACTGAAAAAGAATGGGATAACAGTTATAGAAAATGATAAAGGTGAAATTATTCCCACCATGACCACAATTGGGTGAAAGATGTGCATAGATTATAGAAAATTGAATGATGCTACTAAGAAAGATCACTTCCCCCCTCCCTTTATTGATCAAAGCTTGACAAACTTGCAGGACATAATTTCTATTGCTTTCTGGATAGTTCGTCAGGTTATTATCAAGTGGCATCGCACCGGAGGATCAAGCCAAAACTATTTTCACTTGCCTGGTTGGGACTTTCGTATTCCGACGGATGCCATTTGGGCTTTGCAACACACCGGCAACTTTTCAAAGGTGTATGTTCTCAATTTTCTCTGACATGGTGGAGGACTTCATTGAGGTATTTATGGATGATTTTTCTGTGTTTGGGTCCTCTTATTCTGATTGTCTCAATAAGTTGGCTAAGGTTCTAGAATGATGTATTGAATGCAACTTAACCTTCTCTGTTATTTTTGATTCGGTGGATTTTGATGTTGCAAGAACTTAATGTTGAAATAAAAGATAGAAAAGGGTGCGACAATGTAGTCGCGGACCACTTGTCTCGTCTTACTCTTACCCTTGCATCTCACAAACACGAGCACATAATTGATTCTTTCCCCTACGAGCAGTTGTTTGAAGTTACTTCAATTCCTTTGTATGCCAACATTGTGAACTATCTTGCATGTGGAATTATAAGAACTAACCTTTCATTTCAGGAGAAGAAAATATATTAATCTACTTGTAGGTTCTACTTTTGGGATGGCCCATACTTGTTTAAAATCTGCAAAGATGAAATTATCCGGAGATACATTCCTGAAGACGAACATAATGATGTCTTGGCCTTTTGTCATAAAATGCATTGTGGTGGGCACTTTGGAGGCTATAAAACAACCTTTAAGGTTCTCCAATTAGGGTTATATTGGCCATAATTGTTCAAAGATGCATATAATTATGGGCTTACATGCGATAGATGCCAAAGGACTGGAAATATCAGTAGGAGGAATGAGATGCCTCTGAATAATAACTTGGTTGTTGAAATATTCGATGTATGGGGCATTGATTTTATGGGCCCATTTCCTAAGTCTTTTGGATATGAATATATACTTGTTGTTGATTACGTGTCCCGATGGGTTGAGGCAATCCCCACAAGGTCTTGCGATGCTAACACTGTCTTCAAGTTTGTGCAGGAACATATTCTAAGCAGGTTTGGATTCTCTAGAGCTATCATAAGCGATGGGGGAACACATTTCTACAACAAGTTATTCGAGAAATTGATGAAGAAGAATAGTGTCACACATAAGGTAGTTATACCTTATCATCCTCAAACTTCCGGACAAGTGGCGACAATCAATAAGCATATAAAATGAATTTTGGAGAAGACAGTAAATTCTACGAGAAAAGACTAGGCTACCAAGTTAAATGATGCGCTCTGAGCATATAGAATAGCTTATAAGACGGTTTTGGGAATGAGACCCTGTAGACTAGTCTACGGAAAAGTGTGTCACTTACTAGTTGAAGTGGAGCACAAGGCGTACTGGGCCATCAAAGCGACAAATTTCGAATTGGATGCAGCAGGAGCCGAAAGTTGCAATTGATCTGAACTTGACGAGCTTCGCTACAAAGCGTATGAAAATGCACGGATATACAAGGACAAAGTCAAACAACTGCACGATAAGAAAATTATTCATAAAAATCTAGAAATAGGTATGAAAGTCTTTTTGTTCAATTTACGATTGCGTTTATTCCCAAGGAAATTAAAATCGAGATGGAGCGTACCTTTTCAAATTGAAGAGGTATACCCTTATGGCATGGTTAAATTGCTTAATCCAAGGACTAATGAATCCCTCAAGGTGAACGGTCAGAGGGTTAAGCCATACTATGAAGGAGCATCTCGAACTGAAGGAGTCGAGAGCATGGTGCTTGATGAGGTAATTTAGATTCATGCTCAGGTATCATCAAGCTAACGACGTTAAATACGCGCTTCTTGGGAAGCAACTCAAGCTTTTTTCCTGATTATTTTTCTTTTCCTTTTTATTTTATTTTGACTAACCGCATCTAATGGTTTGTTGGAGTTTTCTTTTTTGTATAAATATATATATATATATATAGGGAGGAGATCTTGTGAGACCACCCTCCTAGGTGAGACCGTAGGGACAGATCTACACCATGAAAAAAAATTGGATGGCCAAGATACACCTAATAAATGCAGCAATTAATCACGTGTAGGGGTAAAATAGGAAAAGAAAAACATACCAAAAATAACCGCCTCATTATACTCCTATAAATTAGGAGAGTGATCTGTTATTGATCACATTCCTTCTATCATGCGGTCAACCATCCTCTCTCTTTCTTCAACATATTGCATAATTTATACCCTGCATACTGCATATTATGTTTTGCATATATAGTGTTCCAAATTTGCATATTTAGTATGAACAAAATGTATTACATTCAAAAATTTATAGTGTACTTATTTAGAATAGGAATATTGCATATATAGTTTGCTATTGTGTATACTTGGAACAAAACAAGAAAATATTGAAATACATTGGGCATTGGTCCTTATGATTTATACCCTGCATACTGCATATTTATGTTCTGCATATATAGTATTCCAAATTTGCATATTTAGTATGAAAAAAGTGTATTACATTAAGATTTTAATACAGTGCTTATTAAGAATAAGAATATTGTATATATAGTTTTGTTATTGTGTATACTTAGAACAAAACAAGTAAAATACTAAAATAATTAGGCATTTGTCCTTATAATTTATACTTTGTATACTGCATATTTATGTTCTGCATGTATAGTGTTCTAAATTTGCATAATTAGTATCAACAAAGTGTATTATATTAAATTTTCATAGTGTGCTTATTTAGAATAGGAATATTGCATATATAGTTTTGTTATTGTGTATACTTAGAACTGAACAGAGACGTGAAATGGATTGAGAAAAAACTGAATAGGCATGTGTTTTGAAAATGTAACTGATAAAATAAATCGCGGGAGAGAGAGATATGGTAAGATTTTTTTACCAATAATTGTTAAGGATCTAAATTTCGAAAATACGAAATTACCCTTAATCCTCCCTAATAATCCGGTGCCTACTAAAAATAAGAGGGAAAATCTGGACCGTTATTCGTTTAGATTCAATGACCACGATATGTCCCTACGGTCTCACCTAAAGGGATTGGTCTCATTTGAACCAATCCCATATATATATATATATAATAAAAAAAAAAGGGTGGCTGCAGATACAGACCTGCGCGGTCGTGCACCGACACAGACAGGGGCATATCAAATGCGATTTCAAAGGTTTTTCTTCATAATTCTTTCTTTCCAAACACGAAATCTTCTCCTCTCCAATGCCCAATTGCACCCTCCATCTCCAATTTTACTCCGATTAAGTGGTTCTACACAATCAATGGCACCCCCACGAGCAAGAAGAGCACAAAATCAACCACATAGGGCTCAAGAGAACGACCCTATGCCACCAGTGGATTGGCCGAGAAATTCAACGCTCCTTCCCAATTTACTCCAAGGAAGAAGGGCAATAGTATACGAGCCTAATTTCACGTGAGAATTGTAGGTGAATGTGACTATGGTGCCATTTACCAATCATCGCATTTTTCATGGATGTATCTTTTTCCTTCTCTGTTATTTTTACGCATTGAGATTATTGCATGATGTAAGTGGGGGGGACAGTTAGTCGTTGTTAAGATATGATGATTGTATGTGGTTATATTTTTACTTGCCTAATGATTATCCCTAGTTTAATAATGGTATTTTTTAGTCGAATTAAAATAGATATATTAATTTGAGCTTCAATTCGGAAATGACGTTGTGAACTTGATAGGTAGGATTTGACTAAATCGTGAATTAACTTTTGTGATGAACGAATTAGGTGATGGTTAAACAATAGTTCAGGTTGTGGGGCTTGAACGAGATTTCATTGATGTAAGTCAAAACCCTGTTTTGATTTGTGTGTGTACAAAAAATTGCTAGCCTTACGGGAAAAAAAAGGAACAATCGATATTATACTCCACTGGTTGAGCCGCTTAGTAACTATGAACATTCGGAGGCCCAAACATGATTATAGGAAACCACCCTAGGAGCCTTTGGAAAAAGTCCAAAATTTATACCTAGTGGAAGAATATCTCAAGAGTTCTAGCGGAAAAAAAATATAGCGAAAGAAAAAAAAATAAATAACTACAAAAGCGAAAAAGAAAAAAAGCGAAAAAAAAATATTCATGGCTAGTAATTGTGTTATTTGTTGTGTGTGTGTGTGAAAGGGTTGCAACATTTGACATGAAATTGAAATTTAGTGAGGAAGGCCAAACACTTTGACTAGTTTTTAACTTTAGCCGAGTGAGTCCATTGCAAAGGTTGGGGATCGATGAGGGATAACACAAAGTGGATAGAACATGGTGTTATGGATTAATTGATTCTCAAATTGGATATAATATTTTTTGTTGGGTTTGTTGGCATTATTATTTGGTTGAGGACAAGAAAAACGCTAAGTGTGGAGGAGTTGTTTAACATATTTTTTAGTGTAATTTTTGTGTGCTTTTTAATTTTCTTGTTGTGATTGTGCGTATTTTCATGTCTATACGTCTCGTTTTATAGAGTCGAGTGTTACGTAGGGTATTTTTGTTATTTTTGTAGGTTTTGGTAAAAAATAGTATTGAAAACAGGCACTACAGTCGGACGACAGTCAAACGTCAGCTAGGACGGAGAAGGGGAACAAGTGCGCGGGCGCGCACTTTGGCGCACGAGCGCGCATGGAGGACATACATTTTTTAGAAATGTGCACGCACATGATCACGCTCATCGACCTTGGCATAAATGTGTGCAGGTGCGCACGGGTGTGCGATCACACAGGAGAAAAATGGGTGTGCGAGGCACCGGGCATGCGTAGGTTGTGCCGGCGCACACAATTTGCGCGGTCGTGCGCTATTGGAACTTTCCAGATTTTTGCGAGTTTTCTTCTTCTTTTTGGATTCTCCCACTTTGTATAGGATTTTAGGCTTATAAATAGGACTTGGGGGTCCATATTTTTGTACACTTTTACTTCTTAGCACTTTTCAACTCTAATTTTGTTATTTTTCTCTTACATTCAACATTGAAATTGCTTGGGTTCTTCCCATCTAAGTTATTTTACGGTTTAATCAAAACATAATATTTCTTCATCTTATTTGTCTGATTTCAATTGTTTGATGATTATTGTTATTCCATGATGATGTTTATGATTGTTTTCTTTCCTTCAATTGAAATAATGATTCCATCCCCAAGCATGAACTAATCTCATTGTTCTAGGATTAGGATGATTTGATTCAAACAAATGAGCATGAATATAGACTAATTTAATTGCTTTCATGAATTAATCGATTCATTTGATAAATGATTGTTTGGCCAACTTTTGATTATTTTGAGGGAATAATTGAGATCGAGAGAAGATATTATTCATGTACTAAATTCATCTGGGGTTAGATATGAATCATAAATATATTATCTAACTTGATTAATAAAAATGGCAAATTGGTTATGGATTGACTTAATCTGTGAATACGAGAGTTGTCAGATCTAGGCCTAGTTTATATCTGTTTGCTTTAATTGTTAGTCGCATGATCAATTAGTTGATATTCTGCTTGCAAGTTTGATGAGATGATTCTAAAATCCTAGACGTTTTATCCATATCGTTTTCACCGGGTTTATTTGTATTCAATTTTAATTGGTCTTTTATTTATTCTTCCTTAGGTAATTAAAATCACAAATCTGGTTAGAGTGTTTAGGATTTATTTTCTATTAATTGTGTTGCATAATACTTATTTGTCGGCTAAGTCTTCCGCGAGGGATGACTTTGGTCAACTTGCTACCCTACAATCAATCTCGTGTTTGCGAGCGTTGCTAGATATATTTTAGGTGTTTAGCGGTCGAATAATAGTCTCCATTGAATTTATAATAAATGCACTTATCAGCATTATTATACCTAAATCCACTTGAGAGTAATACAAATTTATATTTTTCATGCCATTATTTAGGAGCTTGTTTTAAACTATACAAAGATTTAACTAGCTTACACACTTTATGTTCATTATAAAGCAACACAAAGCCTTTTGGTTGTTCCATATACACGTCCTCATCTACATTACCATTTAGAAAGGCTATTGTTACATCTATCTAATGTAGATACAATTTATATATAGAATCTAAAGCTAGAGGTAATCTAATTGAGGTAATCCTAGCAACCGGCACATACGTATCAAAATAATCAATTCCTTCCTTTTGTTTAAATCCTTTAGCTACTAAATTTGCTTTACAAGTTTGAATAGTTCCATTTGTGGTATATTTCTTACGAAATACTCATTTACAGCCTATTGGTTTAGAACCTTGAGGTAAATCGATTAGAACCAAGTATTGTTAGATAATGTTGAGTCCATCTCATCATTTATCGCCTCATTCCAAAATGCAGCATATCTAAACTTTATAGCCTCATCAAATGTTTTAGGATCATCCTCTATACTAAATAAAATTGTGTTTTATTAAGTAGAGAGATCCTATTACCTTCCACAAGGAAAACTATAGCTTGAGAGGATATAAAATCGGAAGAAAGTTCTTTTTCCTTCCTTTGTCTTAGACTTCTCCTAGGTTCAATAGGAGTGTCAACTTCTTTCCTTTTAGGTTCACTAGAAGTTATAGTTTGAGATGAACTAGGCACTTGTGATGTATCCACATCCCCCATTGAATCTTTGAGAAACTTATCCTCAAAGAACTCAACATCTCTTGACTGAACTATTACCTTAGAGTCAAGATCTAGCAATCTATAAGTTTTAGAATTTTCAGTATAGCCAACAAACACACTTTTAAGTGCTCTAGGTCCCTACTTGGTTTTTTTATTATCCGGGAGACCGGGACTCTATAATGGGCTATACAACCCCAAATTTTTAAGTAAGATAAGTTTGGCTTTTGTTATTTCCATATAGTCCTTAATGAAAGAATTTGATTATGAACATGACAGACGGCCAACAAAGCTTCACCTACCAAATTTTTTAATTGGCAAATCTGAACTCAATTATTATAAACACATCTCTCATATGATCACTAGTAGAACCAGGTTAGCATGTTCATTTGGTTGGTTTTGGTTTTTGGGGTTTTGATTACCTTTCTTATGATTTGGAATATTCTTTAATGTAATGGTCATGTTCCTCACAATTATAATATTTTATGTTGTTTTTAGATCAAGATTTAGACATGTTTCTACTCTTCTCTCTTTTCTTATCATTTTTCTAATTCTTGAACTTGTTTTGGTATCTAGTCCTTACATGCATGACTTCCCCATTACCCTGCTTATTTCCTTTAGCAGTTTTTAAGTTCAATTTTTTACACTTTAAGTCATTCACAATAGCGTCTAAAGAAATCAGGTTCCTACCATATTTTATTGCAGATTCCACATTATTATAAGAATCAGGGATAACATTTAATAAAATAATAGGGGAATAGTAATCAATATTAATGTCACATATCAGTTTAATATCTTAGATGGGTTTTGTAAAAAAATCTAAGTTTTCATCCATATTTTTTATCAAATCAAGTTTAAAACTAAAGAATTTTTCCAGAATAAACAATTTTGAAGGCCATGAAGTTTCAGTATATAATTCCTCAAGTTTTTTCCACAATTCTTTAGCATTTGACAATTTTCCAACATTTCTCAACACAAAGTCATACATTTTCAAGATAATTAATTGAAGAGTATGCAAATTCATCAATTCAAGATTTAGTCTCCTCATAATCTTTTTCATAGGATTTGCCTTCAACGACTTTAAAACACTTTGTTGGATTAAAATATCTTTCATTTTTTGTTTCCGAATAGGAAAATTAGTTTTCAATTAAAAGGCTCCAAGTGATATCCAAAAGTACCAGCCAAATCCATGTAGTTCCAAAAACACAGAATATAGCAGGAACATAATACACCAAGTATACCAGGATGTTCACAAGAAATAACAGAAGCAAAACAGTAAGGACCACACAATGACAAACACCAAGAAGTATAAGGGAAACAGAAAGTAACAACATATAATGAAAGATTACAGATCAACTATGTTGAATTCCCTTAGCACCTCAGAATTCCACTACATTCGTAGGATGCAGGGTCAAGAGGCTTAGTGCTTTAGGGTTTCCTAGAGGAACAACTAAATAAGAAATAACATAATCAAGAGATAATGAATAAGAGAACCTCACAACCAGAAGCAAAGTTCTAGGCAAATTCCCATCGAGGAGAGAATCGCCAGAAACAAGAATCACCAAGATAGCCCAAGAGTCAGAAGCACCAACCCACTACGAGGCAGATAGGTGCTCTGATACTACTGTTGGGTATCTATCCACCTTGATAGAGACATGAATAGAAACTACAAATTCAATAGTAAACCTAGTTAGTACAAAACCAACTCTAAGTAAACAAGAATGACACAAGAATGCAAAATAGAAAATATAACTAAATATGGGTGAAAACCCTAAATTTCTAGATCTGGAATCAGCTCAGGAACTGAGCACCCCAAAGAATCAGTCACCACAAACCAAGCCCAGAGAACGACAATGGCAGCCACAAAGCCTCGCCAATACAAAACTTCAAAGATCCCAAGGCATGTCACCCAGAAACCCTAGAAACCCTCGCAACCACCCCAAACCCTATCTCACTCAAAAAAGGAGATCTCTACACAGAGATGATGGAAGAGAACAAGATACATTCAAATCTATCACACCAACCCATAATATCACGAAGAAATCCAGTGAGAGATTGAGATTTCTAGAAAGAGAGATCACAAAGAACTAAGAAGGATCGAGATAGAGAGAGAAGTGATAATCACAAAATAAGGCAAGGGTTTCGGATAGAGAATTTTAATAGGGTCAAGCAACAACCAAGATGAAGTCCATGAAATGGACGATCCAGATCAAACCAGAAGAATCCGCAGAATCCTATATCGAGTCCCATAGTCCGAGTTCGTGAACCGGATAACACAATAGGTTAAGTACTTGGGTTGGTAGCTTAAGTGGGTTACATTTATGGGCTCTAACATTGTGAAAGTAATGGGCAAAGCAATGGGCCATATATTTCAACAAGCTAAAAACTACTTCTGGTTAACAACTCTTCTAAACCATCTCTTACTCTAGGATCTAGTGGTTTAGTAACTAAAAATACGTCGAGAATGTTAATAAAATAGTTTAACCATTTTTCTTTCATTTTAGTAATATATGACCCTAAAACCTTACCTCTAGAAAATGAATTAAATGTAATGACAATTTTAAAACAATGATCTATAACCATGCATGAAGTTGGCTAATAAACATCGGATAATGCTTCGATGGCCTCTTTAAAAAATTTCAAAATTTTACATAAATTACTACACATTCCATGAATTAAGACATAAGAAACACCATTGTTGTGCATAAAATGAACATAATAAGTTTTTATAAGTAAAAGAATCATGTATCAATCTATAAGTAGATTCCAACCATTAAGTACATCTCGTCAAAATTATTTAGGAGGCATATTCTCTTTTATTTTTTTACAAAATTTATTCCATATATTCGTTAAGAGGAAATATTTTTTGCCCTCTAAACTATTCGGTTTTTTCGACTTTGCAATCTAAACGTTTTTTTGGGATACTTTACCTCCTGAAGTTCAAGGGTTTTGCATATAGCCTCCTCGGTCTCTTCGGCGGCAGAATATTCCACCGGAATCTTGTCACGTACTATGCACGTGGGGGTAAAATTGTTATTTGACTCAAATTATAGTAATGTTATTGCACTAGTAATGTTATTGCACTTTGCCATCTAAACTTTGTGTGATTGTTAATTTGCCATACGAACTTTGAGCAATATACATTTTACCTCCCTAGTTTAAAAAAAATCAAAAATTTATTCGTATACATTTATTTTATATATTTTTTAAATTGTTTTTTAAAAGAAGTAAATTTAACTAGTATTCACTTCAATAAAATATATTATCAATACAATTAGTTTACATTCTCTTCCTTTTTAGCTTATTTAATTTAATGTTTTGCATCAAAATTTGGAAAAGAACTAATTTTATGAACTTTGAAGTGAAAAAAATTATAAATATACATCAATGTCAATTTTATACTAATATAATACAATTTAAAAATTATTTCACAAATTCAAGTAAATTTCAGAATGTAAAAATATTGCAGCTTTAATGAAATGCATTATTTCTACTTTTAAAATATAGTATAGGATTTTTACCATATGGTTCAAACTTATTACTACCTGCTATATTTTCTTTATGAAAATTTATTCTAATACATTAGAATTTCTATTTGCCTACGTATATTATTTCATTTACCTCAAAATGGATAAATAATTATGTATACTTTTTATTTGTACTTTTATAAATTAAATTAACATTAGTTTCATACTTTAATTCACTAATAAAGTAAATCAAGGAAGTAAACTTTAATTCTACAATTCTACAAAAAAGTGAAAAAAGAAAAGAATATGAAATAATCTTATTGATAATATATGTTATTGAAGTGAATACTAGTTGAATTTATTAAATTCTTATCAAGAAATTTTAAAATATGTAAATAAATGTATATACATATAATTTTTTGATTTTTTGTTTACACTGAGGTGGCAAAGTGCAAATCGCTCAAAGTTCATATGGCAAAGTAACAATCGCGCAAAGTTTAGATGGCAAAGTGCAATAAATTTATTATGATTTGACCAAATGACAATTTTGCCCTCCCATGCATGGCACGTGGCAAGATTTTGGGTGGAACATTCCGCCGCCGACGAGACCTAGGAGGCTATGTGTAAAACCTTTGAACTTCAGGAGGTAAAGTGTCATAAAAAAAGATTAGGTGGCAATGTCAAAAAACCTGAATAGTTCGGAGAGCAAAAAATATTTTCATCTTTCGTTAATAAGGCATGTCTAGTCAAATAAGAATTGCATCTTTAATAGGAGCAATATGTCCCTTAAAATCTTATAATCCATCTAGAACACATAAATTAAAATTAGATAACAATAAATGAAGTTTCTTCTAAATAATTTTATGAATTAATAAAAACAATCGGCAATCTAATATTATAGCAGTCGAATCATGGATCATTATATTATATTCCTTCATATTCATCAATTATAATTTGCTAAGATTAAATAATAATTGATAAATGAGATCAACAATAAGTTTTGCTAATAGTATAGGTATAAATTTTAAATAAAAATTTAAAAAATACAAAAAAATTATTAAGAAAAAGGCCCAATGGGCCAGCTCGGCCCTAACCCTAGCCAGCCCTAGGGCCATTTAGGACCAAGCCTAAAATCCCTCTTGTTATAGGGGCCTATGAAACGTGGTCCAAACCTCAAATTTTTAGGGTAGGGCCCTTATTGACATCTCTAGTTGGGAGTTGAGAATAATGAGAGAATGTAAAATTAGAGAGAGATTAGAGAGAAAAGTGAGAGTTTGGTGAAGAAAAAATGGTTGGGAAATGGGGTATTTAGAGGAAAATTTTGAAAAAAAAAACATGATGAAAACATGTTGCCCTTACCCATTTGACCGATGGAAACTGGCGGTTCCAACGATCAAATACCACTAGCTAGTTGATCTCAACCATTGATCAATAACGATTAGATGATCACATCCGTTGGTTTGAAATAAAAAAAAATATGATTAAACCGTCAGTCCGTAATTGACGGTTTAACAATTGGTTTACGGTTTGGAAAATGCATAAACATAATAGGACCGTGTATACACGGTTACAATTATTATTTGAATTGTGAACTGTTGACCACAGTTCCGTTCTGGTCCATTTCACAGTTTCGCGAATCGTCTGGGCACCTATAGGTGCCACCATATTTAATAGGAAATAGTATCGTAATAAATTCCTAACAATTATTCTAAAATCATCTACTCTTATCCTAGGATCTAATAGTTTAAAACTAAATATATATCAGGAATGTAAGTAAAATATTTTAACCATTTTGTGATCATTTCAGCAAAACATGCTCCTAAACATCGTCATGAATTGAGCTTTTAACTAAATATTACATAAAAAATTGTTGTTACAAAAGTAAAGCCCAAAAAAATAAGAACCTTTTAAAATTTTAGGAAAGTCGGCATGAGGTTGACTGACTTTTTAAAAGTCAGCATCATAAAAGCCGTTTTTTGTTCGTTTTTCAATTTGTCTTATTTTTAATTAAAAATAGGTTATTTTTATATATATATATATATATATATATATTAAATAGTTGATTAAAATTGATAAGCTGACACTTTAATAGTTTTTCTCTAATTTTTTTAGTTTTGACCACATAATCAACTAATCATTATCTCACTAGGTTAGTTAAAACTCATATTATATATATAGGGGGATCCAATGAGACCATATTTTATGGTGAGACAATGTGGGCTCATCTCAACCCTCCCATATATATATCAAGGGCTATGATTAATATAGGTTAATAATACAGTAACCAATTAATTAAATCCCAATAAGGGTAGAATTTTCAAATAAACATGTGAGGACCTTATAATATGGCTGCAGTTATGGAATGAAATCTTCACGTTGATTACGCCTTCTTCTTCCCTAAAACACCGATATCATCCTCTTCGCACACACCTCTAAAAACGAGCAAAAATTTTGCATCTTCTCTTCAAAGTCTGGATATTAAGCTCTCAACGCAGTAGATATTGAGATATAGATCGCATATTACAAATCCAAACATGAGCTCAAATATAGTGGGCAAGAATCTTCTGTGATGGGAGACCCTTCTTCAATCGAAATCGATGGTGAATATATCAAAAGTGAATATAATCATGGTATGAATATCTCAATAAATATTACTATACAATTCGATAACAAAAAACACACCATACATGTGTAATTCGCATATATACATGAAAACGATGCATGTATATGATTTGATTAGTGTGTAATTATGGATTTCTTGTTATATTTCTGCGAATTTGGTGAAAACCGAATATGTTTACGAGTTTCTAAGAATTTGTACTACAATAAGAAAACTATGCATGAAATAAATTATTTTCCTATATAGATAGTTATATTTTGCAGCTAATATAGTATTCAATCCACTGTATACATGTTATACTAATGGTTTTTGAATGCATAAGTGATATGTATACATCTGTATATTTAGCTTTGTTTCCATGTATATTTATCTTTATTTGAATGCATATGTTATTTCGTTAAATGCATATTCAATTAGTCCACAATAAGTTTGGTACATTAATGACATCGTAAAAAAGTGCATATTTATCTTTAGAATGTTGCATATTTATCTTTTTTATATACATTTTTAATGTACTTTCGATGCTTGTATACTTATAATGTATATTTATCTTTTGTTCAATGTATACTTATAGTAATTACACTGTATTAATAGTGTTAGTTCAATGTTTAGTGTTCGTTCGATGCTTGTATACTTATAATGTATATTTATATTCCGTCTGTTGTATACTTATAGTAATTACACTGTATTATTAGTGTTAATTCAATGTTTTATCGACAGGAACCATATATACTTATGTCAAACAGAGGCTTGTCATCTCCCCAGGGGCAACAAAATAATGGATATCTGAAATTGATAAAGACAAGGTACCACGCGTAGGAATGCATTTTACGTCGTTGGAAAATGGGATTAAGTTTATAAGGAGTATGGCTCATGCAGCGGATTTGACATCCGTAGAAGTACATCTAGAAGATTTAGAAATGGTGAAATCGGCGTGCAATATATTGTGCGCAGCACAGAAGGGTTTAAAAATGTTAGTAACTCTGTCCAGCATATTGATACTGCCAGCAAAAATAAGAAAATACGTAAAAGGGTATCCAAAAGAAACGGTTGCAATGCACGTTGTATATTTGAGAATACAAATCGCAACACATACGTGATCAAACATTTCGAAGAGCACCACACCCATCCATTGGCATCTGAATCATATAGGAAATTCCTCAAGGTTACAGAAATCTTAACTTTGGACACCCAAAGTTCATCATGGACTGTTATAGAGCAAATATCGGATCTACAAAGACTTATCAACTATATACACAGACGGTTGGGGGACACTCCAAAGTTGGTGCACTTCAGATTGATTTCAAGAATTTTAAGAGGGATTTGAAAGCATATATATCTGGTGCTGATGCACAGATGATCGTCGACAACTTCCTAAAGAAAAAAGAAGTGTTTCCTGGACTAGCATTCAATTATGTTGTGGATGAAAGCAAACAATTAACAAGATTATTCTGGGCAGAACAATCATCAATACGAAATTATGGTTTCTTTGGTGATGTCATCTCTTTCGACGCTACATACAATACTAGTAGGTGCATACAATTCAAAATATTTCCCATTTTTTATGTATAAAATTAGTGACTATACTGAATATTTACTAATACATACATGTGAACAACTTCATGAACATTACATTGGATGACAGGATTATTGTACTGTATATTTTGAATATATTCATTGTATATTTACATTAACTTTACTGTATTGTTAATTGCTAACCACTGCATACTTTCATCGGGTATAAGATGGTGTACTGTATATTTAGAATATATTCATTGTATATTTACTTTAACTTGATTGTATTGTTAATTGCTAACCACTGCATATTTTCATCAGGTATAAGATGGTGTTCGCACCATTCACAGGGGTCGATAACCACCGGAGATGTGTTACATTTGCAGCTGGTTTAATATTGAAGGAGGACGAGGATTCATATGTATGGTTATTCAACTGTTTTCTGGATGCAATGGGTAAAGAACCATATTACATCGTGACCGATCAAGACCCTGCAATGAAAAACGTGTTCGAAATGGTTTTTAAAACAAGTAAAACATCATTTATGTATGTGGCATATCATAGAGAAGGTTAGCTCAAAGGTCGGAACTTCATTGCTCAAGGATGGTGCGTTCATGAATAGGCTTACTTCAATAGTTTGGAATCAAGAAATTGAACTAGATGAATTTGAGGCAAAATGGCAAGAAATAATGATCGACTTTCACCTGACAGCGCATCCGTGGTTTTCAAAAATGTATGAAATCAGCAAAACTTTGGATTCCTGCGTGTTTCAGAGATGTTCCAATGGGCGGATTATTTAGGACAACATCAACATCTGAAAGTGCAAATAGTTGGTTTGGAGGTTTCACTAACCCTCAATTGAATTTGGTGGAATTCTTTATGCACTTTGATGGTGCAATGGAAGCCTAACGACATGCAGTGGAGAAGCTCAACAATCAGTCTGAAAGCTATATCCCCGAATGAAAGACACCTTTAGATATTGAACAACATACAACAGTCGTGTATATGCAAACAATATATTCAGAGATTAGCAAAGAAATTGCAGCAGCATGTTATGACTGCTCAGTAGTTGGAATAAGCGAAACCAACAATAACTGATCATACACGATAAGAGACGCCACAAAACGAACATTCACTGTTAGCTATAATATTGGTGAAAAGGAGGCAACATGCACGTGCAAAATGTTTGAACAACATGGATAATTTGCCAACATATGTTAGTAGTTTTCAAAGATTTCCCAGTAATTCCCGAGAAACATCTGCTTACAAGATGGGCAAAAATAGCCTCATTCATGGCCAGTCCTAATAATGGACGTCTATATCAATTTACCGGTGGAGAAGAAGAAAATCCAACTACGAACAAACTTTGGTTAGATTTCCATTGGTGCATAGGAATGGCGCAGGGGAACATAGAAAATTAAAAGAATTTTCAGTTTTAATCTCTGAATAAAAGGGCAGGATGTTACTAGACAATGAACAACAAAATTCACATATTAGCAAGAAAAAAGTGCTCAAGACATATTGCGGATCCACATCCAATATAGATATCACAGTGTTACCGCCAAAACAAGCAAGGAATAAAGGGGTTGGGAGCCGGTTAACGAGTCGAACACAGAGTCAAAAAGAGAAGGCTGCCAAAGCAAGCACCAAGCTCAAGAGACGCTGTGGAACATGCAGTGAGGTCACAACACATAACAGCAGGACTTGCCCCAAACGGACTGTTACTCCATCATAATAATCTATGCTTTTCAATTTTTTGTTAAATAATTGATACAGTTTGCAATGATTCAGTGGATTAACCAAAATACTTTATTACACTGCATATTTAACGTGTTTATACTACATATTTAGGTTTGTTATAGTGTATATGTTGTATAATATGCTGCTCATGATGATAATACTGCATATTTAACAATAATATACTGTATAATTATTATATATGTACTATATACTTAATATATATAAGTCATGTATGGAACATTATAATACTGCGTATTTAACACAAAAGCCCTCCACTTCTTTAACAGGATAATATGAGTTGCACAGATAAACCTAATTTCCAATGATAATTGATTTTACAATAAACCACTGTTTTAAATACCGGACTGTACCGGCCGGTTGAACCGGTTATACCAGATACTGGTAGTCGGACCGGTACGATAAGACTCTAAATACCATTTTTGCGGTTATACCTGTCAAAACCGGCCAAAACTGGTCAAAACTGGCCATACCGGCCGAAACCGGTTAAACCGGGTTTTTTATACTTTTAATTTTTTTTAACCTTTTTTTATAAAAACTGAAATTATAGACTTAATGTTTAACATATTTATGCCATAATTCAAATGAAATAAGATTTAAAATAAATTATTCAATATTATGTTAAGATTTAAATCAATTATTTGTATTTTAACTAATTCATACAAGAATTCTAATCAATCAAAATATTCTAAATTTGACAAACCTCTATAATATAGGCATAGATAATCAATCAAATATTTATATAATAAAAAATAAGAAATGAAAAATATATAACTTCTCTTTTTATATCAATATATTACATTAATATTTTTATATAAATATATTTTATTAAAATCGGTAAAATCGGTGGTTGAACCGGTTCGACCTGTTGAACTGCTTACCAGTGGCTTGGCCGCTTTGATCACCGGTACAGTATTTAAAACACTGCAATAAACTTCAAATAAATATACATTGTTTTTAATATATAAATACATTGATTTGAGCATAGGAAACATAATGTTTAAGGTAACTACTAAATACAATTTCCCTTCAAACCCCAAATGCTAAAAGAATCAAAATAAACTACAATACTTCATATAATATGAACAAACTAACAAGTCCTAAAACATTATGAGAATGACGATACACAATCACAATGCAACAAAAACTACAGTATCAATTCAATATCCCAAAAATGTGGAATAAATACAAATCCGAATTCTAAACCTTTTTTTTTCAGTCAAGAATTTTTTAGCCTCTGCCAGAACCGTCTCTTTAACTTAATTAATATCATCTTCAACAATAGCGGCACAGTAGAGCGTCCTCATCTTATTAATCAACATACCGTATTTCTCTTCTCAAAACCCGAATCCCAGTTCTGCATCCCTTCCCCCATATATGTTTCCATATGCCGCATTGCAAACACATCACAGTCAATCTTGTTCTCCTCGTCCCTCCAAGGCATTGCAACCCTAGCCACAGAACAATTTTCCACAACTCATGACGATTGGTAGCATCCTCGAGCAAGCAAATACTTGGAGAACAGTCCAGTCTGACCAAAATAACAATACTTAAAAATCAACAACTAATAGACACAAATCAATTAATTAAATTATTATACAGTAAACTATGTATAACTATACAACAAAATCAGACTATCTATACAGTAAACTGTGTCTAACTATACAACAAAATCAGACAATCAATACAGTAAACTATGTCTAACTATACATCAAAATCAGATATCTATACAATAAACTATGTCTAACTATACAACAAAATCAGACTATCTATATAATAAACTATGTCTAACTATACAACAAAATCAGACTATCTATACAATAAACTATGTCTAACTATACAATAAATGCTATATATGCATTGAAACATATTTACATATGCATCAAAATAAAACTATGAATACATTGAAAACATGATAATAAAATATCATTTTAAAGACTTACCAGCAACGTCGGTGTGTGCTCGTACTTCCCACAATCTACGCCACCAACATTTGAATTGTCCAAAATGTGAACGCATCTCCTCTTAATATCAAAGCAAATAACAAAAATATGTTCACTCTTGCATATGGGGAAGAAAAACTGCACACAAAAAAACCAACCAAAAATAGCATGTGAAACTTGGAGTTTTATCTACAATAGACTAAAACAATAAACACAAGATAAGACAATCACAAAAAGAAATACAATGTCAACAGCTTGCAACCTAGTAGAATTGGGCTCGAGAAACTCGGCATCAAAATTACGTGAGAATAACTCCAACAGACCCTCATCATCAAGCTTGTTGCTTGACGATACAACAGTGAACAGCTGCGAAAAATCAAAGTTAAACTTGTGCTGACTTTTTTAATATATTTGCAGACACAATCTACAAAATAGAAAAGGTAAAAAAAATAATAAAAATAACTCACCGTGCAATACATTGTTGCAAAAAATCTCGACGGCGAACCAACACCCTTAAGTTTCTCCTTGGAGTTCAAAATCACAGACCAAGCATCAATCACAACTACACTGAGATAACTATCCGGCCTCATGGACTTGAACTCATCCCTCATCAACATCCGATCACCCACCTTGAATATAACCTCGTTCCTACAAAATTTTTAAAAAAAAGTAAGCAAACAGTTAGGCAACTTAAAAAAATAAAATAAAAAACAACAAAAAACAATAATATATATACTTCTCCCATCCGGATTCTCAAAACTCCATTCGCTATCATGTTATGATTTTGTTCAATTTCTCAGCAACGTCAATTTGTCTGCACTTAAAAGGTGATGTCAAAACTTCAGTCTCCCGAGGCTTCCTCTGACTTTTCTTCGCACACACCTTAATTCTACCACGCCCCTTGAAGTACCAACTTCATTATTCACTTTGTCTCCACCCTCCGAAATTCCCGTCGCACCAGTTTGATTAATGACTTTTTCTCCACCCTCTGGGATTCCCGTCGAACCAAAGCAACCTCATCTTCCCCAACATCCGTGCCACCAACCCTAGCCTCAACATCGGCCTCCCTATCAACCGTTTCACCAACCTACACACCAAAAAAATGTAGTCAACATTCGTCATGAGCACGTACACAAAACATATAAAAAAAAGGACTTACATTTTCCTCCTGGTAATTGTGTCGTCTCTAAAACAGGATCCCAAATCTGATCATGAAAATCTTGTGTAAATCCCATACTAAAGCTCGGTGCATCATCAAACCACTTCTTGAATTCCTCCCTCTGTAGCACTGCATTCTCAACCTTCTCCAATGCCAAGATGTTTTCGGGATTGTTCCAGAATGCATCATCACTTTGTGTCTCACCACCATCACCTTGATCATTTGAGACCTTCACTCCTTTTTCACAAATTAAATTCCTCGCCACCTCCTCAATTCTAGCAAAACCTGGGTCAGCTGCAATTTCCCTTGGAGCATCCTTAACCATGGATATAATATCCACAACATCGGAAACCACCCTTGCCAATTTAGCCAATACATTGCAAACATATCCTTGAAAAACAAACACAAACATGCATTGAAATCATGAAAAAAAATATCATAATTGAACATACCACTATTTATACAGTGTTTTAATATTAAGTAAACATCAAATGTGCCTTAAGTATACATCTATGTTAAATCTACAAAACTATATCACTCTACATACACTATTAATATGTTAACTATACATCAATTGTTTGATAAATATACATTAAAAACTGACAATGCAAATAAACATTCATAGAATGCCACCTATGAATGTACTTCAAAAACAAAACACTAACAATATATAACAATAAGACTATACATGCACTATTAGAATATTAAATATACATAAAAAAACATGCTTTAAAAAAGGGAATACATGCATGCCAACACCCTGCAATGAAGCCCCATATACATCTGCTCCCTCAACTCTGCCAGTCGCACCAGGGACCTCACGAACCTCCGATGGGCCCTCACCACCCAATGGGTCCACCAGAAAATCCTACCCAAATCCACCAAGTCCCATCTCTGTCCTACTCCTCTCTGACGCTAGCTCGGTAGTCAATGCCAATACACTAGGTACTCTTCTAGGAATGTTCCGATTACAAACCATGACTATGTCCATGTAAAAACCCTGACAAAAAAAAACATAAGCAAAATACAAAACAATATGTTAAACACTGTTTAAAAAAAATCAATTAAAAACTTACAATAAAAAATAACAAAGGCCCATTGAACTCCAGCTTTTTCGTAGTATCCCATTTAATTTTATTCGCAACCAACGTATCCAAAGTATACCGCACCAATTTAAATTACTGATATTCCCCACATCTACCAGCTCTTCATAGCCAACGGGTTGACATACCAACATTGAATATTACCAATAAGACAACAATCCACCAACGCGATGAAATGTCTCTTAAACCACGCTTCCCCATCAGACTCAGCTATCATTCTCTGCCAAATAGTCTCAACCTTTATTTCGTACAAACCATTTGCACCAACATCAAAAAAATCACGCCACTGATAATACAAATCACACGTATCCGACTTCTTCTTCTTGACAATTGCTATATTCCCATAAGGAAACCCAAGAACCCTTTCAACATCCTCGTAACCACAATGGAGTGACTTTCCATTATTTAAAGCCAATTCACAACTCACGGGGTTGAAACTATCTACCAACCAATACATTAGCCGGGACGGGAACTTGTCCAACTTAACTTCCAACAAAGTCCCAAACCCCATCTCCACCACTGCTCTCCTCTGTTCTGTATTTAACCCCTTCATTGCATCAACAAAAATTTTTAGTGTTGACCTGTTCGATAACTTGGGGATGAATCCTTCGCATTCCCCCCTGATCACTTGGCCTCTTAACAGAAGACACATGCGCCTTCCCACTTCCCTCACCAACGTCGCCCGTGACGCGTTGTTCGCTCTTTCTACCTCTTTTAGCCATGATTACAAATACAACAGTCCTATCACAAAGACACAAAAAATTGCAAAATCATTCATATAGAAAGAAAATATACAAAAAAACTAAATCATATACATCATCATCTCCTTATGTTAGCATTAAAAGAATATAAAATATACATCAAAATACACAACAAAAAATAGTGTCAGTGAAGAACATATGAATACATACAACAAAAATTAACTAAATAAACAGCAAAACAATATAAGTATACAACAACATATGCTAATTTTTTCACTAAACCATAACCCATCTTCTTCAACTACAAAAATATATATAACCTCATTTAACAAAAGCTTAACCCACCATCACCGAAAAAGAAACTCAACAATACATGAAACATAAAAAACCCTAGTTAACAACTTCAACTCGGAATCACATTCTCCCGAAACACAATAAAACGCAATAAAAAAATAAAATTAAATAAACTCTAGACTTTCACAGTTAAATGCGAAAATAATGAAAAAAAAATCTTACCAAAAATCGCCTGAGACAATAAGCGAATCGAACTCTAAAAAGATACAACTGTGTTTCACTTCAGCTGGAGAAGATGACTGCACACGAACGAGATTCTCACTTTCGAACTCCAAACTTTCAATAGATGAAAACCCACAACACTCTGTGAAAATTCAAAAAAAAATGCAGCATGATTTGGGGGGAGATGAACAGATTTAGGGGGAGTTACCAAGTTGGGGTAAAAAAACTGGTATAAGGTAAATGACCAACATGCCCTTATTTGTGGACAGGATTGGTCGAGGTTGGGAGCCTCTTCCACCACCACTTATTCCTCTTCCTCTAGGTGTGTACTGCATGGGAGTCTTCTCGCTTACCGGTGAGTGATCGCTTTGGAAGTCTCATTGCGCGGCCTTCTTCTTCACACAATGCAAGACCTTTCTCCCAGTACAGATCCCAGGCTTGGGCTAGTGTCATTCCTTGGAAATAGCCTTCGGATTCGAGCGTTTTGAATTCTTCAACTGATCTAGGCTCAGATCCATTGTCAGGAATCGCATCCTGATCTTTTCCAACTGGAAGACCACCATACTGTTTCAGCACTTCCTGAATGCGGGCATCCTGCTTTTTAGAGAACTCTTCAATCCCTGTTTCAATGATTTTTCTTTTCTCCGACATTGGCACAGCAGAGTCCTCAATGGGTAGGGTTACGGGGAGTTTGCTTAGGATGTATGCAGTAACTTGACCCTGCTGAGGGGTTTCAACTATCATCAACGTCAAATCTTTCGAACTTTCCCCCTCAGCTGCTTTACCCTCCATCTCAACTGCAGTTTCCTTTAGCTTTTCTTCTTTTAATTTCCTTAGGGACTCCTCTTCCCCCTTTTTGGCATCATCAAAGGAAAGAGGGACCCCAGTGAACATGCCTGCGAGCATGAAGTCGAGTCTACTTAGAGGTGAATTTTGTTTGGAGTCAGCTGCAGCATAAGATGTTCAAAATTCTGAGCGAGTTGCCTTGGACTCGGCTGACACCAACTTCATTTCAGCCATGAGGAGGCTGAATTTTTCATTCATTGTGTTCTCAAGGCGCATAATTTCTTTTCTCTGAAATTCTTGCAGCAGCTCCATTTCAGTCTTATGAGACTCGTGTAGCCTTTCAATGTATGCTTGTATCCTTTGCTTAATATCAGCGTTGTCAGCACTCCAGACGAGCATTCTGCCATATAATGCTTTGAAATAATGAACTTGTTCGAGTCGCATGGCAGTTTGCTGTTGAGACCATTCCCTGATCTGTACTACTATCCCTCTCAAGTCGATTGTGAGGGTAGCATCCCTATTGTCCAGTCTTAAGTCTAGTGAGGCCTGATGTCTTTCAATCTTCTCAATCTCTTGACAGTGGGGATGATTGGATCTTCTCTGTAAGTGGGGATGATTGGATCTTCTCTTACAGTGAATCTTCATTGTTCAGCGTCGGTCTCTTCTTCTAACTCTGGTAGGATCTTTGTGAAAGGAAACATCTCCTGAAAGGCATCATCGCGCACGTATGGGATGGTTTGCGAGGTTGGTGCCTACGATGACTCAGCTCTATTTGCCTCAGCCTCATCATCGGCATCTCATCACGGTTTGTGGGAGCTCGAGACGGATGACGGTGTAGTCGTTACTACTGCGCAGATTGTGGGAACTGCGTGATTGACTCGGTTTCATTTGGGGCTTTTGGATTGCTTTGCCCGGTGGATCGAGCCTCAATTGTCTTATGCCTTCTTCGGTCTCGATGGAGATTTTTCTAAATGAATTACCTGGTCCTCTGCTGCATCATCAGCGTCATCGGATGATGATGAGACCTGTGGGCTTCACTCATCATCGAAGTCAAATTTTGTACGAGCCACTTTGTCACTTGGCTGGATCTTAGTTTTGAGAACATCCTCAGTTGGGTCCTTAGGATTTGCAATCGGAGTGGACTCAGCTTCATCTTCTGATCCCAAAAATGATACATCTAAGTTCTCCTGGGAGTCATGAAGTGCGATTATCTCCTTTTCTATTTCGGCGCTTTGAACTGGAGGAATGATCTGTATCTCTTGACCCTTACCCAGGGAAGTCTCAACCTCCCTTAAGCCTTCAATACCTCCAGCAGACTCAACTATTGCGAGGCCTTCAGTGTTCCCTTCGATAGTCTCAACTGTCTTAGGGTCTTCTACATTTCCTTCGACTGTCGCAGTTGTCTTAGGGTCTTCGACCATGGCATCCATAGGAGTCTCAACTCCTTGGATTGCACTTTCACTGCCCAGAGTGTTAACTCCCAGGGCATCTCCATCATGTGCCTCGACTGTAAGAACAGTGTCATTAGCCCTCAAAGCAGTTGAAACTTCAGCTGGGACAGACTCAACTGTCCGAGCTTCGTCAATGTCACTCTGTTGCGGTTCTTTTTCTGTTTCCACTTCGCCTCCTATCTGCAAGTTTGAGTCTTCCACAGCATCCTCCAACCCTGTTGTGGTAGAGAGAGCTTCCTCGGCCGGGCGCACCGGTGAGTGACTAACAATGGGGTCACTCGCTCCCGACTCGCGGCCTTTTCCTTTGAGTGTTCACCCCTGGGGGGTGGTAAAACACCTTCTTCAGGGGTTGGCTCAACTTGGGTGCCCAGAATCCCATTGTCATCGCCAGTGCCCTTGGATCCATTCTCCGATTGTACAGGGGACGTGGCTGCAGCGACGACTAAGGCAATGTGTTGTGCCACTCCCAGAGGATCGGTATGCAGGAGAGATTGAGACGACTCTCCTGGTCCTTCAAATAATTGTTGCTCTTGCATTAGCCTGGATTCCCTCAGAGCCTGCTGCATATCTGACTTCTCTGCTGCAGCAGTGGGATCCTCATCACTTTCAGAGAACACATCGAGATGTGTATGAGTGTGGTCGTGAGAACTAGTAAACTCACACATCTTGGCTTTCTCAAGTGTTTGTGCTTCCTCGGCTGCTTTTTCTTTTTCTTTCTCCCTGATGTTATGAAGAATATCCATGCAATTTTCTTCATCAAGGGCCTGTAGCATAGTGTCAACGCCGAGAAATCACAACAATTCCTCTTCTTCATCAATAAACTCAGGGTTTGTGAATTGTACCCTTGAGTGATCAAGTTTCCATGCCATCCACTCTCGTAGGCATCGCTGGATGTCTGGATACAGTGGAGAGTACATGATTATATCGTCATCATCATCCTCATCTTCTTGTCCTCCTTTTTCAGGAATTGAAGGCAAGAGACTCTGCTCCTCCTCGCCTTCAGCAGCATCAGTAGCAGGTAGAGAGACAACTCTTTCAACTGTAGGTTCAGTTGTCTCTGCTTCTCTACTTCCCTCAGCTGTCTGACGTACAGTTGTGTCTTCGACGGGTCTCTGTTGATCGCCTTCAATAGACTTTGTGGATTCATCAATCACTTCAGGAGACTGCTCTTCCTGAGTGTCAGCAGTCTCAACTTCTTTTGCTGGCTCGGTAGAAGATTCAGCCTTCTTCTTCTCAAGTTCAGATCGCTTGAACAATCTTTTCTTCCTGAGAGGAACTTCTGGTTCTATATCCTTTGGTTCGTCAATAGTGAACACTGTTGGGTTTTTCTTAGAGGCAGTTGTCTTTCTCGTTTTGGCAGTCCTCTTCTTTCTTATAGATGGAGAAAGGATTTGAGGTTCCTTCTCAGTCTCTGTTGCAAGGGCAGGAGTCTTCGGCTGCAGGGGTAAGTGACTCGGCTGCACGGGCAGGGGACTCGGCTGCAGGGGAAGGTGCATCCTTTTTCTTAGCTGCAGGGGCAGCTTTCTTCTTTGGAGGAGGGGTAGCAGCTGTGTCTTCGGGGTCAGCTGATTCCCCCTCACTTGTATCAGTCCTCTTGGAATGGGCTCTCTTTTGGGCACCTAAGAGATTTGCCCTAAACATCTTTTTGTTCACATGGAAGGGTTTGCCATGACGAAGAGCAATACCCTTCACTTCCAGCAGATGGCCAATCACAAGGCCATATACGAGAGAACATCCAAAGGAGCCATCTTCCTTGAAGGTCTTGTTCAAAACATTCTGGCAGAGTCTGATGTAGATGAACTCAGCCCAGTTAACCTTCTTGCCCTGCATGATCACAGCCATGACGATCAGCTTGGTCTTTGACAGCTAGTTGAAGCTGCCAAACTTCATATCTACACATTTGGAGATGACATCCATCAGCTTATGGTAGTCGTCCTTCAGCAATTTCTTGTCAGCTGTGTAGACCACCTTAGCAGCACACTCAGGTTTGGCAACTTCTTTCCATGCAGCAGCCAAGTCTACATCAGCTTCATGAATCTCCTTTAGCCCTTCAGAAGGTAATAAGCAGTGCTCAGCAAGGTCCTTAGCACTTATTTTGATGTCCTTTTGTGGGATGTAAGACTTGATTTCTTCGTCCCGGCACCTCCGCGTTGACATAGAACATTGCGACCTCTTCTAGGTAAGTGTGAGAGTATTCCATGGTTAGAAAAGCCTTGAGACCTGACTTTTCTATCATTTCAGCGATCTTCTTAACAAGGGTTTCATCAGAACCCTGCTTCACCATTCCTTCGAAGTCTACGGACGATCCTGAATGGATTTGCTTTGAGAGATTAACATAGTCGATCTTTGGTGCCATTTTCAGAGAGTTTTACCGATTAAAAACTGAAGAACTTGCTTGAGTATACTTAGGGTTTCTGAGAGAGAATATAACTTGCTTTGCCTTTGCTTTGAAGATGAATAGTTTCAGTAAGAGAGAGAGAAGACTGAAAACCGTATATATAAGGGTTATGAAAGGACAGTTCTACGGATTTTGAATTTTTGATCAAGATCAACGGTTCAGATTAAGACGTCAAACCACATTTAATTCCCCGCATTAAATGCAGCAGCATTTATATCCAATCATATGCTTACTGTGCAGCTTTTTACTGTACCCATCATTATTACGCTGACGTCATCCTTAAAAACATTCCTGCTTATTTAAAACGACTGCATTTTTGTCACTAGTTCATAAATGACTCAGCTTATATCAAATATGACTTAACTCTGCTTCTCTCGTTTCATTAAGTGACTCAGCTGTCAGCTAACTCGATACAGTTGACTTTCCGATACGGCTGTTTCACTTAGCTGATGTGTGAAACTTGCTCTTTTCTCATTTTCTCATCGTCTATCTCTGCTGATTGAGTCTTCTGAGTGTTAACTCAGCTCAATTAACCCTAGCTCATTCTTAAGCTCTTCAAATCTTGATTCACATAGAGGCTTAGTGAATATGTCAGCTAACTGCTTATCAGTTGAGATATACTCCAAAGTGATGTCTTTATTTTCAACATGATCTCTTATAAAATGGTATCTGACATCAATGTGCTTTGTTCTTGAATGCAACACAGTATTCTGAGTGATTGAAATAGCACTAGTGTTATCACACATAATTGGAATCTCTTTTTCTTCAATCGCATAGTCTCTCAACTGATGTCTCATCCATAAGACTTGGGCACAACAATTGTCCGTAGCTATGTACTCTGCTTCAGTTGTGGATGTGGCTATTGGGTTTTGCTTCTTGCTAAACCAGGAAACCAATCTATTTCCAAGCATTTGACATGTACCTGAAGTACTCTTCATGTCAACTCTACATCCAACATAGTCTGAGTCTGAGTAACCAATAAGCTTGAATCCACCTTCCTTTGGATACCATAAGCCAAGATTCTCTTAGCTGCAGTCATGTGGCTCTCCTTTGGTGCAGATTGAAATCTTGCACTTACACCTACTGCAAAGGTAATGTCTGGCCTGCTGGCTGTTAAGTAGAGCAATGATCCAATAAGTGCTCTATATCTGGTTTGATCTACAGCCTTGCCATCTGCATCCATGTCCATCTTGAGTGATGTGTTCATTGGTATTTTCACAGAAGACTTATCTTCCATACCAAATTTCTTCATTAAATCTCTGATGTATTTTGTTTGACTTATGAAGGTTCCATCCTTCAATTGCTTGACTTGAAGTCCTAGAAAGAAAGTCAGATCTCCCATCATGCTCATCTCAAATTTACCTTGCATGAGGTTTGAGAATTTATCACACAACTCTTTATTTGTGGATCCAAAAATGATATCATCCACATATATTTGAACAAGCAATATACTCTCTCCATCTTGAATTTTGAAGAGTGTTCGATCCACTTTGCCTTTGGTGAATCCATTGTCAGTTAGAAATTGAGGCAATGTATCATACGATGCTCTTGGTGCCTATTTCAGTCCATATAAGGCTTTCTTGAGCTTGTATACCTTATCTCCAATAGTCTTCTGCTCAAAACCTGGAGGTTGTTCAACATAGACTTCTTCCTCTAACAGTCCATTTAGAAATGCACTCTTCACATCCATTTCATACACAGTGAAGTTCTATGTGCAGCATAGGCAAGAAACATCCTTATTGCTTCCATTCTTGCAACAGGAGCAAAGGTTTCATCAAAATCTATACCCTCTTCTTGGCAATACCCTTTGGCTACCAATCTTGCTTTGTTTCTAACCACAGATCCTTCCTCATTCATCTTGTTCCTGAAAACCCATTTTGTGCCAATAACATTTTGATGAGTTGGCCTCTGCACCAATTCCCATACTTTGTTCCTTTCAAATTGATTCAGCTCTTCTTGCATGGCTTGAATTCAATGTGTGTCATCCAATGCTTGAGACACATCTTTTGGCTCTATTTGGGAAATAAAACAAGTGAACATTGCTTCATGTTGTGCTCTGGATCTGGTTCTTATGCCATCTCTAACATATCCAATAACTAACTCTGGTGGATGGTCTCTCAGCCATCTCACATCAGGTTGGAGCAAGTCAGTTGGATTTAGCCGTCTCTCAACTAAGTTGTCTTGAACAGCTCTTTCATCTTCATTCAGCTGTAGACTTTCCAGCTGTCTTTGAGATTCAACTATCTCATCTTCATCTGGGTTGATTGCTCTTACTTCAGCTTCAACATAAGGACTCTTCTGCATAATTGGTTGATTCAGCTTATCAGCTAACTCTTCAATGTCTTCTCCATTCATATTGGGTTCATCAAAAACCACATGGATAGACTCTTCTGTGACCATAGTCCTTTTGTTCAGCACTCTATAGGTTTTGCTCTCAGCTGAGTATCCCAAAAAGATACCTTCATCAGCTTTAGCATCAAAAGCCTTCAAATTATCTTTGCCATTGTTATGGATGAAACATTTGCATCCAAATATCCTGAAGTACCCAACATTTGGCTTTCTACCTGTCCAGATCTCATAGGGAGTCTTGGTTAATTGCCTATTGATCATGCATCTATTTTGAGTATAGCATGCAGTGTTAATAGCTTCAGCCTAAAATCTCTTAGGCAATCCAGCTTCAGCTAACATGGTCCTTGCAGCTTCCTTGAGAATTATGTTCCTTCTTTCAACTACTCCATTCTGGTATGGAGTTCTTGCTGCAGATAACTCATGAGCAATACCATTTTCAACACAATACTGGGTAATTATCCCATTGACAAACTCAGTTCCTCTATCGGACCTTATCTTTATAATGGTTTGGCTCTTTTCATTTTGAACTCTTTTCATCAGCTGAGGTAAGTTCTACAAAGTTTCCTTCTTTTTGCACATGAAGATTGTCCATGTATATCTTGAATAATCATCTACCACCACTAATGTATATTTCTTTCCACTTATGTTGGCTGGTTCAACTAGACCAAATAGATCCATATGCAACATATATAATATCCTTGTTGACGAAGGACTTGGCTTGTCCTTGAATGAAGATTTTATCTGCTTTCCCATCTGGCATGCATCACATACACTTTCTTTCTTGTACACTGAGTCTGGCAATCCTTCCACAAGAAGACTTCTTGCAAGCTTGTTGATTGTCTTGAAACTCAGATGACTTGACTTCTTGTGCCACAACCAACTTGATTCGGATGTGCTCTTTGCTAACAGACAAGTGCTTGGTGTAGCAGTAGACCAATCTACCACATACATATTCTTCTGTCTTGATCCTTGCAGCACTATTTCATTTGATTCAGCATCTTTGGTCTGGCACACTCCCATATTGAATCCAACATTGTAGCCCTTGTCACAAAGTTGACTTATGCTTAACAGGTTGAAGTTGAGGCCTTCAACATAAGCAACATCTGTGATTTCCAATCCATTCTTCTTGATAGATAATGTGCCTTTGATTTCTCCTGGAGCTTCATTTCCTCCAAATATGACTTTTGCACCTCTAATCTCCTTCAATCTTGACATATTTTTCTTGTTTCTTGTCATATGTCTGGAACAGCCACTATCCATGTACCAGGTTCCTTGGCACTCAGCTAATCCTTGAACCTGCAATCAAGGAAATTAGTTTTTAGGTACACATACTTACCTGGGTCCTGAGGGGTTAGTGCTATAAGATGATCCAACCAACTTATAGCCAAAGGACTTGACTCTAAGAGGTTGCCATCTATCAGTGCCATAATCATAGTGCACATTAGCAAACTGCTTGGGGGTTTTAGGTTCATACAGTTGTCTCTTTTGTGTGTATGCATGTGTGTGTGTTTTAGCAATTGTTTTCTTGGGATAGTTGTGATTTTTCTGAGTGTAGTGCCTGGTTGCATGTGTGTGCAGATAATAACTTTTTTCCCTTTGGAATGACCTTTGCTGAGGTTTAGGTCTTTGCCATTTAGGCTTGTTTTCCATTGGTCTTTGCTGATATTTCACATTGTTCCAATCAGCTTGGTTTGGATAGTTTCTACCATTCCCATCATATGTATTTCTCTGATGGAATTTCTAGGGTTTCAGGTAACTCTGTTTGCTTTTCACATAGTATTTTCTGTTTGGAGTTTGCTGAGGAACTTTGCTGGATTACTTCTCAGTTGTCCTCTCAGCATACTCAACTGGCTGTTTTCCTTTCCCTTTATATCCAAGGCCAGTTTGTTTGTGATTGTGCTTAGAAGTGAATGTGGGTGCAACATTTGGTGTTTTGGATTTTTGAGATACTTCATTGCTTGAAGATCCTTTTTCCAAAATCACTCTTGGAGTTTGATTGTGCACAAAGGAATTAAATCATATGCCTGTCTTATCTCCACATTCTTTTTTACTCATGATAAGATCATCCAATGATTTGGATGCCTTTGTAAATGAGGCAATCACATTTTGAGGTCTTTTTCCCTCTTTTCTATAGCAGCTATCTCTGCTATCATTTTGGCATTCTCAGCCTTCAGCTTTGTGTTCTCATCAGCTATGTGACTTAGAGTACTCAGCTCCTTAGTCAGCTGTGAGTTTTGGCTTTTAAGTTGGCTGTTTTCCTCATTTAGAAGTGTGTGTGAGGATTTAATATGCTCAAAATCTTTCATCATTTTGCCTAATGAATCATAAAGATCAGTGGGTGATGAAGTGTGTGTATCACAATTACTATCACTTGAATCTGAATGAGATGAGTTAGAGTGTACCTCATATTCTTGGTCTGATTGATCTTGTTGTTTAGCCATAAGACAGAACATGGCCTCTTCTTCAGAGTTACTTGAGTAATCAACTTCACTACTCTCTGAGTCTGCTGCTTCTTTAGACTTAGCTGTCTCAGCAGTCTCAGCAGCCAACATGGCTTTCTTCTTTTCATGCCTTCTTTCTCTGAAGACTTTTCTTTCTTCTTCATTCCTATATTTGTTGTCTGGTCGCTAGGAACAATCAACTGCAAAATATCCTGGTTGTCTGCAGTTCCAACACAGGTTCTCAGCTCTTTGATCAGCTCTTTCTGTTCTTGGGTTATCAGCTCTCTGATATTCTACCCTTTGATGTTCAGCTCTCTTGGGTGGCCTATCTTTCCTTGACTTAGAGGGAGCTAAATGTCTCCTGGAGGTTTCACCCTTGTTTCTTTTATAGTTCTTATTGAAGAACTTGTTGAATCTTTTAACCATTAGGGCAATTACCTCCTGGTCTATGGTTTCCTTTGGTTCAGCTCTCTTTCCATCCTTGACTACCAGTGCAGCTCTCTTTTCAAATTTTGACAAAGAACAGAGACAATTTGTTTTCTTTAATTTGCTCAGATCCTTCAAAAATTAAAGTTAATTTATCCCAGATTTGTTTTGCAGTATGGCAAGATTTGACTTTGTTGAACATTGCTTTATCCAAGGTTTTGTAGAGTATGTCATTGGCTACATTGGCCAAGTTGTATCTTTTTTCGTCCTTGTTTGTCCACTCGGTCCTTGGTTTCTCAACCAAGGTTGGACTTTGCCTCGACTCTTCTTCCCCTTCAATCGTTTGCTCTCAAAATGCAGTGTGTTCACTTTCGATTTGCGGTGGCCCATCCTCTATCACTATCCACATTTCATCATGTAAAGTAGATAGATGAGCCTGCATATGAATTTTCCAGTCATCAAATTCCTCAATAGTGAACATAGGAATGCATGTCAGATTTGCTTCCATCATGATAACTTTGTTGAGTAAAAATAACTTTTGAAAGAGCAAGTGTTAAAAGTTTCTTTGAAAGATTAGAGATCTAGTTCAGTAACCAGTGCGGAAGGCTCAATGAAACAACCGCTCTGATACCACTTGTAGGTCCTAAGGGGTGTAAGTAAGGTTTAGAAGGGGGGGTTGAATAAACCTTACCAACTTTTCGATTTTAGTCCTTTTAAAATTATTACAGAGTTAATACATAGCTAAGTCCTTGAGGGACAGCTAAGTTAGTTAATCAGCAGAGTTAGCCACTCAACAGACTCGATAGAGTTGTTGATAGAATAACTCAGTTGTTTAGTCTAAACCTTAACTTGGTTGTGATGAGTTTTTCAGCGGAAGACTTAACACCCTTGAATTTGATTTAACTTCGTTTTAACACTTGATTTTAGCACTTAGTTATATATCAGTTGGATAGCAAATTATCAGCAGATATGAAATGAGTATGCAGAAATATAAATATGTTGAAATGTAAATGACACAAGTAATTTTTATAGAGGTTCGAAGATGGGGTAATTCTTCTAATCCTCTCTTCTCCAACTCCTGGAGGAATCCACTAAGTAATGATGAATTCACAAAGTGGTTATCAGTCTAGAGACAAGTCTTGATCACGCAGCCAACTTACTCCTTGGACTCAGTCTGGAGATGCCTTGGTCACACAGCTGGCTTCTCGTCTAACTCAGCTTCTTCACAGGGCAGATGCCTTGCTACTTCACCTCACTTTCTCAAGCTTCTTGGATTTGATCACGAAGCCCTCCAGTAACTTGAGATTGGTTCGACCTTGAACCTCCCTACAATCCTCCTTGGAAAGTAGACCCCTTTTGATTCTTCAAAAGTTTCCTCTTCAACAGTTTGAAGTTGTCTTTCCTTTCACAGCTTTGTGTTGGATCGATTTCCTTCGAGATTTAGGCTTGAGGATTTTGCTTGAATATCTTGAGAATATTTTGCAGGTTACAGTTTTAATAATGCTTGTTCGTTCGTGGTTCAGGTAATCAATGTAACCTTTTCTCAAAGAAATTCATCAGCCTTTTATAGTGAACTTTCAAAAATCTGCCCGTTGAAGAGATTGGCTGATTTTCAAAAGTCACTTGTGTTCGTTGGCTTGTCTTTTCTTGGTCTTCAGTCTTGAGATGTAGACCTTTCCTCGTATTAAATAAATGTCCAGCTTTTCAGGTTCTGACACGAGGTGCAGTGCTTCCCATTGGTTTTTTACTTTTGCACGCTTCTGGGACTGAGCACTTTAAGACATGGCAGCATGGAAGTATTACTTATTTAAGTAAAGTTCTTGACTCGGCAACGGATTCTTTTCGATTAACTCCTCTTTTTGGTTTGTCTTTTCCCCATGTGACTTGAGTCTGCTTCAATCATTGAGAGACTCATTTGTCACTTCAACTTGTGACATGGCTTCTTTGAGTTGACTTAACTGACTTTTCACATCCTCAGTCGAGTCATTGGTCCTCTTTCTTGGCCATACTCAGCTGTTCCACAGTGGAGTCTTCACTTCACTCCTTCAGTTGACTTCTTTATTTCTAGGCATAGCTGACTTGACTCAGCTCATACAGCCCTATCTATTACAATAAGAATTACAAGGAAAATGGGGTGCCAACATTCTAATCTAAGTTTTACATGGCATTCATCAAAATCTACAAAATAATTTCCCAACAATTTCCCCCTTTTTGATGATGCCAAAACTTAAAAACATTAAACAAAATGTAAACAGCACAGATACATACAAACAATGCAGTAACAAAGAATGTATGCGTAGAATCAATCATTTTATTGATCATAGCATTCTTGTCCTTTACACAGATGTTTACAAGGTGTATCAGAGCATAATCATATACAGGCAAACTTCAAGCATCTATGCTAAGATACAAATAGAGAGAAAATACAGCAATACTTTATTGAATGTACAGATGACTTACACACATATGTATTTACAAAAGTATAATACACGAAGGGTTAGCAAAGAACACTTCATTGCGCTTTCACGCCTCCCGATTTCCTCTTTCTCTGTCATCATCAGCTCTCTTTCTTTTCTTTTCATCTTGATTTTGCTTTCTTATTTTCATAGGCTCTCTTTGCAAAGATCGTCTTTTCTTTTCCTTTCTTGCCACGGTGATCTTGTCTTTTATTTTCCTCCTCGATTCTCTTCACGTATTCAAACATTCTTCCTTTCTACTTCCCGATTAGCTACTTCATCATACCCACAACCCCAAAGAGATCCTTCCCTTCTTGCCTGGATCTACATATTCAATGTTCTTGGGTAGAGGTCTAGGTTGAAAACCTCTTCCTCCACCACTTCTTCCTCCTCCTTTGGGTGTATATTGTACGGGAGTCTTCTTCTTACCAACTGAATGGTTGCTGGTAGTCTGTTGCCTATCAGCTTCTTCGCACAGCTTCAGACCCTTCTCCCAGTACAAATCCCAGGCTTGGGCTATTGACATGTTTTTGAAGTAACCTTCGGATTTGAGCGTTTTAAATTCTTTAACTGATCTTGGCTCGTCTCCGTCATCTGGAATGGCATCTGTGTCCTTCCCTGCCGGAATGCCACCGAATCTGTTTCATCACTGATTCAACGTGGGCATCCGTCTTTTTATCGAACTCTGATTGATCTGCTATTACAATCTTTCTTTTCTCCGACATGGGCACAACAGAGTGTTCGATCGGCAGAGTTACTAGAAGTTTGCTGAGTATCAATGTTGTGACATGACCTTGCTGAGGGGTTTCAGCAAGCATTAAGGTCACATCCTTTGACCTTTCCCCCTCAACAGCTTTTCCCTTCTCCTTCTTCTTTTCAACGGCTGTTTGCTCCTTCTTCTTCTTCTTCTCAACAACTGTCTCTTCCTTCAACTTCCTCAGGTATTCCTCTTCCCCCTTTTTGGCATCATCGAAAGAGAGAGGAACCCCTGGAAATATCCAATGAGCATGAAATCCGATCTACGGTGAGAGCCGAGTTCGCTTGAGTCTGCTTTGCGGCATGTTGTTCAAATTTCGAGCAAGTGGCTTTCGATTTAGCTACCACCAGTTTCATTTCAGCCATGAGAAGGTTGAACTTCGTATTCATGTTCTCCTCAACACGCAGAATTTCTTTTCGATGAAATTCACGCAGCAGCTCCATTTCAATTGTGTGAGAGGTATGCATTCTATCAATATTGGCATGCATCATCTGCTTCATATCAGCATTGTCAGCACTCCAAACCAGCATCTTGTTGTACAATGCCTTGAAATATCGGACTTGTTCATATCGCATTGTACTCTGCTGCTGACACCATTCCCTAATCCGTATCACAATCCCTCGTAAGTCTACTGTGAGGGTGGCATCTCTATTGTCGACGCATATCTAGTGAGGCTGGTGCCGTTCGATCCTCTCAATCTCTCCTGATTTTCTTGAAGACTTCACGGATCTCATTTGTCACTTTGGATTCAGCTGGCGGCCATGCAGCATCAAAATCAAAGTTTGCTGGAACAATAGAGTCAGTGGGAATTACTGGATCTGCTCGGATGTTGAAGCGTCACTGCTCTTGAGCTGTCTCTTTTTCAAGGTCGGGCAACTCAATTGAGAAAGAGAATGTTTCCTCAAATGCATCATCTCGCACATATGGGATCGATTGTACAGTTGTTTGTGCCTTTGATGATCCGGGTTGAGTCGATCCTGCTGCAGCTTTGGGAGCCTGCGCAGATGACTCGGTCTCAGCTGGGCCTGGTTGAGTGGATTGGCAGTTGACCGATCGAGCCTCACTGTCTTAATGCCTTCTTCGGCCTCGATGATTCTCGCTAAATGAATTTCCTTGTCTCGCCGCACTCATCCCACCATCAGCTTCATCGGAGGATGATGAAGCCTGACAGCTTGGTTCATCATCAAAGTTGAACTTTTGACGAGCAGCTTTAAAAGTTGTCTGACTCGTCTGTGGAAGAATATCCTCAGCTGAGTCCTTTTGATGAGCAACAGGAGTGGACTCAGCTTCGTCTTCAGATCCCAGAAAGGATATATCAGGGTTGTCCTGGGAATCATGAAGAGCACTAATCTCCTTTTCAGATTCATCAATAATGATAGGAGGGATGCTCTTATCTTCTTGAGTTTTACCCAGGGAAGTCTCAACCTTCCTTGATCCTTCAATACCTCCAGCAGTCTCAACTGCAGCGAGGTCTTCTACAATCCCTTCGACAGACGCAGCTGTCTTAGGGTCTTAGATAGTGGCATCCGAAGGAGTCTCAACCCCTTGGATTGCACTTTCAGTGCCCAGAGTGTTAACTCCCGGGGCATCTCCGACCTGTGCCTCGACTACACTAGTAGCGTTCTCAGCCTGCAAAGCAGTTGGCACTTTAGCTAAGACATACTCAACTGTCCGAGCTTCGTCAGTGTCAGTCTGTTGTGGCTCTCTTTCCTTTCCCACTTTGCCTCCTTTCTGCAGTGTGGAGTCATCTGCAGCATCCTCCGACCTTGCTGCAGTGGAGTGAGTTTCCCCCTCAGCTGGCACACCAGCTGAGTAGCGGATGGTGGGGTCAATCTTCTCCAAACTCCCGGCTGCTTCTGTTGAGTGCTCAGCCGTGGGGGCAGGTGGTAGGACACCTTCAGTAGGGGTTGGCTCAACTTGGGTGCCCAAATTCCCAGTCTGATTGCCAAGTCCCCTAGACCCATCTTCTGAAACAGCTGGGGACGTAGCTGCTGCTATGGTTGTGGCAATCTGCTGCACTACGCCCAATGGGTCTATCTCCAGGAGAGATTTAGAGGACTCTCCTGGTCCTTCGAACATTGATTGCTCATGCATCATCCTAGATTCTCTTAGAGCTTGCTGCATGTCCGACTTCTCTGTTGCAGCAACGGGATCCATATCCTCATCACTCTCCAAGAACATATCTATATGAGGGTGAGTGTGTTCCAGAGTTCCAGTAAGAGGACATATACTGGCTTTCTCGAGTGCTTCTGCTTCCTCAGCTGCTCTGGCCTTTTCTTTCTCCTTGTAGATGTGCGAATATTGTGATTATCCTCATCAAGAGCCTGAAGTACAGTGTTGAATTCGAGAAATTGCAGCAACTCCTCTTCTTCCTCGATAAATTCAGGGTGTTTAAACTGCTCCCTGGAGTGGCTTAGCTTCCATGCCCTCCATTCACGAGTATTTGGATGTCGGGATATACGGGAGAAACCACAATTACATCATCATCTTCATCCTCTTTTTCGTCCTTCCGTTTCGGGGATGGAAGGTAGCATACTCCGCTTCTTCGTCTTCAAAGAAAGATTCAGACAGTGCTTGATTGGAGAGACAACCTTTTCAACAGGAGATTCAGTTGTCTCAGCTGCTTCTTTGGTAAGCCTCTGCTGATCACCTTCAGCAGACTTGGCCGTTTCATCGATTATTTTGGGAGATTGCACTTCCTCAGCAGTCTCAGAAGTTTTCTCCAGCTGAGTGGCAGACTCAGCTGTCTTTTCAAGCTCTAAAAGCTTGGAGATTCTTCTTCTTCTTTTGGTTCTCACTAGAGGAATTTCTGGTTCGGATTCCTCTTCTTTAGGTTCCTTGGCAGCAGGGGCCGGAGCATCTTTCTTAGATGGAGTTGCCTTTCTAGGCTTGGCAGTCCTCTTCTTTCTTATGGCTGGAGAAGGTATTTGAGCTTCCTTCTCCGCCTCGGTTGCGGGGGCAGGAGACACGGCTGCTCGGGCAGGTGACTCTGCTGCAGGGGCAGGAGCATCCGTTTTCTTTCTTTGTCAGTAGGGGCAGCTTTTCTTCTTTTCTTTCTTCTTTGGAGGGGAGGAGACAGCTGTGTCCTCGGGTTCAGCTGATTCCCCCTCACTAGTATCCGCCCTCTTCGCATGGGCTCTTTTCTGGGCTCCTGAAAGATTAGCCCTGAACATCTTCTTGTTTACATGGAAGGGCTTTCCATGTTGAAGGGGAATGCCCTTCACTTCCATCAGATGGCCAATGACTAGGCCATATCCGAGTGATCCTCCAAAGGATCCATCTTCCTTGTACGATTTGTTTCGACGCGTTCGGCAGAGTCTGGCTGCATACCTAACGAACTCGGCTTGATTGACTTTCTTTCCTTCCATGATCGCAGCCATGACAATCGGCTTTGTCTTTTGAGTTGATTAAAATCCAAACTTCATATCTACACATTTTGCAACGACGTCCATCAACTTGTGATAGTCGCCCTTCGCAGATTTTTCTTTGTGTAGATAACTTTCGCAAAGATACTCGGTTTGGCTACTTTTTTCCATGCAATGTACCAAGTTGACATCACTTCACTATCTCTGTCATGCCCTCCGACGGCAATAAGCGGTGCTCGCAAGGTCCTTAGCAGTTATCAAGATGTCCTTGCGGTGGACGGAGGATTTGATACCTTCGTCCTGCACCTCTGCATTTGCATAGAACTGTGCCACTTCTTCAACGTAGGTCAGCGAGTATTCCATTGTTAGAAAAGGCCTGAGACCGGACTTTTCCAGCATATCAGCTATCTTCTTCACTAGGATTTCATCGGAACCCTGCTTTATCATTCTTTCGAAATCCACAGTTGATCCAGAGTGGATTTACTTTGATAGCTTAACAAAATCAAGTTTTGGTGCCATTTTTAGAGAGTTTTACCGAATAAAACTTGATAGATTTACTTGAGGACTGGTAGGGTTTGCGAGAGAGATGAACTTGCTTTTCTCTTGCTGTGAAGATGAACAGTTTTTAGTGTGAGAGAGAGAAAACTGAAAAATGAGTATATAAGGGTTATGAAAGGACGTGTTTTTTATTTTTGAAATTTGATCAAGATCAACGGCTCAGATTTAGCACGCCGAACCGCATTTAATGCGGCAGCATTTATATCCAATCATATGCTTACTGTGCGACTTTTGATCTGCACGTCGTATTATTATTACTGACGTCATCCTTAAAAACATTCCCGCTCATTAAAAACGATTGCGCTTTTGTCATTTAGATCATAAATGACTCAGCTATGTCAAAGGTGACTTAAATCAGCTTCTCTCCTTTCATTAAGCGACTCAGATGTCAGCTAACTCGATACAGCTGACTTTTCGATATGGCTGTTTCACTTTACTGATGTGAAAACCTTGTTCATTTCTCATTTTCTATCTTCCATCTCTTCTGATTGAGTATTAACTCAGCTCAATTAACCCTAGCTCATGCTTAAGCTCTTCAAATCTTGATTCACATAAGGGCTTGGTGAAAATGCCAGCTAAATGTTTATCAGTTGAGATGTATTTCAAAACGATATCTTTCTTTTCAACATGATCTCTTATGAAATGATATCTGACATCAATGTGCTTTGTTCTTGAATGCAACACAGGATTCTGAGTAATTGCAATAGCACTTGTGTTGTCACACATAATTGGAATTTCTTTTTCTTCAATTTCATAATCTCTCAGCTGTTGTCTCATCCCTAAGACTTGGGCACAACAAATGCAGCCTATATACTCGCACCGGTGTGGATGTGGCTATTGAGTTTTGCTTCTTGCTAAGCCATGAAACTAACTTGTTTCCAAGCATTTGACATGTACCCGAAGTACTCTTTCTGTCAACTCTACATCCAGCATAGTCAGAATCTGAATAACCAATAAGCTTGAATCCACCTTCCTTTGGATACCATAAGCCAACTTCTTGGCATCCCTTCAAATATCTTAGGATTCTCTTAGCTGCAGTCATATGGCTTTCTTTAGGTGCAGATTGGAATCTTGCGCATACACCTACTGCAGAGGTGATGTCTGGCCTGCTTGCTGTTAAGTAGAGTAGTGAACCAATAAGTGCTCTGTATCTAGTTTGATCTACAGGTTTGCCATCTGCATCCATGTCCATCTTGACTGATGTATTCATTGGTATTTTTACAGAAGACTTCTCTTCCGTACCAAACTTCTTCATTAAATCTCTGGTGTATTTTGTTTGACTTATGAAGGTTCCATCCTTCAGCTGCTTAACTTGAAGTCCTAGGAAGAAGGTTAGCTCTCCCATCATGCTCATTTCAAATTTACCTTGCATGAGGTTTGAGAACTTATCACACAGCTCTTTGTTTGTGGATCCAAAAATGATATTATCCACATATATCTGAACAAGCAGTATACTCTCTACATCTTGAATTTTGAAGAGTGTTCTGTCTACTTTGCCTTTGGTAAATCCATTATCAGTTAGAAATTGAGACAATGTATCATACCATGCTCTTGGTGCTTGCTTCAGTCCATATAGAGCTTTCTTGAGCTTGTACACCTTATCTCCAATGGTATTCTGCTCAAAACCTGGAGGTTGCTCAACATAGACTTCTTCTTCCAATAGTCCATTTAAAAATGCACTTTTCACATCCATTTGATATACAATAAAGTTCTTGTGTGCAACATAGGCAAGAAACATCCTTATTGCTTCTAATCTTGCAACAGGAGCAAATGTTTCATCAAAATCTATTCCCTCTTCTTGGCAATGCCCTTTGGCTACCAACCTTGCTTTGTTCCTTACCACAAAACCTTTCTCATTCATCTTATTTTTGAAAACCCATTTTGTGCCAATAACATTCTGATGGGTTGGTCTTTGCACCGATTCCCATACCTTGTTCCTTTCAAACTTATTCAGCTCTTCTTGCATGGCTTGAATCCAATGTGTGTCATCCAATGCTTGGGACACATCTTTTGGCTCTATTTGGGAAATAAAACAAGTGAACATTCCTTCTTGCTGAGCTCTGGATCTGGTTCTTACACCATCTCTCACATCTCCAATGACTAGTTCTGGTGGATGGTCTCTCAGCCATCTCACATCAGGTTGAAGTAAATCAGATGGGTTCAGCCGTCTTGCAGCTATGTTATCTTGAGCAGCTCTTTCATCATCATTCAGCTGCAGATTTTCCAGCTGTCTTTGAGATTCAACTATCTCATCTTCATCTTGGTTGATTACTCTTGCTTCAGCTTCAACATAAGGACTCTTCTGCATAGTTGGCTGATTCAGCTTATAAGCTAGCTCTTCAATGTCTTCTCCATTCACATTACGTTCATCAAAAACTACATGAATAGACTCTTCTGTGACCATTGTCCTCTTGTTCAATACTCTATAGGATTTGCTCTCAGCTGAGTATCCCAAAAAGATACCTTCATCAGCTTTAGCATCAAAAGCCTTTAGATTATCCTTGCCATTGTTATGAATGAAGTATTTACATCCAAATATTTTGAAGTACCCAACATTTGGCTTTCTCCCTGTCCAGATTTCATAGGGAGTCTTTGTCAGTTGTCTATTGATCATGCATCTATTTTGAGTATAGAATGCAGTGTTTATGGCTTCAGCCCAAAATCTCTTAGCACTTACCTTGACTAACATGGTCCTTGCAGCCTTCCTTGAGAGTTTTGTTCCTTCTTTCACTATTCCATTCTCTTTGTGGAGTTTCTTTTGCAGATAACTCATGAGCAATACCATTTTCAACACAAGATCGAGTTATTATCCCATTGACAAACTCAGTCCCTCTATCAGACCTTATCTTTATAATGGTTTGGCTCTTTTCATTTTGAACTCTTTTCATCAGCTGAGGTAGTTTCTGCAGGGTTTCTTTCTTTTGCACATGAAGATTGTCTATGTGTATCTTGAATAATCATCCACCACCACTAAAGTGTATTTCTTTCCACTTATGCTGGCTGGTTCAACAGGACCAAATAAATCCATATGCAACAGATGTAATATCCTTGTTGAAGAAGGACTATACTTCTCTTTGAATGAAGATTTGATCTGCTTTCCCATCTCGCATGCATCACAAACACTTTCCTTCTTGTACACTGAGTCTGGCAATCCTTCCACAAGATGTTTCCTTGCAAGCTTGTTGATTGTCTTGAAGTTCAGATGACTCAACTTCTTGTGCCACAGCCAACTTGATTCGGATGTACTCTTTGCGAACAGACAGGTGCTTGGTGTGGTAGTAGACCAGTCTACCACATACATGTTCTTCTGTCTGGATCCTTGCAGCACTATTTCATTTGATTCAGTATCTTTAATCTGGCACACTCCCATATTGAATCCAACATTATAGCCCTTGTCACAGAGTTGGTTGATGCTTAACAGGTTGAAGTTGAGGCCTTCAACATATGAAACATCTGTGATTTCTAATCCATTTTTCTTGATGGATCCAGTGCCTCTTATTTCCCCTGGAGCTTCATTTCCTCCAAATATAACTTTTGCGCCTCTAATCTCCTTGAATTTTGACATATTTTTCTTGATTCCTGTCATGTGTCTGGAACAGCCACTATCCATGTACCAGGTTCCTTGGCACTCAGCTGTTCCTTGAACCTGCAATCAAGGAAATTGGTTTTTAGGTACCCATGCTTGTCTGGGTCCTGAGGGGTTAGTGCTATAAGATGATCCAACCAACCTATAGCCAAATGACTTGACTCTAAGAGTTTGCCATCTATATGTGCCATAATCATAACTCACTTTGGCAAATTGCTTGGGGGTTTTAGGTTCATACAACTGTCTCTTTTGTATGTATACTTGTGTGTGTGTTTTAGCAATTGCCTTCTTTGGGTAGTTGTGATGTTTTTTAGTGTAGTGCATGGGTGCAAATGTGTGCTGATAATAGCTCTTTTGCTTTTGGAATTACCTTTGTTGAGTTCTAGGTCTTTGCCATTTAGGCTTGTATTCCATAGGTCTTTGCTGATATTTCACATTATTCCAATCAGCTTGGCTTGGATAATTCTACCATTCCCATCATATGTGTTTCTTTGATAAAACTTCTGGGGTTTTTGGTAGCTCTGTTTATTCTTCACAGAGTACTTCCTATTTGGAGTTTGATGAGGAACTCTGCTGGATTTCTTCTCAGTTGTCCTCTCAGCATACTCAACTGGATGTTTTCCTTTTCCTTTATATCCAAGGCCAGTTTGTTTGTGATTGTGCTTTGGAGTGAATGTGGGTGCAACATTTGGTGTTTTGGAGTTTTGAGATGTTTCATTACTTGAAGATCCTTTTTCCAAAATCACTCTGGGAGTTTGACTGTGCACAAAGGAATTGAATCCGATGCCTGTCTTATCTCCACACTCTTTTTGGCTCATAATAATGTCATCCAATGATTTAGATGCCTTTGTAAATGATGCAATCACATTTTTGAGATCATTTTCCCTCTTTTCTATAACTTGATTATCTCTGCTTTATTAGTTTAGCATTTTCAGCCTTGACTCTTTGTTCTCATCGCCTATGTGACTTAGAGTAGTACTCGGCTCCTTAGTCAGTTGTGAGTTTTGGCTTTTGAGCTGGCTGTTTTCCTCATTTAATAGTGTGTGTGAGGATTTAATGTGCTCAAAGTCTTTCATCATTTTGCCTAATGAATCATAAAGATCAGTGGGTGATGATGTGTGTGTGTCACAATCACTATCACTAGAATCTGAGTGAGATGAGTTAGAGTGTACCACATCTTTTTGGTCTGGTTGATCTTGTTCTTTAGCTATTAGAAAGATCATTGCTTCTTCTTCAGAATCACTTGAGTAGTCAGCTTCACTACTCTCTGAGTCTGCTGCTTCTTTAGACTTAGCTGTCTCAGCAGTCTCAGCAGCTAACATAACCTTTTTCTTTCACTGTCTTCTTTCTCTGAAGACTCTTCTTTCTTCTTCATTCCTGTATTTATTGACTACTGGATATGGACAGTCAATAGCGAAGCGTCCTGGTTGTCTCAGCGGTTCAAACACGAGTTCTCGGCTCTTTGGTCATTTTTGATCCTTGAATTATCAGCTCTCTGATATTCAATCTTTTGATGCTCAGCTCTCTTGGGTGGCCTATCTTCCTTGACTTGGAGGGAGTTGAATGTCTCCTGGAAGATTCACCCTTGTTTCTTTTATAGTTCTTGTTGAAGAACTTGTTGAATCTTTTAACCATCAGAGCAATCTCCTCCTGGTCAATGGCTTCCTTGACCTCAGCTCTCTTCTCATCCTTGACTATAAGTGCAGCTGTTTTGGGTACACATGTCTCCTCTTGATCTTTTCTTCTCAGCTCAAACTCATAGGCTTTGAGGTCTGAGAATAGCTCATGATTGGATGTTGTTGTGAGGTTCATTGAATGTCTCAGGGCCATGACCTTCATTTCCCATTCAGCTGGGAGGCTTCTCAGAATCTTCATACACATTTCCTTCTGTGTATATTCTTTCCCAAGTGCTGATAGCTCATTTGTGATTTCAGTGTATCTAGCATCCAGCTGATCCAAGGTTTCACCTGCAAGCATTTTAAAATTTTCAAATTTCATGACAAAGAAGACAGACAATTTGTTTTCTTTAATTTGCTTCGATCCTTCACAAATTAAAGTTAATTTATCCAGCATTTGTTTTGCGGCAAAGATGGCAAGATTTGACTTTGTTGAACATTGCTTTGTCCAAGGTTTTGTAGAGTATGTCCTTGGCTACATTGTCCAAGTTGTATCTTTTTTTGTCCTCGTTTGTCCACTCAGTCCTTGGTTTCTCAACCATGGCTGGTCTTGCCTCAGCTACAACTTCTTCTCCTTCAGCTGCAGCTGCTCTCCGTACGGTTGTGTTCACTTTCAGTATTTGCAGTGGCCCATCCTCTATCACTATCCACATTTCATCATGTAAAGCAGATAGATGAGTGATGGCTCAAAAGTTACTCTAGAAAACCATAGGCAACTGCACCTATCGTTTTGTAGTATAGATTATTGAGTACGAGTGTCATTCCCACGAGGATTGTAAGTACTAATAATTACCGTCTTTTTGTTATTTAATCTAGCAATTTTCAGAGTTTTGTTTGTTTAATGAAAATGAAAAATAGAGAATTTTAAAATAATTGCAACTTACAAAAGATCAAATAAAAATAGATTGTAGAATTAAGAAATCAAGAGCTAGAAATGTGTTTGAATGTAAATCCCTCTAGAATGTTTTTGTGATTTAACAAGATAAAAATACAACCATAATCCCTTAAGCAAAAACCAACCTCTTTTAGTAAAATCTCATGTTTCATGGATCAGTAGAAATTCTCGATTTAAGTTAAACCTCTATCGAGCGAATAACTTCTAATCTCAAGTTGATTAATCAAATCTCTTTCTAGTTAAAACCCCAAGACAACATTATAACGATTTGTGAATTCCCATATTAGGTTTGACCCTAATCCGGAAGATTTATGTCGCCCCTATATCTAGGATTGCATGCAACTCTTTTCACTTATATATGTTCTATTTCACCATGAATCTCGATTTCCGGATGAAAAATAAACTTCAAATCAATATTGCGCATATATCAATTTGAATGAATAAAGCATAATATAAGTGAATCACACAAAACATGAAGATTTTATTAAAAACATACAAACCTTAATCACAAATTCATTCTAGAGTTCATTACATTCAAACACTAGAAATTTAGCTACACATGGCTTTGTCAAAAGAGTATACTACACAAGAAGATATGAATAAAATGAACATGGTGTACTTAGCTCTTATTCAAGACCAATACAAGACTTCCTCCTTGGTTGATTGCAATGATGTTGAGCTCCAAGCCTTTCTCCTCTATTGCTCTTCAACTTCCAACTCTACCTCTCTTTTATCCTCTCAATGTATTTTGCTTTGAAACTTAGAATATACAATGAATATACAATGAATCTCTCTATCAATGAATACTACATGAATTATATATCTTTCCCAACTCAAACTCTTGGCTTTTATAGGTACCATGTTTGTGAAAGAACACATCAATAATGCTAACAAATGCTCCACTTCCATGGTTGTTGGTTGAATCATTGTGTGCACATTCATGGTTGAGTTGGTTGAATCATTGTGTCCACATGACAATTGAGGGAATAATAGAGTTTGGTGCATCAAAATGAGGTGTAAAAGTTGCTCAAAGGTTGTCAAAAAGCAAAAAGGGAATGTCTCCATAATTTCCGCCAAAGAAAAACCAAGTCTGGACGAAAAGCACGCCCGTGCTTTCAAAGCACGGCCAGGCCGTGTTCGCGGATTTTCCCGAACACGGCCGTGCTTCAAAAGCACGGCCTGGACGTGTTTGGTACGTCTTGGCCAAAAATTTGCTCGGTTTTGGCTCCTCAAAAGCACGGTCGTGCTTAAAAACACACTCTGCCCGTGTTTGACTGAAAAGCCCCGAAATGACGCGTTTAGCTTGGGATTTTGAGTGTTTTTGCATCCAGAAACCCCCGGGTATGTTTTGACATGAAACCATGGCCCAAAATTCACCAAAAACAGCTCCAAATCATCAATCTACATCAATAAAAGCACCTCGGAGTAATGTGAACTATGATCAAAAATTTATGAAACTAACAATAAAATAACTCAAATCATACTTAAATATACACATAAAACATGTATAAAAAGACCCTTATCAAACCACCTCCAACTTTGAACTTTGCTTGTCCTCAAGCAAAACATTAAATCAATAAGAATGGTTCAATAAATTACAACACACAAGGATTTTTTTTTTTTTCAACACATTGAACACAAAAATCAAGTTCTTAGCCTTCTCAACCCGAATTAACCATTCAAGAAAAACACGCTTTTTGCAAAGCGATCGATGTCAAGAAAGATCAGAACATCAAGCAGCATTATTCAAACTTGAAATCATCACTCCACAAATATTGATAGTTATGAATAACTTCAATTCAATAATGTCATGAAAATACAAGAATTTAATGGATCATTGTAGTTAGCCTACTAGTCATATAACCAAGCTTCTTGAACTTTTATTGGAATGAGAATTCAAGGAATATACATTCTCCCTTTCGATTTTTTTTTATAGGTCCTTTCGAGGCATTCTTCCACTAGGTTTATATTTTGAATTTTCGTTCAAACACTCCTAGGGTGGTTTCCCATACTCATATTTGTGTCGCCGTTTTACGTAAAAGACAAACATGGGGCTCATGAATGCTCCTAGGTACTAAGCAACACCAAATAGAGGAGTATAACCTCGATTGGATTCCCTTTTTTTTTTCTTCTTCTTCTTATTTTTTTTTTTTGTTTTTTTTCCACAAGCTTGGTATAACAACTAGTTAACCACCACTAAATCATGAATTCTCAAACGTTCATAACACTAAGCTTTGTCGTAAATGCCTTAACAAATCAAATATTATGGAGTTGGAAATCTCGTCAAAATTTAGCCCGCATCCACGTCAATCTATCTTAGACAATCAATTGCTTCACATTAAAACACAAATTAACAAGTTAATAAATGTATAATTGGGCTAAGTTATTGACTAGCAAGCACTCAATTTGTTTAAAAAAAAAATTATCTCTTGTCGACAAACTCAAAATAAAAACAAGCACACACATACTCAGAACAAGCACACAAGCATTCTAAGAATGTAATTACCCCCACCTCCAACTTTAAAGGTTCACATTGTCCTCAATGTGAAAGAAAGAGATGAACGAAAACAAAACACTCAAAAATCAACCGCACTAGAAGAAAATAAAAGAAGTGGAAAAGAAAAATACGACCTTACTAGAAGAGTGAAATCGGTATTGAGCGACCATTGGGTTGTTTAGTACGAGACCTTCATCGGCATCTTCATACCTAATCAAGGATATACAACTCGAATACCGTGAAATCATCAAATATATATTTTTTTTTAGTTTTTTTTTTTGAAATTTTTTTTTATAATAAAAACACGGCCGTGCTTAAAAAGCACGGCCGGGGCGTGTTCGGTACGAATTTTTTCGGCAAAAAAAAAAAAAAAATTTAATTTTTTTAAAAACACGGCCGTGCTTTTCAAGCACGGCCTGGGCGTGTTCGGTACGAATTTTTCCTATAAAACCTTGGATTTTTTGAACACGGTCAGGGTGTGTTCGCGAATTGGGTGACGAACACGGCCGTGCTTTTTAAGCACGGCCAGACCGTGTTTTTTTTTTTTTAAATTTTTTTTTCAATCCCCAAGCAATAAAAAAAAATTAAGTAAAAGAAAATGCACACAAAATGCCGTGTTGCCTCCCGGTTAGCGCTTCTTTAAAGTCGTATAGCTGGACCATTTACCCAAATGTGGAGATTAGTCGGGTGGAGCTTTGGACTTATGAAAATCCCTTAGGTATTTAGTAGTATTACCTCCAACTTTATGCTTCAAAATGTGCTCTTTGAACTTTCCGGTCCCCTTTTCGGGCATAAGCTTCCAACATGGACTTTGAACAACACTTTTCTCCAAGGGATTTTTAGATTTCTCATCGTGCAACGAAATTGAATCGGCAAAAGAACAAGTAGTATCCTTTTCAATATCAACATGAATTTTAAAAATTACTTGTTCATCCCCCACCCTCAAAGTTAATTTTCCCTCATACACATCAATGATTGATTTTGCCGTAGCCAAGAAAGAACGCCCAATAATTAGAGGAACCTCAATATCATCATGCATGTCAAGAATAACAAAATCAACTGGGAATATGAATTTATCGATCTTGACTAACACATCATTAATAATACCTCTAGGATGTTTAATCGATTTATCGGCTAAGTGTATGTCCATCCTAGTAGGTTTCAGTTCACTTAATCCCATATGCTTGAATGTTTCATAAGACATCACATTGATACTAGCTCCTAAGTCAGCTAGTGCTCTATCAACAGGTAAACCATCAATTGTACAAGGGATAATAAAACTTCCCCGGATCATTACATTTTTGTGGTAGATTATTGGAAGAACATTTATCATTCAATTGCACATTTGATAGTTCGTTAAGCTTATTTTCATTAGAAATGATGTCATTTAGATCCTTAGCATGCTTTGAAAGAGGTTGAACAAACGGAATATTAGTATGTAGTTGCTTGAATGACTCAAGGTACTTACCAAATTTGTCCTCCCTTCTATCTTCTTCGGTTAGACTCCGGTAAGGGATCTTGGGCTTGTATTCGGCGACCACCTTTTTCATGGGCTTTTCTTCGTGTTTGTCGTCCTCCACATATTTCTGCATGGTGGCGTTGGCATAATCATGATCATGTGGAAAATCGATGGTGATTGCCTTTACGTGCTCCCTAGGTTTGGCTCGGTGTTACCTGGCAAACTTCCTTGTGGCCTTTCGGAAATCATTTTTGCAATCTGTCCTATTTGGTTTTCCAGATTATGGATAGATGCCTCTTGATTTCTAAAGGATGTTTCCACCGCCTGGAATCGGGTATATGTTGATTGCACAAACTTTGTTATAAGATCTTCCAAGTTAGGCTTACCTTGATTTGGCTGAAATCCGGGAGACGTGTGTAGATCAGGATTGGGATTAGGTCGTGGTTGGCCTTGGTTTCCCCAACCGAAATTAGGATGTTGTCGCCACCCAGGATTGTATGTGTTGTTGTAAGGATTACTTGGGTAATTTCTGCCTTGATTCCCAACGTAATTAGCCTGTTCAGTGTGAGGTATTGTGTGTGGGCAGTCCTGATGATTAAGCAATCCTCCGCATGTTTCACAAGATAAAATATGCGGTGGTGGTGGTTTAGGAGCCGCTAGATCGTCGATCTTTCTGGTGTTTTATTGTTCAAAGTTCCCCCAGCCGCCGCATCAATCATTTGCCTTGTTGACGAGAGTAGCCCATTGTAAAATGTTTGGACTTGCATCCAAATAGGAAGACCATGATGTGGGCATTTTCGCAGCAATTCTTTGAATCTCTCCCAAGTGTCGTACAAGGTCTCGTCGTCTTCTTGAGTGAATGAAGAGATTTCATTCCTTAATCGTGCAGTTTTGGCCGGTGGAAAATATTTCAAAAGGAACTTTTCGGCCATGATGCTCCATGTTGTGATTGTTCCATTTGGCAAAGTATTTAGCCATTGTTTAGCCCGCCCCCAGAAGAGTAAATGGGAATAGGCAAACGGATGGCATCGTCATAGACTCCATTTATTTTGAAGGTATCACAAATTTCAAGGAAATTTGCGATATGATTGTTCGGATCTTCGCCGGTAGGTCGTCAAATTGAACAAATTGTTGCACCATTTGAATGACATTCGGTTTTGATTTCAAAATTATTGGTCGCCGCAAAATGGGCCTTACGATCTAGATGACGTGTCGTCCATGGATGGTTTGGCATAATCATACATAGTTCTTTGTTCATCCGCCATGACGAAATCTTTACTTTCGTTAGTATCTCTCTTAAGTGGTTCGTGTTAGTATTTTTCCTCGTGTTGCTCACGGCGGTGTCGCTTCCAAATTTAAGAACGAGTAGGCATACACTGCGGTAAACAAAGAGGATAAGTATAAACCAAGACTTACAAAGATAGATAAAAAAAATAATGGTAAAATAAAAAAATAAAAAAATGATTAAATTAACAAAAATAAAGCGTTCTTAATATTACAATCCCCGGCAACGGCGCCAAAAACTTGATGGCTCAAAAGCTACTCTAGAAAACCATAGGCAAGTGCTCCTATCGTTTTGTAGTATAAATTATTGAGTACCGAGTGTCATTCCCACGAGGATTGTAAGTACTAATAATTACCGTCTTTTTGTTATTTAATATAGCAATTTTCAGAGTTTTGTTTGTTTAATGAAAATGAAAAATAGAGAATTTTAAAATAATTGCAACTTACAAAAGATCAAATAAAAATAGATTGTAGAATTAAGAAATCAAGAGCTAGAAATGTGTTTGAATGTAAATCCCTCTAGAATGTTTTTGTGATTTAACAAGATAAAAATACAACCATAATCCCTTAAGCAAAAACCAACCTCTTTTAGTAAAATCTCATGTTTCATGGATCGTAGAAATTCGATTTAAGTTAAACCTCTATCGAGCGAATAACTTCTAATCTCAAGTTGATTAATCAAATCTTTTTCTAGTTAAAACCCCCAAGACAATATTATAACGATTTGTGAATTCCCATATTAGGTTTGACCCTAATCCGGAAGATTTATGTCGCCCCATATCTAGGATTGCATGCAACTCTTTTCACTTATATATGTTCTATTTCACCATGAATCTCTCGATTTCCGGATGAAAAATAAACTTCAAATCAATATTGCTCATATATCAATTTGAATGAATAAAGCATAATATAAGTGAATCACACAAAACATGAAGATTTTATTAAAAGCATACAAACCTTAATCACAAATTCATTCTAGAGTTCATTACATTCAAACACTAGAAATTTAGCTACACATGGCTTTGTCAAAAGAGTATACTACACAAGAAGATATGAATAAAATGAACATGGTGTACTTAGCTCTTATTCAAGACCAATACAAGACTTCCTCCTTGGTTGATTACAATGATGTTGAGCTCCAAGCCTTCTCCTCTATTGCTCTTCAACTTCCAACTCTACCTCTCTTTTATCCTCTCAATGTATTTTGCTTTGAAACTTAGAATATACAATGAATATACAATGAATCTCTCTATCAATGAATACTACATGAATTATATATCTTTCCCAACTCAAACTCTTGGCTTTTATAGGTACCATCTTTGTGAAAGAACACATCAATAATGCTAACAAATGCCCCACTTCCATGGTTGTTGGTTGAATCATTGTGTGCACATTCATGGTTGAGTTGGTTGAATCATTGTGTCCACATGACAATTGAGGGAATAATAGAGTTTGGTGCATCAAAATGAGGTGTAAAAGTTTCTCAAAGGTTGTCAAAAAGCAAAAAGGGAAAGTCTCCATAATTTCCGCCAAAGAAAAACCAAGTCTGGACGAAAAGCACGCCCATGCTTTCAAAGCACGGCCAGGCCGTGTTCGCGGATTTTCCCGAACATGGTCGTGCTTCAAAAGCACGGCCTGGCCGTGTTTGGTACGTCTTGGCTGAAAATTTACTCGGTTTTGGCTCCTCAAAAGCACGGTCGTGCTTAAAAACACACCCTGCCCGTGTTTGACTGAAAAGGCCCCGAAATGACGCGTTTAGCTTGGGATTTTGAGTGTTTTTGCATCCAGAAACCCCCGGATATGTTTTGACATGAAACCATGGCCCAAAATTCACCAAAACCAGCTCCAAATCATCAATCTACATCAATAAAAGCACCTCGGAGTAATGTGAACTATGTGCAATCAAAAATTTATGAAACTAACAATAAAATAACTCAAATCATACTTAAATATACACATAAAACATGTATAAAAAGACCCTTATCAATGAGCCTGCATACAAATTTTCCAGTCATCAAATTCCTCAATAGTGAACATAGGAATGCGTGTCAGATTTGCTTCCATGATAATAACTTTGCTGAGTAAAAATAACTTTTGAAAGAGCAAGTGTTAAAAGTTTCTTTGAAAGATTGGAGATCTAGTTAAGTAACCAGTGCGGAAGGCTCAATGAACCAACCGCTCTGATACCACTTGTAGGTCCCAAGGGGTGTAAGTAAGGTTTAGAATGGGGGGTTGAATAAACCTTACCAACTTTTCGATTTTAGTCCTTTTAAAATTATTACAGAGTTAATACACAAACTAAGTCCTTGAGGGATGACTAAGTTAGTTAATCACAGAGTTAGCCACTCAACGGCACTCGATAGATTTGTTGATAGAATAACTCACTGTTTAGTCTAAACCTTAACTTGGCTGTGATGAGTTTTTCAGCGGAAGACTTAACACCCTTGAATTTGATTTAACTTCGTTTTAACACTTGATTTTAGCACTTAGTTATTTATCAGTTGGATAGCAAATTATCAGCAGATATGAAATGAGTATGCAGAAATATAAATATGCTGAAATGTGAATGACACAAGTAATTTTTATAGAGGTTCGAAGATGGGGTAATTCTTCTAATCGTCTCTTCTCCAACTCCTGGAGGAATCCACTAAATAATGATGAATTCACAAAGTGGTTATCAGTCTAGAGACAAGTCTTGATCACGCAGCCGACTTGCTCCTTGGACTCAGTCTGGAGATGCCTTGGTCACACAGCTGGCTTCTCGTCCGACTCAGCTACTTCACAGGGCAGCTGCCTTGCTACTTCACCTCACTTTCTCAAGCTTCTTGGATTTGATCACGAATCCCTCCAGTAACTTGAGATTAGTTCGACCTTGAACCTCTCTACAATCCTCATTGGAAAGTAGACCCCTTTTGATTCTTCAAAAGTTTCCTCTTCAACAATTTGAAGTTGTCTTTCCTTCCACAGCTTTGTGTTGGATCAATTTTCTTGAGATTTAGGCTTGAGGATTTTGCTTGAATATCTTGAGAATATTTTACAGGTTACAGTTTTAATAATGCTTGTTCGTTCGTGGTTCAGGTAATCAATGTAACCTTTTCTCAAAGAAATTCCTCAGCCTTTTATAGTGAACTTTCAAAAATCCGCCCGTTGAAGAGATAGGCTAATTTTCAAAAGTCACTTGTGTTCGTTGGCTTGTCTTTTCTTGGTCTTCAGTCTTGAGATGTAGACCTTTCCTCGTATTAAATGAATGTCCAGCTTTTCAGGTTCTGACACGAGGCAATCACAATTTTTGAGGTCTTTTTCCCTCTTTTCTATAGCAGCTATCTCTGCTATCATTTTTGGCATTCTCAGCCTTCAACTTTGTGTTCTCATCAGCTATGTGACTTAGAGTACTCCTCGGCTCCTTAGTCAATTTGTGAGTTTTGAGTTTTAATTTGGGTTGTTTTCCTCAATTAGAAGTGTGTGTGAGGATTTAATATGCTCAAAATCTTTCATCATTTTGCCTAATGAATCATAAAGATCAGTGGGTGATGAAGTGTGTGTATCACAATCACTATCACTTGAATCTGAATGAGATGAGTTAGAGTGTACCTCATCTTCTTGGTCTGGTTGATCTTGTTCTTTAGCCATAAGACATATCATGGCCTCTTTTTCATTTACTTGAGTAATCAACTTTCACTACTCTCTCTCTCTGCTTCTTTAGACTTATTGTTTTAGTAGATCTTAGCGAGCCCAACATGGCTTTTTTTTTTCCGCTTTCTTTCTCTCAAGACTTTTCTTTCTTCTTCATTCCTATATTTGTTGATGGTGGCTAGGAACAATCAATCGCAAAATATCCTGGTTGGTCATAGTTCAACACGGTTCTCGCCTCTTTGATCGGCTCTTTCTGTTCTTGGGTTATCAGCTCTCTGATATTCTACTCTTTGATGCTCAGCTCTCTTGGGTGGCCTATCTTTCCTTGACTTAGAGGGAGCTGAATGTCTCCTGGAAGTTTCACCTTTGTTTCTTTTATAGTTCTTATTGAAGAACTTGTTGAATCTTTTAACCATTAGGGCAATTACCTACTGGTCTATGGCTTCCTTTGGTTCAGCTCTCTTTCCATCCTTGACTACGGTCTGTATTGTCTTGGGTACAACCTGTCTCCTCTTGCTCTTTTCTTCTCAGCTCAAATTTATAGGCTTTGAGGTCTGAGAATAGCTCATGGTTGGATGTTCTTGAGAGGTCCATGGAATGTCTCAGAGCCATAGTCTTCATTCCCCATTCAGCTGGGAGGCTTCTTAGTATCTTCATACACATCTTCTTTTGTGTGTATTCCTTCCCAAGAGCTGAAAGCTCATTTGTGATCTCAGTGAATCTGGCATCTAGCTGATCCATGGTTTCACCTGCAACCATTTTGAAATTTTCAAATTTTTGAACAACAACAGACAATTTATTTTCTTTAATTTGTTCTGATCCTTCACAAATTAAAGTCAGTTTATTCCAGATTTCTTGGGCAGATTTGCAAGATTTAACTTTGTTGAACATTGTTTTGTCAAAAGTTTTGTAAAGTATGTCCTTCACCACATTGTCCAAGTTGTATCTCTTCCTATCTTCATTTGTCCGCTCAGTCCTTGGTTTTTCAACCATGGCTGGTCTTGCTTCAGCAGCAGCTTCCTCTCCTTCACTGCGGGTACTCTTTCTTATTGCGGAAAGTGTTCACTTTTAATATTTGCAGTGGCCCATCCTCTATCACAAGCCACATTTCATCGTGTAGAGCAGATAGATGAGCCTACATACGAATTTTCCAATCATCAAATTCTTAAACAGTGAACATAGGAATGCGCGTCAAATTTGCTTCCATGATAATAACTTTGCTAAAAATGAAAATTTTTGAAAATGCAAGTGTTTAAAACCTTTTTGAAAAGATAAAGATCTAGTTCAGTAACCAGTGCGGAAGGCTCAATGAACCAACCGCTCTGATACCACTTGTAGGTCCCAAGGGGTGTGAGTAAGGTTTAGAAGGGGGGGTTGAATAAATCTTACCAACTTTTCGATTTCAGTCCTTTTAAAATTATAACAGAGTTAACTCAAACAGATGTGTCCTTGAGGGACAACTAAGTTGGTTATTCAGCTAAGTTAGTCACTCAACAAACTCGATAGAGTTGTTGATAGAATAACTCAGCTGTTTAACCTGAACTTTAACTTGGCTGTGTTGGTTTTATTAGCGGAAGACTTAACACCCTTTGAATTGTTTTAAGCTTGTTTTAACACTTGATTTTAGCCCTTGGTTATTAATCAGTTGGATAGCAAATATAAGTTTATCAGCAAATATGATATAAATATGCAGAAATATAAATGCGCTGAAAAATAAATGACACAGTTAATTTTTATAGAGGTTCGTAGATGGTGTAATTCTTCTAATCCTCTCTTCTCCAATTCCTGGAGGAATCCACTATGTAACAGATCAGTTTACAACGTGGTGAACAGTCTAGAGACAACCTTGGTCACACAACTGGCTTCTCTTGCGACTCAGCTTCTTCACAGGCAGCTGCCTTGCTACTTTAGCTCACTTTCTCAAGCTCTTGGATTTGATCACGAAGCCCACCAATCACTTGATACTGGTTCGACCTTGAACCTTCCTATAATCCTCCTCGGAAAGTAGACCCCTTTTGATTCTTCAAAAGTTTCCTCTTCAACAATGTGAAGTTGTCTTTCCTTCACAACTTGTGTTTGATCGATTTCCTTCGAGTTTCAGGCTTGAGGATTTGCTTGAATATACTTGAGAATATTTTAGGTTAATACCTTGAATAATGCTTGCTTGTTCGTGGTTCAGGTAGTCAAGGTTACCTTTTCTCAATGAGTTTCCTCAGCCTTTTCTTTTGCCCGTTGAAGAGATAGGCTAATTTCAAAAGTCACGTGTGTTCGTTGGCTTGTCTTGTTGCAGTCCTTGATGTTGACATTTCCTCGTATTTAATGTCTTGCAAAGATTGCAACGATATCGACACAGTGCGTGCTTCCCATTGGTTTGTTCATTTTGCACACAACTGGAACTAACACTTTATCTCTGACAACTTTAACATGTTACCATTTTGAGTAACATTCTTGACTTTTATCAACGGATCTCGTTCAGTTGTCTTGACTTGACTGCAGTCTTTTATTCCCCAGGTGTCTTGAGTTAGCTTCCAATCTTTGGATGACTCATCTGTCATTTTAATTTGAGACTTGGCTTCTTGAGTTGACTTGACTGACTCTTCACACAGCTGTTTCACAGCTGATACACCTTCAGTCGAGTTTTTGACTTTTCTTCTTTGCCATACCCAGCTGTTTCGCAACGGAGTCTAACAGTCTGTCACCCGACTTTGTCTATAATTATAAAGGTTTCTTTTTTTGCTTTATTACTATAATAACAACTTTTTTTTTGTAATATTATTATATTATGTTAAAAAGCCCGGCATGAAATTAAAGAGTTGAAAAGAAGTGTAATTTTTACAAAATAATCTACAACTAACACCTAACACCGAAGTAGGTTATTTCTAGGGGGAAAAAAAAGAACAAACCCGAAGTAGGTTAGTTTATTTTAAGTTTTGAAAAGAATTTAATAACATTTCTACTAAAAATAAATAAAATAAATAAACTTTTCAAAATTCAAATATAATAAAAAAAGTAAACGAGTACTGTTTGGTAATGAAACTAAACATGGTTTTAGATGCGCTGCGCTGCTGCCCGCATCCCCACCACCCTCGAGTCCGAAAAATAGACTCCAATTATCGCTACTACAAATACTTCTTCAAAAATTTTGCCACTGGGAATTCCAAGTCTTTCCCTAAAATCAATTGCTCTTCCTCCCTCTCTCGACCTCTACTGCTAACCATGGCGGTCGGCGGCTGCGCTTTCTCGTCGGACGACGTCGTCGTGAAGTCCCCCACTGACCGTCGTCTCTACAGATTCATACAGCTCACGAATGGCCTCTGTGCTTTGCTGGTTCACGATCCCGAGATTTACTCTGATGAACCTTCTGGAAACCCAAAAATGGACCACAGTGGAAATGAAGATGAGGACGAAGATGAGGAAGACGGCGAAGAAGATGATTCGGAAGAAGAAGAAGATGACAGCGGTGAGGAGGAGGAGGGCGACGACGAGGAAGAAAATGAAGAAGTAAATAAATTGAAAGGTCCTGTACAGAAGAAGGTCAGATTCTTTATCAACTGGATGCTCTAAAATTAGAAAATGTTGGATTTACTCGTCGAGTTTTGTTAAGTTATCGAATGCAGGGTTGTTGATCTGAAAATGGGATTTTCTTGTTCTTTACTTGTTTTGCAGGCAGCAGCGGCCATGTCTGTAGGAATGGGAAGTTTTACAGATCCTTATGAGGCGCAGGGCCTGGCACACTTTTTAGGTTTTTCACGTTTGCTTTCTGAGTTGAAATGGTGCCGTGCATTTGGATATCTGTATACTTTTATTTATTCTAGAGATTCTAAAGGTATAGATAGGATAATTAAACTAAGAATTCATAGATGTTTCTCAGTCACTGGATATTTTGGCCACATACGACCAGTTGCAAGGTCTAGACCTTATGCTTTAGCATCTCTGAAAAGTGATCCTAAATAAGGTGAGCATGAAGCTTTTTAGATATTAACCCAACTGATTTGTCCTGTCAAAGTCTCAGGGAATATCCTCTGTTATTTCAAACTTCCTAAGGTATTTTGTAGCCTTTTTTGAAGTAGCTCTAGGAAAGGTAATTATCTGGTAAGTGACCATTGACTACAGTTATGAAAATAGTCAAAGTTTGTAAAATGATCACAAACTGCATTAGCTATCTGTTTTCATGTGTATAATAATTTTTTATTTGATTATGAGCAGATGCAATAAACTGTTTACTTATTTCTGTCTATCATGATTTGAAAAGGTAATTTGTACTTCAATTCATTATAAATGTTTCTCCGTCCCCCTGAAGATAATCCTAACAAATGAGTGAACAGAATGCAATATATACCTGCTAATTGTACTATTTGAGGGGGGAATTGTGATTTTTTCTAGGCAGATTTATTAATTACATCTATGGTTTTCCTGAAACTTGCGCTGTTCATGGCATGACATGGGAGTCATGCTCTTTGTTGGTTACTGGATAAGAGAAAATTAGAGTTTTGGAAGCTTTAAAAATGGCAAAAGTTCTATTTCTTAGTCAGCTCCAAGATGGAAACTAGGACAGAAGTAGAAAGGATGACTAAAGAACATCATAAATTCATTTTTTTTATCTAATTATGCGGACTAACAACTCTTGATATAAAGGGCGCACATACTCTGCTGAGCATAACTAGAATGGTGAATCGAATTCGAGCATGACTTGTTTCACAAATTTTATTGCAGAGCACATGCTTTTCATGGGGAGTACTGATTTCCCAGATGAAAATGAGGTTTGTCAGTTGATTTTGTTTCCTGTATGTGACTTTACATATTTGATCAAATGTTGGTGGCACTTTGTAGTCGATAAACCTCACCCAAAGCTCTCAATCTGAAAATGAAAAGAAACCGTCTGGGTTGTTACGACACTTGGATGGACCAGTTTTCTAGTCATTTTTTGTTTTTGAACACAATTTTCTGGATCCAGTTTTTTCATTTGAGAATGCATTTGCTGCCGTTATTTTGAAGTCTTGTTTTCTAATAACATGATGCAAGAGGAGTATTTGCATAACTGTTCTTTTTCCTTGTGTTTTAAAAATTGGTGGAAGAATTCTGAAGCCCAAAATGATAAATTCTTTTCTTTTTCTTCACCCCTCCTAACACCAACCAATTCACGCCACTGCCCACCTCTGACCCTACCTGGCCCAGCCGCCTCTAATATGCTGATCCAGATCTCAACCGTTTTGCCCCTGCATCCAAAAGGGAAAGCTGCTTCACCTCGCTTGATCACTTTTGTGCTCATTACCACCCCTGTCTTCGTGCAAACCATTCACTCCACCAATACCCTCCATCTTTTGCCCCCTCAAGTAAGTCTTCAGATCGAACCTACTTTTGCACTTGCCATAGGGCACTTTTTATTCAGCTTTCTGGCTGATGACATGCGAAGAAGTTAAGGGGAGGAGAAGGAATGTGTGAAGGTTGAGATAGGATAGAGAAACAGAAGTGAATAAACCAAAATAAATTGGAGATGAAATGGAATTTTTTTGGACACTGTGTATGATATATCATATATTTTGGTATCTTCTTATTGAAATAATTTGATACACCTGTTTGTTTAATATAATTCGTTTCAAGTAAAACGTCTGTTAAAACATCTCATACATCTCATATGCATTTCGATAACCGAACCCAACATTTGGACCTGCCATCAAATCATTGTTTGGAAAACCCTTATCAAAGATGATAAATATAGAAAAGAACTTTGGGATCGCAAGCTGAACGAAAGGGCTCTAAATATAATGTTTTGAAACTTTGAAGCATTGCTTTTTTATTCTGGAACTCCTTACGTTGAGTGACTTGTACCTTGTATAATCAGATATTATCTTCGATCTCCTTTTAATTGCTCAAAATAGAAATTCGGCTTCCCTGATTGACTTGTTTTTTTCCTAGTATGATAGTTACTTGTCTAAGCATGGAGGCTCATCAAATGCATATACAGAAACCGAGCATACCTGTTACCATTTTGAAGTGAAAAGGGAATTTCTTAAGGGCGCTTTGACAAGGTAAATTCTTACCATTAGTACAATTTATCTACTTGCATTCATCAAGAAAGTCAAAAAGTCCTCTTTTATATCAATATTAATCACCAATGTATTTCTCATACATATTATTTATCTTTCCAGATTACTTTTCATTCAAATCCTAGAATTTCAATTAGAGATTGTGTTGTTGTTTAGTTTATTTATATAAGCTTTTCTCCCTTATATTTGATGTTATTGAACACATAACAGTCTCGAAAAGGTTAGGGCTTGTATGGTTTTTCATTTTTTTTTTTGCATTCTTTTACTGTTTGCAAAGCTCGGTTTAGCCCAATTTGTATTGAGAAATATCCTATTGTCACATCCCACTGAAAAGTTATTGCACCTTTACAAACCCCCTCCCTGTTCTAGCTACACTGCAACAATGTTTTTCAAACTCATTACTTCACTTCCCATCACTCGGAAAGTGAGCAAGTTCAGACAAAATGTGGATTGATATGCAAACACGGTTAAAAGAATAGTTGTCTCGTCATCATTTAATGTTTCTTCTCTTTTTTTTTTGTGTATTAGGCCCCACACTTAATATAAAATAAAAATAAAAATGCTATCTAATTAAAGAGATGCTTTTGGTGTATATATATATCCAAACAAGTGTTTGCTTTTATCACCTTTTTTTGGTACAGAATCAACATAAAGACCTATATCCTAAAAATTTCTCTTCAAAAATCACATTATCTGAACATATTTTCATTTCTCCAAGAAGACCTTGAAAACCTGTAACATCCAAATTTCTTGAAATTAAAGTACTCTAAAAATATTATTAAAAATTAAGAAAGTACAAATTTATAAGTTAAAGTGAGCCCAATAATTACCAAAAAGACAATTTAAAATTTTGAATCCTTAAGAAAAGAATAATAATAATAATAATAATAATAATAATAATACATCTTCCAAATTAAATATCCAACAACTATCCCAAGCATAAAACGCAAAATTAAAGTCATAGATCCAAAATTCAATCCGATCACAATTATTTAAAATTATATAGCATGATTTATTCCACCATCCACAACATCATATCTTCAGCCGGATTGCTCAACCTGAAAGTCATGATAATAATAGGGGTGAACTTTATTTCGCTAAGTAGGGATATATCTGTCAATATTTAATATAACATAATAAACATTCACACAACTACAACAGTTAATTTATTAATTTTCTCTTTTTCTTCTAACTGGCCAGTTACTGCATATAGTGCTACGGGTTCACCCCGAGGATGCTTTTGATCCCGGACCATAAACATATATTGCAATCAATGAAATACAATTATGAAATATTAAATAAAGACAAATAATATAAAAATCCATACCTTAATAGTTGCAGATATTCGATGTAGAAAAATGAACGATAAAAGTCCTAGTCCTCGATCCCTTCGTTTTCTATTGTAGAGATTTGAGAAAATTATAAAAGATTTATGTTGGATGTTCACGTATTTATTGGCTAATTTTAACCCTGCAAAATGAGAATAAGAATTGAAAGAACACACCTTCTATTCATCAGATAGTTACATATTTATATACAAGTGTAGGAAACACATTCCCTATAATATTCAAACCCACTACCTAAAATATGTAGACATGTTCCTTAAAGTGCTCCACTAGTGCTCCACTATATTTATTATATACATTATCTTTAACACTCCCCCTCAAACTGGAGCATAAACATTGATCATGCCCAGTTTGTTACAAAGATAATTAACCCGAACCCCACCGAGAGCTTTGGTGAATATATCTCCTAATTGTTCTCCAGTCTTTACGTATCCTGTAGAAATTAAGCCTCCCTGAATCTTCTCGCGAACGAAGTGACAATCAATCTCAATATGCTTTGTTCGTTCATGAAATACTGGATTAGATGCAATATGGAGTGCAGCCTGGTTATCACACCATAGCTTAGTTGGTATAGAAACTTTAAAGCCTATTTCTGTGAGGAGTTGAAGTATCCACATTATTTCACATACGATTTTGCCATAGCATATTTTATATTATGATTACGCACTTGAACGTGAAACCACATTTTGCTTCTTACTTTTCCATGAAACCAAATTTTCTCCGACAAATACATAATAGCCTGTAGTAGATCTTCGATCTTCTTTGGATCCTGCCCAGTCAGCATCTGAAAATCCTTCAATTCTAGTATGACCATGATTGCTATATAGAATTCCTCGTCCAGGTGCTCCTTTCAAATAACACAAAATTTGTTCAACGGCTTTCCAGTGATCGATTGTTGGGGAAGACATATATTGACTTACCATGCTAATCGAGTAGCAATATCCGGACGAGTAAATGATTAGATAGTTCAATTTCCCAACCAATCTCCGTATCTTTAGGATCGGTAAATAACTCACCATCTTTTCTAATTTGTTCATTAGGAACCATAGAGTCTTTGCATGGTTTAGCCCCTAATTTTCCTGTTTCAGATAATAAATCAAGCACATATTTCCTTTGAGATAAGAATATTCCTTTCTTACTTCTTAGCACCTCGACGCCCAAGAAATACTTTAGTGCCCCTAAATCTTTTGTATGAAACTGGGTATGAAGAAACGCTTTGAGAGATGAGATACCACTGTTATCACTTCCAGTAATGAGAATATCATCAACATAAACCACTAATAGAATAATACTAGGTTGTAGATAGTTGTTTGTAGAACACCGAATGATCGGATTTACTCTTCTTCATCCCAAAATGTTCAATAGCTTGACTAAACTTTCCAAACCATGCTCGAGGACTCTGTTTCAAACCATATAAAGACTTACGAAGACGGCAAACTTTTCCAGACTCCCCCTGAGCAACAAAACCAGGTGGTTGCTCCAAGTAGACTTCTTCTTGAAGGTCACCATGAAGAAATGCATTTGTGATGTCTAAGCGATGTAAAGGCCAAGAATATATGGGCGCCATAGAAATGAACAATCGGAGATGTGAGCTTAGCAACATGGTGAAAAAGTATCAGAATAATCAACCCCATATGTCTGAGCGTATCCTTTAGCAACAAGTCGGGCTTTCAAACGAGCAATAGTGCCATCGGGATTATGTTTAATAGCAAAGACCCACTTACAACCAATAGCCCGTTTTCCTGTAGGTAAGTTAACCAAGTCCCAAGTACCATTGGTGTCTAAAGCATTCATCTCCTCAATCATGGCATTACGCCAACCCGTGTGAGATAAAGCTTCACGAACAGTTTTAGGTATAGAAACAGTCAAGAGATACTGATAAAAGAACATGAGGAGGAGGATAAATTATTATAGGACACAAAAGAAGAGATGGGATAAGTACATTGTCGTTTACTTTTACGAAGCGCGATAGGGAGATCATTACTTGGATCAGGATCCGATGACGGAAGAAGTGGAACATGACAAGGAGCAGGAGGGCCAGTGGTGGAAGATGGTTGTCGACGACTGTAAACTTGTGTTATGGGAGGTTTAGCAGGAGCTGCAGAAACGTTAGAACTAGATGATGTAATAGTGTAGATGAGCACATCATCTACGTCTGCTGGAGTAGAAGAGCGGGTCGAAGGTGCAAATGGTGTTTGTTCGAGGAAGGTGACATCTGCAGACACAAGATACTTGTTAAGAGTGGGACTGTAACAACGATAACCTTTTTGCACACGCGAATATCCAAGAAAGATACACTTTAGAGATTTTGGATCAAGTTTCGTAAGTTGGGGCCGAACATCCCGAACAAAACAAGTGCAACCAAATGTGCGTGGCTCAATAGGAAATAACGATTTACCGGGAAAGAGAACTTGAAAAGGAATGTCCCCGGAGATGCAAGGAGAGGAGGGCATACGATTAATCGAAAACAAGCGGTGGAGACGGATCGCCCCAAAAGTGTTTAGAACGTGCATTTGAAATAGTAAAGCTCTAGCTTGATCTCAGGAAGATGTCTATTTTTCCGTTCAAAGAACGCCATTTTGAGAAGGCGTATCTACACAAGAGGTTTGGTGAATAATGCCATGTTGTACCATATATTTTTGAAAGGATTCTGACAAGTATTCTTTAGCATTATCACTCCGCAAATTTTGGACAGGGGTATTGAATTGAGTTTTGATTTCAGCACAAAAGGAAGTAAAATGATGAAACAATTCAGATCGATTTTTCATTAAAAATAACCACGTCATTCGAGAATAATCATCAACAAATGTAACAAAATATTTAAACCCAAGTTTAGACATTACAGGACAAGGACCCCAAACATCTGAATGGACCAACGCAAATGGAGCAGTAGCTCGTTTATTGACGCGAGGGGGAAAACTCAAACGATGATGTTTAGCAAATTGACATGACTCACAATCTAAGACAGAGAGACTAGAAAAGCGAGGGCAAAGTTTCTTTAATGTAGATAATGAAGGATGTCCGAACCGACAACGATGTCTTTGCAAAGGGTGTTACAACTTGAGAACAAGCGAGGACATTGAAATTTGTGTATCGAGGATGTATAGGCCCCTGGACTCGTATGTCCTTTACCAATAATCTTCTTCGTCAAAAGATCCTGAAACAAACAAAAATCAGGAAAAAATGAGACACAATAATTAAGAGAGCGAGTAAGCTTACTAACGGAGACTAAATTAAACGATAAATCAGGTAGGTTTAAAACAGAGTGCAACGGGAGGGAGGGTGTGGGGATAACAGTGCCAGATCCGAGAACATGAGACGTAGAGCCATCGGCCAAGGTAACTGAGGAACTAGATGCATGGGAGTTAAAGGAAGTAAATAGACTGGAATTACCTGTCATGTGATCTGTTGCACCAGAGTCAATTACCCATTTGGAAGAGGATGAAACAAGACATGTTGGCATTTTACCTGAATCAGCGATTGCAGTGATCGGAGTAGAGGAAGACTTTAGAGATTCTTGGTACTGTGAGAACTTGGCAAATTCATCGGCATAAATTAAGATGGACTCGGGAGGAACATTAGCGAAGCAAGATGTGCGGATTGGTTAAACCGATTCTTGCTATTTGTAACTTTGGGCAATCCTTTTAAAGTGTCCAGGTTCATGAAAGTAGCGGCAGACAATGTTGCTTAGATTTGGATCCCCGAGATCCAGTAGTGTGATGGAAGTTTCTTCCTGGATTGCTATTCTTTTGATACATTGGCCTTTTGGAATCAATAGTGTGGTGACAAGAGCACTCGATTACTATATGGTGAGCAACAGTGTAGAATTTTCGGTGCGAAGGACTCGCTAAAAGCGTTTTCAAGGGATGATAACTCGGGTCGATGCATTTGAGACTTTGCGATCTCGAATTCAAAAGGTAAACCGCCAAGAAACTCATAATCGCGCCATCTTGTCTCTTTGGGCTTTTTGAATTTTTACATCGACTAAACGGAAGTAACATATTAAGTTCTCACGAGTTTTCTTAAAATCCATAAAGTAGTCTCGTGAGGGATTTCTCGCCTTTTTTTTCTCGCACGATAAAAGCTCGACACACATCGTACATACGTTTAATATTGTCCTTCCCGAGTAAACAAACGCTAAGTAATCCATTAGTTCTTTCACAAATTCACAGTGATTTATCATACCAATAACCTCATTTGTCAATAGAATTACGGATTTGCAAAAACAAACGAGCGTCATCTCGTAGCCAAGATACTTTGGAATCATCAGTAGGTGGTTCATCAGTTAAATGGTTATCCATAGAAATACTACGCAAATAAAGTCGAAATGTTTTACTCCAGTCTAAATAATTCGACCTATTAAGTTTATGGTCCGTAATTTTTGACATGATAGGAATCAACTCAGACGTAATGACAGATGTAACCTCAGACGTAACGATAGGTGTAACCTCAGATTTCTTTTCTTCCATTTTTTTTTTTTAAACAGTCAAATAACAAAGCAAAAATACGGAATAAGATTGGACCCAACTCGGAATAAAAGTAGAAACCTGACTAAACTCGAACCTGGTCAAATTGGCCAAAGACAAAGTGATCTTGCCAGGAACGACACGCCGTGAGATGGTTGGAGTGCAAAATAAAGAACCAAGAAGTGAAAAATATCCAAAAGAGAATGCACTGGGGGGGGGGACGAGAGACGGACAACTAATTTGTGAGAAAAAAATAAGAACCAAACCCGGCGAATCCCACGTTCCCGAGCGTGTGATGCCCACGCACCGACACGACCGTGACGAAACTCCGGGGAAAGGCCGAATAAGGAGGGGCGCAACCTTGGTGGTGGAAGTGAGAGAAAATGGGGGCACGTGAGACACGTGCAGATTTAACGTTCTTTGCGGCGTGTGAGTGCCACGCCAGGAAATGGTAACCGGATTCCGACAAGAGGTAGAGGGTGGAGGGTGCACTGGTGGTGTGGGCGGGAGATAATTTTCTGCAGTAGGAGAGAGAAAAAAAGAGAAAGCAATTTTGCAAAACTCTAAGGTGCGAAAGGTACAAAAAGTGAACAAGGTTCCGCATGGAAAAGAAAACCCCAAGATCTTGGAACCCAAAAAAATTATATTTTCTTGTGGTGTTCTCTCTACTGGCTCGATACCATGTAAAATGAGAATAAGAATTGAAAGAACACACCTTCTATTCATCGATAGTTACATATTTATATACAAGTGTAGGAAACACATTCCCTATAATATTCAAACCCACTACCTAAAATATGTAGACATGTTCCTTAAAGTGCTCCACTATATTTATTATATACATTATCTTTAACAAACCCCTAAATTAACCCCTAAGTTAAAACTCCTTAACTAACCCCTAAATTAACTCCTAAATAATCTCTAATTAAACCCTTAATTAAATCTTGGTTATCACATTCTACTCTCCTTAAATATAATTTCGTCCTCGAAATTCGATATCTTACCTGGAATTGAATAACTTGGGTACTTGACACGAATCTCTCTTCACGCTCCCAAGTAGCTTCATTTCTGCCATGACGTCTCCACTATACTTTGGTCAGAGCAACATCTTTATTTCTAATCTTGCATTCCAAAACAGCTTCTGGTGCTTCCTCGTAAGTAAAGTCATTGTTGATTGTTAGATCCTTATAATTCACGATGTGACTTGGATCGTGAATGTACTTTCTTAGCATCGAGACATGAAAAACATTGTGCACACGTGTCATAGTCGGTGGTAATGCTAGCTGATAAGCTAAATCTCTGACTCGTGTAAGGATTTCAAACGGTTCGATATATCTCGGCTTCAACTTTTTCTTTTCGCCAAATCGAATAACACCTTTTATAGGAGCTACTTTCAAGAACACTTTTTCTCCTTCATCAAACCGTATATGTTTTCTTCGTTTATTAGCATACGACATTTGCCTATTTTGAGCCATCTTGATTCGATCTTCTATCATAACTATCTTTTCTACGGTTTGCTGAATCAATTCAGGCCCCAAAATTTCTCTTTCACCAACTTCGCTCCTGTATAATGGTGATCTACACTTTCTTCCATACAACGCCTCATATGGAGCCATCCCAATAGTCGCTTGATAACTATTGTTATAAGTAACTCTACCAATGGCAGTAATGCTTCCCAATTACTTCCTAAGTCAAGCACACATGCTCTTAACATATCTTCCAATATTTGTATAGTCCTTTCAGACTGTTTGCGGGTGATAAGCTGTACTAAATTTTAGCTTTGTTCCCAAGGCACTTTGTGCACTTTTCCGAAACATAAAAGTAAAACGCATATCTCTGTCTGAAATAATTGATACAGGAACTCCATGAAGCTTTACTATCTCCTCGATGTAAATTTGTGCATATCGCATTATCGCTCAATACTGAACATCATCTTAACGTGTAAGAAAGGAGCTGACTTTGTTAATCGATCTACTACAATTCATACAACCTTGTTTCTCTTGGCTGATGATGGAAGCCGTACCACAAAATCATAATTATGTGCTCCCATTTCCATTCGGGGATGTCAAATGGTTTGAGCAAACCAGACGGTCTTTGGTGTTCAACTTTAATTTGTTGACAAGTCAAATATTTTTCCACAAAAATTCCAATATCTCTTTTCATACTTCTCTTAAATCTCGATACATTTTTGTACCTCTAGGATAAGCTGTATATGGCGTACATTGAGCTTATTCGAGAATTTTTTTTCTAAACCCTTCTTCTTTAGGAATGCATAATCTCCATTCGTAAGTCAAAGTACCATCATCTATTATAACAAATCCTTTTACCCTCTCTTCACGAGCTCGTTCCTTCATTTTGCTCAAAAATTTATCTCGAAGTTGAGCTTTTTTATCTTTTCTCTCAGAGTAGGTTGTACCACCAAGGATGCTAGTACTATCTCCGTGCTTTTTGGTGGTACTACTACTTTGATTCTTTTTTTTTTTTTTTTTGATAAGAAACAAAAATTTTATTAATGAAAGAAAAGAAAATTACAAATGGTGGATAAGATATCCACAAAGATACAAAATATCTATGCTAATGCTTCATAAAGCTAGACTCCAATCCCTTATCAAATCAGAAACACACAAATGTTTAAACTCTTTGTGCCCTTTGACCCATGACGCAACTCTAAACTTAATCTTATCAAAACATTCCAAACTTGACTCTTCAATCCCATTAAAAATTCTATTATTTCTCTCCAACCACACTGACCAATAGGGACAATCGTCCTCCATAAAATCTTTCCTTTGCATCCCAAGACCCTCCCAAGATTAGTTGTGAAGAGATCCGAGCACGTTCGAGGAGTCGCCCAGACGAGATCAAGCTCATTTAAAATCTTGGACCATAATAATCTCACAAATGCGCAATGCAAGAAAATATGATCTTGAGTTTCCGAGTCATTCTTGCACAGTACGCACCAGTCCGGACGAAGAAGAATATACGAATTTCTCCTCTCGTACCCACGTCGCAAGTAGAACTTTCCCAAAATCACCAACCACAAAAACAATTGAACTTTAACAGGTACCGGTGTTTTCCAAACTTCATCAAAAAGAGGAAATTGAGGGAACAAAGATTGAGGAAAGAAAGAGTTAAAGAAAGATTTGCACGAAAAAATGCCTGATGAATCCCGAATCCACCTCCCGGTATCCTCCACACCTTCCACTAGATTCTCATCATGGCGAATTCTCTCACAAGATGTTTTTGTTCAGATATCAAACTTGACATTCTCCTTTTGTTTTACGACTTAATGCATCAGCTACAACATTAGCTTTACCCGGATGATAGCTGATAGTGCAATCATAGTACTACATCAATTCCAACCACCTTCTTTGCTTCATGTTTAACTCCTTCTGAGTAAACAAATATTCAAGCTTTTGTGGTTGATGAAGATTTCACATCTCCCTCCATATAGGTAATAGCGCCAAATCTTTAATGCATGCACTACATCAGCTAACTCTAGGTCATGAGTAGGGTAGTTTAACTCATGTGGCTTTAGTTGCCTTGAAGCGTAGGCTACCACTTTGCCATGTTGCATTAACACGCATCCCAAACCTTGTTTTGATGCATCACTATAAATGACAAAATCTTTAGTGGGGTCAGGAATTGTCAATATTGTTATAAAAGTTAGCCTTTGCTTTAACTCTTGAAAGCTTTCTTCGCATTCCTCATTCCATTGGAACTTCTCCCTTTTCTTGTCAGTCGAGTCATATGTGTTACTATCTTTGAGAATCCTTCGAGAGATCTCTGATAATAACCTGCCAAACCTAGAAAACATCAAACTTCATTTGCATTCGTAGGTGCACTCCATTCGTTAACCGCTTCAACTTTAGTCGGGTCCACTTAAATTCCTTGAGTGGTGATTAAATGTCCAAGAAACACAACTCGGTCTAGCCAAAACTCGCATTTCTTGAATTTCGCATACAACTTCTCCTTACGAAGTGTCTCTAGCACTATTCTTAAGTGCTCATTATGATGCTCTCTATTATTTGAATATACAAGTATATCATCTATAAAGACCATGACGAATTGGCCTAGATACGGATGAAACACTCTATACATCAAGATTTATGTTGATGCGTTACTTAACCCAAATGGCATTACTACAAAATCATAATGTCTATATCGGGTTTTAAATGCTGTTTTTGGAATCTCAAGTCAATCTTAGAGAAGTGCTGATTCCTCTAAATTGATCGAACAAGTCTTCAATCCTCAACATCGGGTACTTGTTCTTCACTGTGAGTCGATTAAGATCTCTATAATCAATACACATCCTAAGTGAGCCTTCTTTCTTCTTTACAAACAGAACCGGTGCTCCCTACGGTGATACATTAGGTCTAATGAATCCCAAATTCAAAAGTTCTTATAGTTGCGCCTTTAACTCTTGTAACTCCTTTGGCGCCATCCTATGCCTTAGATATATGTGCTGCCCTAAGTACTAAATCTATTTCAAATTCTACTTGACGATCTGGAGGAATTCCTGGCAAGTCTTTTGGGAATACATCAAAAAATTCTTGCACAATTGGTATGTAATTAGGTGTCACTTCGGCTGTCGAGGTATCTACTAAACTCACTAGATACCCTTGATAATTTTTTCTTTTTCAATATCTTTCGTGCTTTCATTGCCGATATCAGTTGTGGTCCGCGCTTAGACTTAATCCCATATAATTTTATCTCATCACATCCTTGCAGTTTGAATATTATCTCTTTCTCGTGACACTTAATGTCTGCCTGAAGCCAATTCATGCCTAAAATTACGTCAAAATCATTCATCCTAATTATGTATAGATCAACTTTAAGATATTTTCCCCCTGTATTCACTTCAGCGTCCTTATTCACTATTAAAGCTATTGTATATAATAAATAGAATCAGTATTTTAGGGAACATAGTGGAGTAATTTAGGGAGTACTTTAGGGAATAAGTGGGAGGCTTTTAGGTATGTGTCTCCAACGTACCTTGTATAAATATGTAATCATTTAATGAAGAATTATCAAGTTCTCTTACAACAAATTACATGGTATCGAGCCTGGTTAGGGAGTCTCATAACTTGAATTTTTTTTTCCTTCTATTCTCGCGATTAGGGTTTTGGTTTGTGGGAGTCTGATTTTTTTTTTTTTTTCGGGTCACCATATCTCACCTCCACCACCACCGTGTGCGCCCCCTACTACTCTACTCGTCCTCAAGTCCGACAGCCACCGGGCGGCGTGAGCCTCAAACGCGTAGGGAAACGTTTTTTCTCCATCTCCACGCGCCGTTATCCTCCTCACCGCCACCACCGCATGCTGCGTCACCCGCATCTTCGATTTCATCCGCCCCCGTGAGTGGTGGTCGTGGGTGGCGGCGTGGCACTCACACGCGCATGAAACGTTAATCTCTCCACCATTTGTTCGACTGTCTCTGTTCAAATCGCCCCTGGACTTTTGGTTTATTTGAGTTGATCGTCTCACTCGATTATATTTGTTTTGTCTCTCCGCCCCGGCCGTTTTTTTTGTTGAACCCGTCGATTTTTCGGGACTTCGTCACGCTCGCCCCGCCTCTCGACTCTCTCGCTTTCTCTGTCACACTCACTTTGGAGTTGGACCAATTCCACCAGGTTTGACTCTTGTCAAAATCTGGTTTTATTCCGAGTTTAGTCCATTTTGTTGAGTATTTTGGGTCTGTTATTCGGCTAAATCTTTAAAAAAATAATGGCTGAAAAGAAATCTGTAGTTACGGCTGATTTGATTCCCGTCATGTCTAAAATAACGGATCATAAACTCAATAGGTCGAATTATTTAGACTGGAGTAAAACTGTTCGACTCTATTTGCGTAGTATTTCTATGGATAAACATTTAAATGAGGACCCACCTACTGGTGATTCAAAGGACTCTTGGCTACGCGACGACGCTCGTTTATTTTTACAAATTCGTAATTCTATTGACAGTGACGTTGTTGGTATGATAAATCATTGTGAATTTGTGAAAGAATTAATGGATTATTTAGCATTTGTGTACTCGGGGGAGGGAAATATCAGACGTATGTATGATGTCTGTCAAGCTTTTTATCGAGCAGAAAAAGGTGAAAAATCGCCATCGATTACTTTATGGATTTTAAAAAACTCATGAGGAACTTAATTTGTTACTTCCATTTAGTACTGATGTCAAAGCTCAGGCAGCTCAACGCGAAAAGATGGCCGTTATGAGTTTCCTAGCAGGTTTACCTTTTGAATTCGAGACTGCGAAATCTCAAATTTTGTCTAGCCCTGAGATATCATCACTTCAAGATGTTTTTAGCAGAATCCTCCGCACTGAAAATTTAACACCTATTTCGACTCCTAGTGCTTTTATCAGCCACACTTCTGATTCAAAAAAGCCGATATACAAAAATGGCAATCAAGGACGCAACATTATATGTCACGATTGGATTTAAGCCACATTATATGCCGCTATTGTCACGAACCCGGACACTTTAAGAAGGAGTGTCCAAAATTACAGCGAAAGAATCGATTTAGCCATTCCGCACATATCGCTTCAGCTAATGCTCCTCCTGATTCTGTTTTGATTTCTGCCAATGACTATGCTAAGTTCTCACAATACCAAGAATCTCTCAAGTCTTCATCTACCTCAATCACTGCCATCGCTGATTCAGGTAAACCTCAAACATGTCTTCTTTCCTCATCTTCCAAGTGGGTCATTGACTCTGGTGCAACCGATCACATGACAGGTAATTCCAGTCTCTTTACTTCCTTTCAATCTAATACCCTTGTTTCATTGGTTACATTAGCAGATGGCTCCACATCTCATGTTTTGGGATCTGGAACCATTATCCCCACACCCTCCCTACCTCTACAATCTGTTTTAAATTTACCAGACTTATCCTTTAATTTGGTTTCTGTTAGTAAGCTTACCCGCTCCCTTAATTGTTGTGTCTCATTCTTTCCTGATTTTTGCCTGTTTCAGGATCTTATGACGAAGAAGATTATTGGTAAAGGACATGAATCTGGGGGTCTCTACATCCTTGATACACACGTTCCCAAGTCTCTTGCTTGTTCTGGCGATATGACACCCTTTACAGAACATTGTCGGTTAGGGCATCCCTCATTCTCTACGCTGAAGAAACTTTGTCCTCAGTTTTCTAGTATATGTGCATTCAACTGTGAGTCGTGTCAGTTTGCTAAGCACCATCGTTCGAGTTTTACTCCTCGCGTCAATAAACGAGCTTCTGCTCCGTTTGCGTTAGTTCATTCGATGTTTGGGGTCCTTGTGTCTGTAGAGCGCCTAAACTTGGTTTTAAGTATTTTGTCATTTTTGTTGATGATTATTCTCGAATGACGTGGTTATTTTTTATGAAAAATCGTTCTGAGTTGTTTCATCACTTTACTACCTTTTGTGCTGAAATCCGAACTCAATTCCATACTCTGTCCAAATTTTTTGCTAGTTGATAATGCTAAAGAATACTTGTCAGAATCCTTTTAACTATATATGGTACAAAATGACATTATTCACCAAACTTCTTGTGTAGATACGCCATCACAAAATGGTGTTGCTGAACGTAAAAATAGACATCTTCTGGAAACTGCTAGAGCTTTACTCTTTCAAATGAACGTTCCTAAACATTTTTGGGCTAATGCCATCTCCACTGCCTGTTTTTTAATTAATCGTATGCCCTCTTCTGTTTTGTCTGGTGACATTCCTTTTCAGGTTCTCTTTCCCGGTAAATCATTATTTCCTGTTGAGCCACGAATATTTGGTTGTACTTGTTTTGTTCGGGATGTTAGACCTCACGTTACGAAACTTGATCCCAAATCTCTAAAATGTATTTTCCTTGGATATTCACGTGTGCAAAAAGGTTATCGGTGTTATTGCCCCAATCTTAACAAATATCTTGTGTCAGCTGATGTCACTTTTTTTGAACAAACTCCTTTTGCACCCTCAACAGGTCCTTCGACTCCGGGGGACGTTGATGATGTTCTAATCTATACTATTACATCCTCTGGATCAGACATTTCCCTAGATTCTGGTAAACCTCCCATAACACAAGTTTACACTCGACGTAACCCATCTTCCCTACCTGCTCCCCCAGCTCCGTGTCCTGCGCCACCTCTTCCGTCATCAGATCGGATCCAAGTGATGATCTTCCTATTGCGCTTCGTAAAGGTAAACGACAATGTACTTATCCTATATCTTCTTTTGTCTCATATAATCATTTATCACCATCCTCGTGTTCTTTTCTTACATCTCTTGATTCTATCTGTATCCCGAAAACTGTTCATGAAGCTTTATCCCATCCGGGTTGGCATAAGGCTATGATTGAGGAGATGAATGCTTTAGACAGTAATGGTACTTGGGACTTAGTTGACTTACCTACAGGTAAGAAGGCTATTGGTTGTAAGTGGGTTTTTGCTATTAAAACACATCCAGGATGGAATCATGTTGCTTTCGATTGAAAGCACGACTTGTTGCTAAAGGATATGCTCAAACATATGGAGTTGATTATTCGACACTTTTTACTTTGTTGCTAAGCTCACATCTGTCCCAGGTTGTTCATTTTCTCGGCGACCACATATTCTTGGCCTTTACACCAGCTAGACATCACCAATGCATTTCTTCATGGTGACCTTCAGGAAGAAGCTTACTTGGAGCAACCACCTGGTTTTGTTCCTCAGGGGGAGTTTGGGAAAGTTTGTCGTCTTCGTAAGTCTTTATATGGTTTGAAACAGAGTCCTCGAGCATGGTTTGGAAAGTTTAGTCGAGCTATTGAGCATTTTGGGATGAAAAAAAGTAAATCTGATCATTCAGTTTTCTACAAACAGTCTACAGCCGGTATCATTCTATTAGTTGTTTATGTTGATGATATTGTCATTACCGGAAGTGACAACAGGGGTATCTCGTCTCTCAAAGTGTTTCTTCATACCCAGTTTCATACAAAAGATTTAGGGGCACTAAAATATTTCTTGGGTGTCGAGGTGCTACGAGGTAAGAAAGGGATATTCTTATCTCAAAGGAAATATGTGCTTGAATTATTATCTGAAACAGGAAAATTAGGGGCTAAACCATGCAACACTCCTATGGTTCCTAATGCACAACTTACGAAAGATGGTGAGTTATTTACGGATCCGAAAAGATACAGAAGATTGGTTGGGAAATTGAATTATCTAACTGTTACTCGTCCAGATATTGCATATTCAGTTAGCACGGTAAGTCAATATATGTCCTATCCAACAATTGATCACTGGAAAGCTATTGAACAGATTTTGTGTTATTTGAAAGGAGCACCTGGACGAGGAATTCTATATAGCAATCATGGGCATACTCGGATTGAAGGTTTTTCAGATGCCGATCGGCAGATCGAGGAAGATCAAGATCTACTTCGTGTTATGTGTATTTGTTGGAGGAAATCTAATTTCATGGAAAAGCAAGAAACAAAATGTGGTCTCACGATCGAGTGCAGAATCAGAATATAGGGCTATGGCTAAGTCTGTATGTGAAATAATATGGATATATCAACTCCTCACTGAAGTAGGTTTTAAAGTTTCTGTACCGGCTAAGCTATGGTGTGATAACCAAGCTGCACTTCACATCGCGTCCAATCCAGTCTTTCATGAACGAACAAAGCATATTGAGATTGATTGTCACTTCATTCGAGAAAAGATTCAGGAAGGCTTGATTTCTACAGGATACGTGAAAACTGGAGAACAATTGGGGGATATCTTCACAAAAGCCCTTAATGGGCTTCGGGTTGATTATCTCTGTAACAAGTTGGGCATGATCAATGTGTATGCTCCAACTTGAGGGGGAGTGTTAAAGCTATTGTATATAATAAATAGAATCAATATTTTAGGGAACATAGTGGAGTAATTTACGGAGTACTTTAGGGAATAAGTGGGAGGCTTTTAGGTATGTGTCTCCAACATACCTTGTATAAATATGTAATCATTTAATGAAGAATTATCAAGTTCTCTTACAACAAATTACTTTCACCGAGTCAGTTGTTATCGAATTTCCAGATGGCAAGCTAACCTCAAGGCGTTTATTTACTTTAGCACTCTTATGTCCTAATATAACATGAAATTTGGCAGATAAAAACGAATGTGTGGCACCAGTGTTGAAAAGTACAAGAGCATGTATTCTTGAGATGTTAGCATACCTGATATTGTACCCGGGTTCTGATCATCATCTTCCTGAGTCATAGCATACATTCAAGCTCAACCTCTAGTTGTTTGTTCTTTTCTTTCCCGCTCAGCTTTCAAGAGAGGACAATTAGAGACTTCATTGCCTGGCGTCTTACACTTGAAGCATTTTCCTTGTCGAACTAAACATTCTCCAAAATGGTTCTTCTTGCATTTTAAACAAGTTGGTCTATCCGCTTGCGTAGTTGGGCGTGCATTTCCATCAGTCTTTACGTGTTTATTTTGATTCCATTTTTATTTTGTTTTACCCCGTCCCATTTTCTTTTCTCAAGTAAAATGACCAACTTTTGCTCCTCCTCGTCCCCAACAAAACTTGCCTCCACCTCATGAGCCCTTCTCACCATCACCGAGTACTCCAAATCTCGTTGAGCAGATAGTATTCCTGATAGTTGTGCTCAAAGTCCTCTTCTGAACCTCAGAGCCTTTTCCAAATCAGTATCCATTAGGTGTGGAGCAAACCGACTTAGTTGATTGAACTGTCTCATCTCATACTGTGATGATCGTGTTTTTTCATTTCAAGTTAAGGAATTTTGTCTTCTTTTTGTCCCGATATGATTGTGGGTTTTTTTTTTCCATTACAGTCACCTTGAACTCATTCCATGTTAAAGCATTCCGCTCTTCCTCGGTTTTAGTCATCCAATACCCTTTCCCACCATTGATCAGCGTCTTCACTGAGTTGGAAGGTAGCACATACAACTCTCTGTTCGTTTCTGCAGCCAATGAGTCGATAAATCCTCTCTAGTGATCTAAACCATTCTTCTACTGCTGCCGGGCCATCACGTCCATTGAATGTTTGTGGACGATAGTGGCGTTATTGCTCCACGACTCGTGCATTATTGTTGTTGTTGTCCCCGTTGTTCTGCACACCTTTGAGGAACTCAACAATTATGTCTCCATCAGTAGCAGTGGTTTGATTTCCTGTGTTGGTAGAGTTCTCACCGTTGACTTGATTTCCACGACGGGGAGCCATATTCCTAAGGTCATACGTAATGTAATTTTACTATTACTATTATTTATCTCAGGTTATTAATGGATTTCGCATAAAATATCTAACTTAAAATCTAAATATCATAATATAATGATCAAATACATTACTATCAATTAAAGGACGACAAAACTTTATATGTAATAAGGATTTATTTATCAATTATTACAATACGTAGATCCATCTACTCTACTGATCCATGTCTTCATCTTCCTCTAGATCTTCTTCTAGGTTTTCTTTCGGTTCCTCATCTTTTGTCATAGCCTCATTGTTCCAAAACTCAATCCATTTGCCGTATAACCTGGCAGTGAATGTCCCGTAGTTGATTTTGGGTCGGTCGTCATGCTCGTTATACTCCAATAATAAGCCATGAAGCTTTTCACCCTTGACGTTCCAAAACGAGGGTAAGCTATCAATCACTCTACGGGAGGCAGCACGTTCGTTTGGAGCGCTGATGACATTCCTCACATTGTACCACAACTGGTGAATTTTAACTATGTATTCTCTAATGCTATCCCCCTCCTTAATTTGATAGTTGAAATAATGATTAAGTCGGTTAATGGGATGGTTCGCACCCCAGTTATTATTATTATTGTTCTTTCCTGCAGTGTGTCGAGTTCCTGCCATCTATATATGTGCATTTGCAACCATAAGTCTGTTTTTATATATTTCCTTTTTTGAAGTAATACAAGATTTTTGTTCGTCTAATATATAAATTGGTATTATATTTCTAAAGTAGGATATAATAACATGGAATCATAATAAGATACAAATGACATAAATGAACATTAATACAATTGAATAATATAACTTGACATAATAATTCACATACCTTGAGGAAGCCGACAAGATATGACAGACTGGATGTTATTAAACCTTTTTATATTATATAAAGTCCGACTTTTACTATTTTGGAAAAAAATACTACATATATATATTTTTAACAAGCCTACAGAAACGTAGACCTGCTCTGATATCACATTTGTAACATCTAAATTTCATAAAATTAAAGTACTCTAAAAATATTATTAAGAAAGTACAAATTCATAAGTTAAAGTAAGTCCAATAATTACCAAAAAGACGATTTAAAATTTTTAATCCTTAAGAAAAGAATAATAATAATAATAATAATAATAATAATAATACATCTTCCAAATTAAATATCCAACAACTATCCCAAGCATAAAACGCAAAATTAAAGTCATAGATACAAAATTCAATCCGATCATAATTATTTAAAATTATATAACATGTTTTATTCCACCATCCACAACATCATATCTTCAGCAGAATTTCTCAACCAGAAAGTCATGATAATAATAGAGGCGAGCTTCATCTCGCTGAATAGGGATATATCTGTCAATATTTTAATATAACATAGTAAGTATTCACACAATTACAACAATTAATTTATTAATTTTCTCTTTTTTCCTCTAACTGACCAGTTATGGTTCACCCCAATGATACTTTTGATCCCAAACCTTTTTTATGGTCCCTGACTTATAGGAATTTATTTCCTCTTGACATATATTGCAATTAATGAATCATTAAATAAAGACAAATAATACAAAAATCCCTACATTAATAATTGAAAATATTCGATGTTGAAAATTGAACGATAGGAAATGTCCTAGTCCTCGATCCCTTCTTTTTCTATTGCAGAGATTCGAGAAAATTGTGAAAGATTTATGTTGGATGTTCATGTATTAATAGGCTAATTTTAACCCCTAAATTAGCCCCTAAATTAACTCCTAAATTTACCTCTAATTAAATTCTTAATTAAGTCTTGGTTATCACAAAACCCATCTCAAGATTTGGGAAATGAAAAATCTCCAATGTCCAATTAGATGAAAACCATACGTTCCCTTACATAGTTGTTAGTGGCGCGAGGCGCAAAGGCTATGGTAGCGCCTCGAGGGGCGGCTCGCATACACGGAAAATTTGATTAAAACACACTTCAAGTGACCAAATTATGTACCAAATCTCAAATTAAAACACACAAAGTTTTCAAAACAAGCGTAGCATAAGTCATGTATGATGGGTTGACTACCCTTCGAGTTTGGTTAGAGGATGTCCAAGTATGAGAGAGTGATTGAATATTTTCTATAAAAGCCCTAGCCCCCTTTTCTTGTTTCCTTTCTTCTGTTTGGGTCTCCAGACCCAGTGCTTCTTCTTCTTCTTTTTTTTTTTTTGTTTCTTTTGTTATCTTTCTGTCCCAGCATCCCCTACCCAAAGGAAAATAGTGAAAATCGTTTTTCTTGCCAATAAAAAGCGTTTTTCTAAGCTTCTTAAAGAAGCTGTCACTGAGACGCGCCTCACCGAGGCGTGCTGAGGCGTTGGCCAACATTGCCCGCTTCGGTCTTGTAAAGGCGCAAGGCATTGAGCGTTGGGCGAGGTGCGCCTTTAACAACTATGTCCCCTTAGTGCTGCTCACACTTATGAGGGATAATATATTATTTTTCTTCTGAGCTCCTGTATTCACGTTGAATTACTTGTTTAAGTTTGTGTGTTTAATAGTCACTGTATTCAAAATGCCTTCAATTTTGTGTTTTGCAATTCCTTTTCTATTTCTCATGAGTGCTTGATTCATTTCTCGCATTGTCATTCTCTTAAGCTGTGCGTGACAAACTTTTATCACTCGCGTTCACATTTGCAATCAGCATTGAAATATTTGTGAGCATTATAATGAAAATTTCCTGGCGTAGGAGTTTCTAATGCTTCATTGAATTTCACCTTTGTGGTACTCAGTATCTACTTCACGGAAGGCACTGCGTTTGGCTTTTATGTATTGCCTTTACGCATATCCATTCTCAATTTTTGTCCTGAATAAAATTTCTTCACTCATGTAGAACTTCTAATTTCTTCTTGAGTTAGCATTAGTGAAGGATTGTGGTTTCGTCTGAATAGCAATTTCGTGATAGTTTAAATATAATTTAGTGGACTGACCCAAGGCCAAGAATGCTGCATTGGTCAAGTGTTAGGTTATTAAGTAATAATAACTGTATACGTTGAGACGAGATGAAATGTTGAGATGTATATATGTGAACTGGTTATGCTAGTGCTGAAGTCAAATTGCAATTTAAGTGTTTGAGATGGTAATGCATCTTTCTTGCTCCCTGGTCAAGCATGAATCACCAGTACTTGGAAATGCTTCGGATTTTGTTATGTGCTACAGTGCTAGAGCCAAAAGAAAATTGATTCCACCTCAATTGAGTATATATTTTATTTCAAATTCAATCCTGTCTGGGGTCCTAAGAAGCCCTAATTTGTCATTTTGTAGTAATTGAAGCAAAGGGGGAACATGTTAGCAAGACAAAAAATTGATGAAATAACTGGTTCCGTCAAGTATGTTTAAATTATTTAATTGTGGAGATGATTGTTTATGAGTTTGATCCCTTTATGCTATTGTGGATGCATTGTTTATTGAGGTAAATTTTGGATTGTCTATTCCTTCAAAATTTATGAGACTTTACCACGTTTTGGACAAATGGAAAATGATATTAGGTCTTTCAAATTGCTAGAAGTTCATCTTAGTGTTGCTTTTGGATTGTAATTGTCCCCGAAAAGGAATGCTATGGGTTATGATTTCCTTTTTCTGCGTGTCTATACGTGAATCTTCTGTCATCACGTGATGTAGTATGATGGATTTTCATTTTCAGACTGGCGTATTTCCGACTGTAAAAGGATACTGAAATTTAGTTTTGCAACCTCAAGGAATTTTTTTGCTTTTCTTCCTGCACTTTTTTTTTTTTTTTGTGTGGCTTGAATGAGAGATTAAGAGGATGTCTATTCTTGTTTTCTCATTTTTCAGGTTTTCTCAATTTTTTAGTTCTCCTTTGGTAAAAGCTGAAGCCATGGAACGGGAGGTGTTAGCTGTGGATTCAGGTTGATCCATATTTCCTATCCCTGGCGTTCTGTAGTTTGGAGTAAAGATAATATTTATTCAACGTCAATGAGGCTTATGTTCTTTTAATCACATTATTGGCCACAGAATTTAATCAGGCTTTGCAAAATGATGCGTGCCGCCTGCAACAACTGCAGTGCCATACATCAGCCCCAGGTCATCCTTTCAACCGGTTCTTTTGGGGTATGTTCACACAGCTATTAGTTTGTTTGTGTTCTTACTCAAGTTTTGACGTGCCATATATATTTGTTGTTATGATTCGAGTTAACTTTTTGTAGGGAATAAGAAGAGCTTGGCTGATGCTATGGAGAAAGGAATCAATTTAAGGGATCATGTTCTGAAATTATACCATGACAACTACTATGGTGGATCAATGAAGCTAGTTGTCATAGGTGGAGGTAAGTTTTTTCATATTTGTTTCAGAAATAAGTGGGATTGATGTCGAAGGTATTTGTTGACTGAGTTAATCCCATTAAATATCAAGTATCTGTTAGAATTCTTTTCTTGAGATATGTTGGGAATGAGCTGCAATGTTGTTAATAGAGATCCTCAGAACTTTGACCAATTAATTTCCCATCTCAACCCTTTGTCACAAAATCATGATTTTGTTTTATATCATACTTCAGTTTGCCAATCGCTGACATAATCTCCGATTGTGAATATACTGAATGCAAATAGAAGACTAGCTCAACTCAATTGATTCCTTGCCCCATCCTTGCTTTTGTATAGCCTGTATGGATTTTCAGTTATACTCTTCTTTTTGATCCACAAGGGCAATTGTGAAGTACCAACTTTTTTAAACACTCTCATAAGCGCGATTTTTCCGCTGAAGTTTTATCATTAATGCTAGCTTTAAGTTTTCCTAATGTAATTTCTAGTGCGCTTTAAATGTTTCCTTACCTCAATATGTTTTCCCACCTTCTCCAATTTGTGCTACCTTAATTTACATTCAGTTTTTTGTTTTCCGATGGAAGCCAGTACTTCGTTTCTATCTCTCTTTTTTATCCTCCAATGTGATTTCTAGATGTTCTTGACTCTGAATGGTTAGTTGAGTAGTGTAGACAAATACAAATGAACACCATGATCGTAATGCCAATTATGGTTTTTCATTTCCCTTCAAGTTGGATCATGTGTGGTATAGTTCCACTTTACTTAACCAATTGGTACTTCATTTTTATTCCATCAACAGTACTGAAAGTTGAAGCACATTTACATTTTACGATTGTTACTGAAGGACATAAATTAAAAAAGTTATGGCCGCTTATTTTCAATTAATTATGTATACATGGATTATAGTGGTGCTACCACCGTGTATTCTGGCTTTTCTCTGGATAGCAATAGCAATTGTAGAGAAATACCATTCCCAGCTTGTCTAATATATCTCTGAATGTAGATTAGAAACTCCCTTAGTGAGGATGTCAGCAAGTTGGCCACTTGTTGGAACATAAGGAGTACATATCAATCCACTATCGAGTTTCTCCTTTATGAAATGCCTGTCTACTTCAATATGCTTTGTTCGATCGTGTTGCACTGGGTTATGTGCAATACATATCGCTGATTTATTATCACAATATAACCGTATAGGTCCTTCCCACTTCACTTTTAGATCTTCCAAAATGATCTTAAGCCACAATAGCTTACAAATCCCTAATGCCATTGATCTGAATTCAGATTCTGCACTTGACCTCGAAACCACAGTTTGCTTTTTACTTCTCCATGTTACCAGATTTCCTCCCAGTAAAGTACAGTAAATAGATCTTCTGTCCATCACAGCACCTGCCCAATCTGCATCTGTATAGCCTTCCAGTTTTAGAGGTTCATTTCTCTTGTAAAGAATCCCCTTGCCTGGAGTTCCTTTCAAGTATTTAAGTACTCTGTATGCTGATTGGAGATGAGACTTCTTTGGATTGTGCATAAATTGGCTTATCACACTTACTGCAAAAGCTATATTTGGCCTTGTATGTGAAAGATAGATAAGCCTCCCAACCAATCTCTGATATTGGCCCTTATCTACCCCTTTTTCTTCTCCATTAATGTCAAGCCTATGCCCTGGCTCAATTGGAGTATCACATGGCTTACAATCCATCATGCCACTGTCTTTTAATAGATCAAGGATATACTTTTGTTGCGAAATAAAGATCCCCTTTTCTGAATGAGCTACTTCTATGCCGAGAAAATATTTTAGCTTACCAAGCTCTTTAATCTCAAATTCAGTAGCTAGTTTCTTTTTTAGGGATTCTTTCTCCATCGAATCATTGCCTGTCACGATTATATCATCTACATAAACAATGAGTGCTGAAGCTGAGTGTTTTATGAACAACGTGTGATCTCCCTGACTTTGCTTATATCCCATTCCTAGCATGGCTTTTGTGAATCTGCCAAACCATGCTCGGGGTGATTGTTTTAAGCCATAGAGAGCCTTCTTTAATCGACACACTTGATTCTTAGAAAGAGAACCATTAAAACCCGGTGGAGGATCCATGTATACTTCTTCCTCCAGTTCACCATGTAAAAAGGCGTTCTTAACATCATACTGCTTCTTAACATCATACTGCTGCATAGACCATCCAAAGTTAGCTGTCAAAGAAATCAAAATTCGAATAGTATTCATTTTAGCAACCGGAGCAAATGTATCATGATAATCAACTCCATAGGTCTGAGTATATCCCTTCGCCACTAGTCTAGCTTTATATCTTTCTAGGCTTCCATCAACCTTATACTTTAATGCAAACACCCATTTACACCCAACTGTTTTCTTTCCTCTAGGCAATTCAACTACTTCCCATGTCTTGTTTTTTTCTAGAGCATTCATCTCTTCTCTCATAGCATCCTCCCAATTCTTATTTCCTAGTGCCTCATGATATGTTTGTGGGGTTTTTGTGGTGTTGATTTTAGAAAGAAAGGCTCTATGTGAAGGGGAAATTTTTTCGAAAGAGGAATAGTGAGATATTGGGTACATGGGGTGTTCAGTACACTTTCTTACACCTTTCCTAATGGCTATAGGCTGATCAATATCAATAACATTAGGAGAAGAAGTTTCATTTTCAGTACCTTGTATCGGGTTATATTCATGGACTTGCTGAAGCATGCGGCTGGGCTGTAATCTTCTTGTATAAACCTGTAAAGGACGACCAACAGTAGTTTCAGGCCGGCTTTCTTGGGGAGATGCGAGTTCAGGATCAAATGTTGGACTGGACTGGGAATTTAGATTTGGGCTTGCTACTGTATCTAGTGGTGCTTGTGGTGTTTTAGCTTGTGAGACTGGAATAGGAAGGGAAAGTAGATCAAACTCATCATACTTATCTTCCTTTAGAGTGCTCTCCCCTTGAAGGTAAGTTGGACTAAAGAACGATTGCTTCTCATCGAATGTGACATCTTTTGACACGAAAAACTTTCTAGAGGCTGGATCATAGCATTTGTACCCTTTTTGAGTGGTAGAATATCCTGTGAAAATGCACTTAAGAGCTCTTGGATCAAGTTTGGTCCTATGTTGCTTGTGAATGTGGATGTAGGAAACACAACTGAAGACCTTTGGAGGTAATTTTGAATAGAAATTACACTCTGGAAAGAACTCTAAGAGATAATCCAAGGGACTTTTGAATTCTCTCACTCTAGAAGGTAACCGATTGATTAAATATGTGGAAGTTAAAAATGCTTCTCCCCAATAACTTTTTGGAACATGATTTTGGAAAAGTAGGGCTCGAGTTACTTCAAGAAGATGTCTATTCCTTCTTTCGGCTACTCCATTTTGTTGTGGAGTGTCGACACATGAAGAATTGTGAATTACGCCTTCTTTTTCAAAAAATTGCGATAGTGTGTGGTTGAAGTAATCTTTGGCATTATCAGTTCTGACACTTTTAATGCATACCCCAAATTGTGTTTGTATCATGCTAAAGAAAATTGGAAAAATGCGACTCACATCCGATTTTTGTTTAAGGAGATATACCCAAGTCATTCGAGTACAATCATCAATGAATGTTACAAACCATTGGGCTCCAGAAATGTTAGCAATTCTAGATGGTCCCCATATGTCAGAATGAATCAAACAGAAAGGTACTAAAGATCTTGTATTGCTCAAAGGGAACTGCACTCTATGGTGCTTTGCAAATTCACACACTTCACAATGAAAGGATTCAACATCAATATTCTTAAACAAAGAGGGAAACATTCTCTTTAAAGTTTTGAAAGAAGGATGTCCTAAACGACGATGATGACACCATATCTCATCTTTATTTGAATTGACAAAAACTAAAGATAAGGGTAACGGATCACTACAACCACCATGGTCTTGAAGTAGATACAGCCCTTCCGTTGCTCTAGCCTGCCCAATCATCCTCCCCGTAGTTTGGTCCTGAAAAACACAATAATCATTTGAGAATGTTACATGGCACTTGAGATCTTGAGTAATTTTATGGATGGATAATAAATTAACAGAAAGGTTGGGAACATGTAACACATTTTTAAGATTAAATGAGGAGGAGAGAGCTATTGTTCCTTGTCCTGCCACAGTTATTAATGAACCATCTGCAACTTTGATTTTTCTGTTGCTAGGACATGGCTGGTATGTGGTGAAACAATCTGCAGAATAAGTCATGTGGTCTGTTGCACCTGAGTCAATGATCCAGGTGCTGGAATTGTATTTGTTTGAGGCACTAAAGACATAAGAATTTAGAGTAATACCACTTTGAGCAATAGAGCATGATCCAGAAGGTTTCTCAAAGACTGTTCAGAAAGTTTCGAAGCTTCTCAATCTCCTCAGAATTGAATTTTTCAGCCTCGGTTTTGTTTGCTTCAAGGCCTGGTTCTTCCACACTAGTAAAGTATCCATGTCCCTTTCTTTGATTTCCCCTGTAGCCTCCACTTCGGCCCATTCCAGGAGGCTTACCATGAAGTTTCCAGCAATTTTCTTTAGTGTGCCCCTTCTTCCTACAGTAACTACACCAAAGGCTATCTTTGTGGATAGATTTTTGTTCATTATACTTAACCGGTTTAGCAACGGTCAGCCCTTCTCTTGGAGTTTTTTCTCGAGTGATCATCATTACATAACCCTCGAAATTGGAGTTTGGTGTTTCTAACATCACAGTCCTCCTCCCTTCTTCTGCCCTAATGATGGAGAACACTTCATTGAGTGATGGCAGTGTATCTTTTCCAAGAATTTGGACCTTGACTTGGTCAAATTCCACATTTAGTCCTGCAAGAAACTCAAAAATCCTGTCCCTTTCCACATATTGCTTAAGAGTTACGACATCTTCATTACATTTCATCTTGAAATCTTGATAATAGTCCAACTCTAACCAGAAACCTTTCATTATATTATAGTACTCAATGACAGATAAATTACCTTGTTTGGTTGTTGAGATTTTCGTCTTTATCTCAAAGACTAATGCAGCATCTTTGACCTTGGAGTAAGTCTGTCTCACAGCTTCCCAAATTTCATTTGCTGTAGTCAGAAACAAATAGGGTCCACTCACCTCAGGCATCATCGAGTTCCAAAGCCATGACATGATCATGGAGTCTTCTTCCTCCCAGACTGTAAACTTGGGGTCTTCAGGATTTGGGGGCATATCCAAGAGGTGGTTAATCTTCCCTTTTCCTTTCATAAAAGTCTTCACAATTTGAGACCACTTTAAGTAATTCCTCCCATTCAAACGATAGGAGACTTGCAGATTCTGGAGTTCTACAGTCATGTGATTATTTTGACTATCACAATTAACTGTAGTTGTTTCCTCAGACATAACGATGATGATTAGAACAAAGAACAAACTGTGATTTGATTTTTTTTTTTTTTTTTTAAAAAAAAAGGCAAAGAGCAGAATTTTAGAACTCTTAGAACTCTAACTGGCTCTAGATACCATGTAGAGAAATTCACTCAATCATATCAAATAAATCAGCTGAGTGGAACATATATACAACTCTGGAAATCTATTCTAGGGAAGTTTGACTAATTCCTATCAATACAAAAAATCAGCCTCTATAAATGAGAAGAATAAAAACTGACCCTACAAATCTGTTCTATACTAATAGCCTGCTGTAATAAGCCTGAATAAATACAATTTATATTTCTATACATAGAACCTACTGATTAGCTCTTTACAGTTATGCAATAAATCTAATCATATCATTCAGATTCTTCAATAGCAATCTACTCCTTATGCTTTTAGAGATTGATTCTGCCAGCTATATGTGTGTAGTGGGTATCCACTTCGTCTTAGATGTTTAGCCCAATCTGCCCATTGATACTCAATATCTTATTACGATCATGTTTGTGGAGTGGAAAATTGCGTGTTGTGTCCAGAGAGATGCCAAAATGCTGATACACCTCCTATGAAGTATGGACTAAGTATAACAGAGATATCTGGTGCCAGAGGATCTCATTGGATATTTTAAACCAAAAATTTGAAGCTTCTATAATGTTATCTAGGTTTATTAGCATGTTTATTAGAGGAATAGGGTTTTTTGTACAAGCTAGGCCCTAAGGTCTGAGGCTCCTCATGTGGCTATGCTCATGGTACATTTGCATGTAGAGGTTAGGTGATCGCAATTTTCATACAGGTGCTATAATTGATAAAATATTTTCTGCACGGGCTCACCATAAAGAATTCTATTGCTCTTGGCGGTCACTATATAAAATTTATTTGATCTTTTGGAAATGGTTTGACTGCTAATTTTGATGCTCTAGAAATAGACAGTAGAGAGACATGTGAGAGTGCGTTTCTTTTTTCTTTTAACCGTTGAGTTTAATTTATGCAGAGACTCTTGAAGTCCTTGAGAGTTGGGTCCTTGAATTATTTAGCAATGTCAAGAAAGGCCTTTTGGTTAAGCCGGAGATAGGGTTAGACATTCCTATTTGGAAAAGTGGCAAACTTTACTGGTTAGAGGCTGTTAAGGACGTTCATGTCCTTGATTTGTCCTGGACATTGCCTTCACTACGAAAAGATTATTTGAAGAAAGCAGAAGATTACCTCGCTCATCTCCTTGGGCATGGTATGATGGTTTTCTGTTATAACTTTTTTATACGAAGCACTCACAAAAAGCTAGCAATGATGATTTTGTTGTGTTTTCCATCCATTGTTCTATTTAGTTCTTTTGCCTTTGTTTTCAGGCTATGCTTCTTGATAGGGATAAAATGCTTTTACATATAGGGATAAATTACTTTTACATGTAGGCTCTAGTAACTGAAGCAGCTTGAGATTATATTGACATGGTGCACAATTGTTCTTTATTATAGTTAATGTTAATCTTTGAGTATTTTTGTTCTTTATTTATTTCTCTTTCTTGTTTTTGTTTAGTCTTTTTCTTTCATGTAAATGGTCAATCAAGGTTTGACTTGCTAGAAAAACATTGAAGATGCGAAAAAGAGAAGAGTGGTGAAAGAATCTAGGCATGACACCTTGAGTCTCGAGGCTTTTGCAATAGGTTTCGGTTACATCACTCAACTAGAAGAAAATCATGATTCAAAATGTTGGAGTAATTGTCTCTCTACTAATCAATCATAAAATTAAAATATTAGATATGTATCCTTGGAAATCCCTGAAAATTAATCATCAGTGTCACTGGAAAGCTATATTTGAAAACTTAAACTCATTAAAAGAGACTAAACCCCCTGAAAACCTCGTTTTTTTTTCAAATATCTCCCGTATGGGCAAACTGAAAATATCTTCACATGTGCCTCATAACTCCAAAGTTTTTTCTTTAAACATGCCTATCTTTGAATTGCACGGCATTTGGTTGTGATCTGGCGGAATATTTTCTCAAGTTTGGGAAATTCATTGCCCCAAAAACTTATTCATCCAGAAAACAAAATGGACCCACTTTATATTAACTTAATTAAGTTACACCATAAGACTTCTGTGTACCAATTGTCTCCTACCAAAATACAAACAGATAATCCATCTACCAGAACATATTCCGCCAAAGCACTCAAAACACAGCCAACAAAGCCTGCATGGTTTGTGATTTTCATATATCAAACAACATTGACGTCAAATTGTGTTTCATTTGTCCTCGTCTTCTATTGCTGTAACATTATTTTCTGCCTCTTAGCCATGGAGTGGTTTTATCTTTGGATAGAATGGAGTGGATCAGATGGAAAAGAAATTGACTTTTTATCCTTTTCACATATTGCAAGCAAAATATCAAGACCATGTACCATTACTTTGATTGAGGGATGTTTTTTTGCCGTTTAAACATTTCTCTCCTTTCCATTGGTTCCCAAGTGCATACAATGCTTATCAACACATTAATATGCTTATGACTGAGGCTTTAAGTTCTGACACGTGAGGGCAAAACAACATGATTTCAGAGGGCAGAGGAAGTTTGCTTTTTTTCTTGAAAGCTAAAGGCTGGGCAACTTCCATATCTGCTGGTGTTGGTGATGAAGGGATGCATCGTTCCTCTATAGCATATATCTTTGGCATGTCTATACACCTGACAGACTCTGGCTTAGAGAAGGTAATTCGTTGCCTTTTTTGTTTTTTTTTGGTGAACATTGGGAAAAACAAGGTACAGTTGAGCCAGAAAATTCATTGCTCAACATCAAATTGAATTTCTGTGAACTGACAGAGGTTTTTAAGTCTACCCATGATTTAATGAGTTTCTTCCTTTCTAGTTGTCCAAAACAAAAACAAAAAAATGAAAGAAAGGAAAAAAGACAACCTCTGTTCAAATATAATAGTAAATTTTTTTCCTGGCAAGTACACTTGTTGAGATGCATAACATGATTGCAGAATTTTGTGTGTTTTTCGTTTTTTCCTTGAGGTAAACATTAGGAAGTGTCCATAGGAACCACATTTGCAACTCCCTTCTAAAGCTTAATGCAATCCAAATTGGAACATTTCAAATAGGAAATGGAGGAGTAATGTTAATTCTGTGCAGGATTATTTGAAACTAGTAAAAAGATAGATAAATGTGAACAATTTGACATCCATGTGAAAAACAAAAACCATTTGGACATGCATAAGGGTTTAAGTCCTAAATCATTGTTTTGGCCCACGAGGCGTCCTACACTTGAGTTTAGGTCTCCAGTCCATTTATTTTCTTGATATGAACCTGTTGCATGATTTTGTTATTCCCAACCAAGCTTGTTTTTCTCACTACTCGCTGGGAACTCATGTGTTCTAGTCTTGAGAGCTCAAGCTGAATTTTCTTTATGCTATTGATGATGTAGATCTTTGAAATCATTGGCTTTGTCTATCAATATCTCAAACTGTTGCATCAAGATTCTCCTCAAGAATGGATATTTAAAGAACTCCAAAATATTGCAAATATGGAGTTTAGATTTGCAGAAGAGCAACCTCAAGATGATTATGCTGCAGAACTTTCTGGTATCCGTAATCATATTTTTATTTTGTGATGTCTTCTATTTGCTTTTGGGTTGCACACTTGCACTATTAGATTTATTGTCCCTCGGTTCAAATTCTTTCATACAGCTTGAATATCTCTTTGATATTGCTTGAACGTGAGATGACGTGGGCAGCTAACCTTATCAAATTCGGGCTACCATTAATATGTTATCATTGTTTTTGGGTTTACAAATTATTTTCCCTGTATATATATGTCAAAATTGAAAGTGGGGTTAAGTAATTAGGAAGAACAAACGAGAGAATTCCTAAAGGATTGTTTAGTTATATATACAGAGAAAATTATGTTTTGTATGATAATGAAAGTATAACAAAATGAGTTCATAATGTGAAAGATTATGGAATGCAGATGTAAAGAATTGGTTTTCAGTTATATTATGTAGTCTTTTGGATAAAGCTTATTTTCTTTAATTATTTGGGATGATCAAAATTATTCATTGAACCCACTTGTTACAATTCTTAGTCACTCTTGGTTTTGGTTGAGTCATGTTGAGTAAATGTTACCAATAAATCCTGCTTCCCAGAAAGCAGCATACTTATATTCTTTCTTTAATTGTTAAAGGGAATTATAATATGATGCAAGACTGTGACCGTGCAGTCTTCACGAACAACCATCATATAATAACAAAAGCAAAGTGAATTTTTCTTGAACTACTCACTATCAGAAAATTCCATGTGTTGCAGTATTCTGCTTATTTGTATTTTTATACTCTCTGGCTAGTAAAAGATAAAATGCATGAGATGATCCATCCGCAAGATTCGTAATCAACGCTCTCTCTCTCTCTCTCTCTCTCTCTCTCTCTCTCTCTCTCTCTCTCTCTTCTTGGTCCATCCTGAGGATCACGAATGTTTTCAATTGCTATATTGTACAATTGGCTTGACTACCTCCACTTCAGCAATTGGATTGCTCAATGACAGGCCAAGTAGGACTGAACTCCCTATAAGGTTGTAGGTTTTATAAAACCTTCATATATCATGTTGAGTGTCATACCTATGTCCTTTTAATTTTGCATGCTGCACTGGTATCAAAAATTGTATATTGAGACCCTTAGCATTGATGCTTTCTTTAAGAAAATTTTCAAGTCATTTTTAAATCCCACGACATCTGTAACCTTAACGTAGCACATGTTTAAGAGTAGAAGGACGTATTAGAAAATAATGCTGAATACTTTCTGTTTATTGGTATAAAGAATCCTTTCTTTCTGTCATTTTGCATTGATATGGATGATAAGTGTTTAAGGTATTTAATTTATTTCTTGTTCTAAGTCATTTGAATTGAAATAGATGTCACATCTTTTAAATGGTTACTTGAATTCACTGTTAGTGTGGGGGAATGGGGACTTGTTTCTATGTTGGAAAAGTTGACAAATCATGAAGACATGGACGTTATCAGTAGTACCTGAAAATGAATATTATAAGTTTTTCTTTCAGGATTGCCCAAAAGATTCTTTGGCGTCTTTGCTTATATGAAATGTGGGCATGTTAAATGACTAATGTTTATCATTGCAGAGAATCTACTTGTTTATCCCCCAGAGCATGTTATCTATGGTGACTATGCATATGAAGTCTGGGATGAGGAGATGATAAAATATCTCTTGGATTTCTTCAGGCCTGGAAACATGAGAGTTGACATATTAACCAAGTCTTTAAAGAAGTCACATGGTATTTTTTTATATGCCAGATCTCCGTCACTACTGTATTGACCTATATTTATGTGCTTCACATTTCCTAATTCCTACAAATGGCAGCTTTCTCGATATATTAAGAATTGATGGAAATTTTATAAAATCGTCTTTTCTGCTAATGGATAAGGCATGCTGTATCTATGCGCCTTAGTTATAAGGTGAGTAAGCTTGTTAGAAAATTTTACTACATGAAACCAAATTCTGTAGTCTAAATCTCCAGTAGTTTGATCACCGACCTTATTTGGCACAAAGCTTCTTGATGGTTGATTCATATTGATCTTCTTTGTCAAAAAAGATGAGATACTCATTTTGAACCAAGCTGCTTGCTTGTTGATTTAAATTAATTTATTCCCAAAACATGGATCTTTTTTATAAATGCCAGTAAGTGACCAACAGTTGTAGGTTTACATAGAAATAAGGAATGTGAAACAAGATGGCTGAGCATGGTTTGGAGAAAATGATCTACTTAACCTTTTTCTTCAAATTGCGCTAGCACCTCTAGTGATTAGAAGACTGGGAAGACATCTGAAAGCAGAGTGCTTTGCGAAGCTGGTTTAGTTAACATCTTTTATACGGTAATTAGCTTTGTGAAGAAAAATATCTTTGTAGTTGATGGGCAGTTCAGTTGATTGGCATATGAATCGAACTAGTGTTCACTGCCAAACTTCATTGGTGAATGGTCTGACTTTATGTTGTTGAGAACCATGGACTGCTCCTCAATAAAATAAAGTTTGAATCATCTGATCTACATTCTGCTGCTGTCACACAATGAAATCATGGTTTATGTTCATGTCTCTTCTTCCAAGAAATTTCTTGAAACTTCATATCAACATGGTCAGTGTTTTATATTTTCCAGAGTATATGAATTAAACTATTAGTTTGTTAAGGCCAATTGTTCACTGAAATATTAATCCTCCTACATCCTTCACACGCATTTCAGATATCCAGCATGAGCCGTGGTTTGGATCACAATATGTTGAGGAAGATATTCCATTTCATCTGATGGATCTATGGAAGGATCCTCCGGAAATTGATTCCTCTTTACGTCTGCCCTCAAAGAATGACTTCATTCCTCGTGATTTTTCCATATGCAATGACAAGGCATCTTGCCAGGTTGCAGATGCATCATCTCCAAGATGTGTACTCGATGAACCTTACATGAAGTTGTGGTACAAGCTTGATAAGACTTTTAAACTTCCTCGTGCTAACACATATTTCCGTGTTACACTAAAAGGAGGATACAGTAATTTAAGGAATGCTCTGTTGACTGAATTATTTATATTGCTCCTGAAGGATGAGCTCAATGAAATTATTTATCAGGTCCTTTCTCGTGCACATTTGCTGTTTCTTGTGATCTTACTATGCATTATGGGTGCTGATACCATAAAATCATAGTTAGTTATTTACTGATTAAAAGAAATGATAATTTTGGTTGCAGGCCAGTGTTGCAAAATTAGAGAGTTCAGTTTCTCTATATGGCGATAAGTTAGAGCTAAAGCTCTATGGTTTCAACGATAAGCTCTCAGTTCTCTTGTCTAAACTTCTGGCAATAGCTAAGTCATTTTTGCCAAAAGATGATCGCTTCAGGGTACGTAATATTGTTCTCTTCTAATAGAAAGAAGAACCAAGAAGAAAGAAAACAATAACAACTCTATCCTTGTCTTGGATTTCAAAGAAAAGAAAAGAAAGGTTGCGAGGATGAAATGCTGAGTTATTTTATTCATAAAAGGCATATTCAGATATTATTCTCTGTTTTTTGGCGGTTGGATACTGTGGGTCTGATGTATTTCTGTTTACATTCTGACTTTTCTTCTTTTGAAAACTGCCTGTAAATGGATTCTGTTCTCTTTCTCCTACACTTGCACTTTTCTTATGTATTTACATGTTTAAATCTAGAAGATTAGTGAGCTAACTAAATGATCTGCAAAGTCATCCCCCAAGTTGATTGCATTAGGTGCTGGTTAGTATATGAATGTTCTAGGTATTCTTTCCAGGAATGGCAAATATATGTTAACTCGTCACAACCACACTATAGTTTCAGCTTATAACTCTTGTTTTCTTCTTAAGATGACTTAAAGCAAGTTGTTCTTTTTAAATTTTTCCATGTGTTCAATGGTCAGTTTTTTGACAGGTGGTTAAAGAAGATATGGAGAGAACTTTAAGAAACACCAACATGAAGCCTCTAAATCATTCTTCCTATTTGAGACTGCAAGTTTTATGTCAAAGTTTCTGGGATGTGGAGGAAAAGTTATGCTTGTTAAATGAGTTGTCTCTTTCAGATTTAAGGGCTTTCATACCCGATCTTCTTTCCCAGGTTGGAAAGCATATATCAATTTTTATGCTATCATACATATTAATTTTGTAGGTCTGTCTCATGTAAATTGGTTGCAGCTTTTTTTTTGCATGTATATGTGTTGTTGAGATCTGTAGATGAAAGAGACCTCGAAGGATAAAAATTGGGGATGTTTTTGAGACTGCATGTGACCATATTGAGGTATAGAAGTGTCTCTAAAGAGTTGAATTTTTTTGGTTGACAAATTTATCAAGTAAAATCATCTTAAAGAAAATGGCAGATGGATAACTGAAGATATATATAGTTCCCATTAATGATAATATGGTTAACATCCAGGACTATTTTCATGGTATGGTTAGCTCCTGAAGCTTTAGCAGAGAGTGAATATATGAAACAATTTAAGCTTGCGATGAAGATTGCATGGAATCATTTTCAGTTTATGCCAGGAATATTTTGATGATAAATATTTACTCTAATGGAGTCTAGTGGAATGTACAACTCGAAAACTTAATAAATCCTTACACAAATTTATGATGGCTAGACTACTTGGATCCTCTTCTTTAACCATGCTTAATTGTGCCATATTGACATCTAAACTACATACAGTGCTAATGAAGTGATTTAATGAGGAAAACGAGAGATTTTCATGTGGTTTTCGTGCTTGTATAAAGTTGCACAAAGTGTTTTATTTTGGGTTTGTCAACATTGGCGTATTGCCATTATCAAGGATATGCACCAGGAGCTATGAGAAATATGAGAACTTCGAGAGAATGAGTTAGTTTTCCAATTTTTGTTGCATTGCATCAAGTTCAGACTTTGGGTTCTTTTATGCTTGTTATCAATATGTAAATTGGATAAGAGTTAGGGTGTTCTTTTACTAAAATCTAAGAGTAGGGGGGTTCATGCACTAAAATCATACGGTACCGTACTGGAGATTTGGTGCACGAAAATTTGGCGTACCATTTGTTGTAATTTAACCAATTGGTAAATTGGGTGTTATAGTATATATCGGAGAATGATGTATGATAACAAATATCTTGATCTCGTGAATGTGATCTACGTGATGAACTTACTACATGCAGCAAATAATGCATACAAGAGGAAAGTATTGAGAGAGAGAGAGAGAGAGAGAGACGGAATGGTCCAATAATTCTTCTATAATCAATTAGTCCGGTGAGGTTAAAGATCACAACGTTAAAAAACAATTACGGGAAGTTTAGGTAATGCTTGTCATTTATGAGATGGTAGTAACAATATAACACAGTAAAAAAGCCCACATTAATCAAGTTTATCAGATCATGTTCAAGATATTTCAAGGGAATAATTTATTGGGATAATTACCAAAACTACCCTTGAGGTTTGAGCTAATATAAAAAAACCCAGTGGTTTTTGAAAATTACAAAAATCCGCTTGAGGTTTGATTCTGTATTACAATGTAGAGTTTACCCCCTTCATAAGCAATTATTTCAAAGACCTGTTTTACATTTGTAAAAATAATACAGTTACCCCAAACCTCAAGGGTTTTTTTTTTTTTTGTAATTTTGAAACTTCTCTGGTTTATTTTGTAATTACTCCAAATATCACGGGTACTTTTGTAATTATCCCTAATTTAGTTCTTGTATCTAATTTCAGGAAAGGAAAAAGACCGATCACGTGCATTGGCTCCATGTACCCTTCTGGACTTTTATGATTCATCAGTTCGACTCATGGGCTACATGGAGCCAATGCACGAACTTGAGAATGTTATTATTTTCTCGCATTTTATTGGAAGTTAAGATATATATGATAAAATGGGGTGAGTGTGACAGACATTCTGACCCTATGGAAACTAGAAATTGGGATCCTCGAAGCAAATGAGATACAAACCTGTAAAATAACTCCCGAAGCTTATATGAAACAACTACTGAGGGTTGAGGAACATTTCAGATTAAGAATACTATAGCATTTATAGTAACTTGTTTACAGCATTTATTTTGATTAAGTTTCTTCTTTTCCCTACAACATTCTTATACTCACTCCGATCTGCCTCTATGCAGTTGTATATTGAGGGCCTTTGCCATGGGAATTTGCTGGAAGAGGAAGCTCTTCAGATATCAGAGATATTCAAAAGTAATTTCTCCGTGCAGCCACTTCCACTTGAGTTCAGACATAAGGAGTTTGTGATGTGTCTTCCTTCAAATGCCGACCTTGTCAGAGATGTCAGAGTGAAAAATAAGCTAGAAACAAACTCTGTGGTAGAGGTAACACAAAAGCCACTTTAGTGAACTCTGGTACTTGTTGCTGAACACTCAACTTCACTTGTATTCTCTGTTTCCTTTTTTTTCCGCAGCTTTATTTTCAGATTGAACCAGAAGAAGGAACCAAATTGACTAAGTTAAAAGCACTAACCGACCTTTTTGATGAAATAGTAGAAGAACCACTTTTTAATCAACTCAGGTATGTTAAAGTTGATTGAAGACATTGGATTAGAAGGATCGCTATAGTTGAGATATTGAACACCTTAATTTTTTTAAGGCAAAGACATGAATAAGAAAAACGTATGTGTGTGTGTGTCCTCACACAGGCACTCAAGCGTGCACTTATGCGTTCACAAACACACATGCGTGCCTGGGCACTACTCATCCATGATTTCTTGCTGTTTGGTACAGGACAAAGGAACAGCTTGGTTATGTTGTTGACTGTAGCCCGCGGGTCACATACCGGATATTAGGATTTTGTTTCCGTGTTCAATCTTCTGAATATAATCCTGTCTACCTACAAGGGAGGATTGACAACTTTATAAATGGCTTAGAAGAGATGTTGGTATGTATATAATCACACTTTTCAACAAGGCTGATGAGCTTTACGGTTTCTATGATGTGGTTATATAAATGAGATTTGTCAGCTTCTTTGCATGGTCAGTAATGTGCTTTAGACACTATTGATCTTAACATTTGGTTGTAGTTTGAGGGATGTTTTGGAGTGAAATGATTACCTCATACATATGCATAGGATGCCAAGCAGCTGATTAATCTGAATGTACTTCATAGGACGAATCTTTTTCTTTAGGCAAGTACAGGCGTAGAGTGTGTTAGTTGAGTCATTCTCTTCTAACTGATGAAACTATTATCTTGTAAAAGTTTTATGATGATCATCTTCTGCCGCCACCCCTACTATGGTGCCGGTCAATAGAAGTGAATAACTAGGAATATGGACATATTTAATTCTGTATTTTGTGTTCATGTACTGGATGTTTTTCCTCAACTCTTGAGACCACATCACAAATTCTATATTTATAGTTTCTGTTGTTTCTTACTATACAATTGTCATCTCCATGTCTCTTCAAACAAAATAAGATAGCATTTTGATAGCTTGTTTCTAAAGGCTAAGATGTGCTAAATATGTTTTCCTTACTGAAACTCTGTTCATGTGCAGAGTGGACTCGATCATGATTCCTTTGAGAATTACAGAAATGGTTTAATGGGGAAGCTTCTCGAGAAAGATCCATCTCTTTCATATGAAACAAACCGTTTTTGGGGTCAAATAGTAGATAAAAGGTAATGCACTGCTTTCCTGTTCTGATGTATTAAAATTTGTGGTATCTTTAGTGAATTACGTGCTAGTGAAATGGTTGAATCTACTAGATTAAGTCTTGAACCTTGAGTGTATGTGATGGCATTATGTTTTGTAGGTTTTGAATATAATTGGCAAGCCATGTAGATATAGATAATTTTAAGATTGTTCACATTATTTTAAGTAGGGATAATTACAAAAAACCCTCTGAGGTTGGGACCAATTACAAAAAACTCCAGAGGTTTTTGAAAATTACAGAAAACTAGGGGTGGCAATTCACGTCAGCGGGCCGTGTACGTGTTCGACTTTGGGTCAGTTTCGGGTTATGTTCAAAATACATAAAAAATGAAGTAAAATATAAGATAACTATGTTTTAAGCACATCCATCTTAGCAAATCGTGTCGGTAACGGGTTCATGTCGGGTTTCCATTTATTCGTGTTCATGTTTATTGATTTCTCCGTTCTCTTCAATTATAGGTTTCTCTTTGTTAAGTCGGGTTCGTGTACGGGTTATTCGGGATTTCAAAAAATCCCGTGAGGTTTGATTTCGTCTTACATTTTTCCCATTCGTAAGCAAAAAATATTTCAAAACCCCCCAATATTTATAGAAATTTCTCTCAAGATCAATAAAAAATTTAAGACATAATCAAACAATTAAGGGGCTTTTTGTAATTTTGAAATATTCGTGGTCGGGTTATCGTATAACATTAAATTATCCCTTTTCATTTTGACGTGTCGGGATTGCCACCAACAATTTCTTTTTCTCTTTATATCTTTTAAGGTTTTCTTCCGAATACAATTTGTAAACTTTTCTGTATTCCACTACTTAACTCTTTTTCCATTCGACACCCCTAAAAAAAATCCCGTGAGGTTTGATCATTCGTTTCGCCATCTTTCTTTACATTTTTCCGTTTATTTTCGTATAAACTTTGTCATGTTTAAAAATATTTCAAAACCCCCTCTTTTTTATTTTATAGTGAAATATTCTAAACGTTATTTGACCTATATTCTTTAAGCATCTAAATTTAAAACATAATCCAAAATCTTGTGAGGCTTTCGTGTTTTCTAATTTTTTTTCTTTTTATTGGTTAGAACTCCCATTTTTTTCTAATGTTTGAAATTTCTTATTCTATAATAACTAGCCCAAACCTTTGTTTTTTTTTTTTTTTTTTGTTGTAGTTATCCCTTTAAGTGTATATCTAGTTTGTGTATTAGTGTAGTGTGAAAATATCATTTGAGTTTTGAGGATAGTTGTGCCATACATAGTGTTTCAGATATATCAGCTTTGGTAGCTTGATGACTGAGATGCATGACTTATGACTATCACCTTGGTTAAGCACGACATACATATGTAAATGCTTGAGTGAAAAAAAATGCAAGTTACTTTATTGCTGAATTAACCAACCATGAGTTTGGCTTTCAGGTATATGTTTGACTTGTCCCAGAAGGAAGCTGAGGAACTTAAGGATATCCAAAAGGGAGATATAATTGAGTGGTACCACACTTATTTAAGGCAACCTTCTCCTAAATGCCGGAGGCTTGCGGTCCGTGTGTGGGGTTGCAACACAGACTGGAAAGATGCAGACACACAAGTGGCATCTAGGCAGGTCATTAATGATGTCGCAGGTTTCAAGAAATCGTCTGAATTCTATCCGAGCCTCTGTTGACGGTGATTATTGTTGGACATCTCATCGTCTTTAAATTCAGTTATAACTTTCTCCAATAGTAGGGAATATTAGTGTCTTTGATATACTACAAAATTGAAAAATCCATTGAAATGTAATACTTGGAGATCAATAGACAAGGTAATTTTCATGTAGTTTTTCTTTATATATATTTTTTTCTAGAGATGTTAGTGTAGTTACCCAAAGTAGGTAATTGGATTTCTGAAGCATGACTGGGTGTTATCATTGTTGGAGGATGATTTATTTTCCATTTTTAAGCTGCTTCTGCAATAAGAATTGTTGCTGAAAAGAAAATACTGTTAATCCCACAGAAATTGCTTTGTGTGGCTCATCGCTAATGATCTGAATTGTCATCAAAGGTGAATTGCGTACTGGAAAATGCCCAGCCGCGTACCTGGAAAGGGGAATTGTTTACTGGGAAATTTCGTACCACTTATTTGAGTATTAATCAAATTGGGTTTACCGTTTATGAGCCATTAGATGTGTATTTAATTGTGTCATTATATATAATGCAATTGTTTACATTCTATTTGGATATTGTGGCGTGGAATGAACTTTATTACAATCAGTAACGGCAATATGTTTCCGTCAATGTGACTGGGGATTTGGATTTCATTTATTGTGTCCATATGATAGTTCTCTGTTCTGGAATTCTGTTCCTCGATTAGGAAGCAGAGTTTTTTAAGAACTTATAGTGAAGGTGTTGTTTTCATACAGGCTATAGTCCCACTGGCACTCATAAAATGGGCGCCCCTATATTACTACAGATGCTAGAAAAGTTCCCCTGCCCTTTTTTTTTACTTGGAAAAGTGTGCAATGTTTTTTTTTTTGTGGTCTTTCAAGAGTGGTATGTCTTTGCTTTCAACGTCCGTGGTGTCAAAACAAAATTTTGTAGGAGAATTGAAAATTGAGGACATATCTTTCCACTAACTCAAACTCTGTATTCTAAGAGGTGAGAGTGGCCAATCTAGCTATAGTTTTGAGTTGTATGTGCCTCGGTACGTTATGTTTTTGTAGATGCTGCACCTAGAGCACTATACTTGCTATAGCATCTATCATGCACATGTCCTATTTTTTAGAAAGTGAGACACTTGTAATGCTTCCACACACTAGACATTACATGTGAATGGTATGCTACACCAAGTATATTGCTCCAGGTGTTTATGGTTGGGTAGATGCTACACCTGTAGCACTATACTTGCTATAGCATCTATCATTCACATGTCCTATTTTTTAGAAAGTGAGACACTTGTAATGCTTCCACGCGCTAGACATTACATGTGAATGGTAGATCTACACCAAGTGTATTAAAGTGTAAAGTCACCCAAAATTTAAAGCAACAACCTGTTGGACTTTAACGCAGCTCACAAATGGCCAGAAATACCATCCTTGGCTCTATCAGCTGAGTGTTTAGAACCTCAAACTCCCTTAGGTCCCTATATTCACTGTCCTTGATATACTACAAAATTGAAAAATCCATTGAAATGCAACAATCTCTAATTTTCATGGTTTTGCATGCATAGTTATCGCCATTTGGATTTCTGAAGCATGACTGGGGTCATTTTCTAAATGCACTTTCTAAGAAGATCCCCCAGATATTCTTTGTGTGGCTCATCGCTAATGATCTGAATTGTCATCAAAGGGGTTGCGTACTGGAAAATGAGGCTTTGGCTCTTCGTGAATCTTTGCTCCTAACCCGACAACATTGTTTTAGCCTTGTAAAGATTTACTTATTTGAGATCAAATTGGGTTTACCGTTTATGAGCCATTAGATGTGTATTTAATTGTGTCATTATATATAATGCAATTGTTTACATTCTATTTGGATAATAATCCTAACGGCAATATGTTTCCGTCTAATGGTGATGCTCTATTTTCCGATATCTTGTTCTGCAAATATTCCTCGATTAGGAAGCAGATATTTAAGAACTTATAGTGAAGGTGTTTTTTCGATACAGGCTATAGTCCCACTGGCACTAAAATAGCCCGTATTTCTTGGTTTAGACGTCACAATAATTTTATCGCTCATTTTTTAGCTTCTTACGCAAAAAACATGTCTATTGATTGTTTCATTTGGGATCATCTCCAACAACTTTTTGTCAATCCCTGCTGGACGATTTCCAGCATCAGTAATATTATAATTCCATTTTTCCCTAAAAAAATGAGATATAAAGATTAAAGTAATGTGCTAAGTTGGAAATAGTGGATATAATTAAGTGTCTAAAAAATAGGAGATGGTTAGTTTCTTTGATACTATGGAAATTGAAAAAAAAAATAACGTTGCAATTTTTGTTTAGGGTGGCGCTATTTGCCCCAAATATTTGATTAATACACCCCACTCCTAATATTTACAAAAATACCATAAGCTAAAAAGACTATGATACCCTTAATAAAATAAAACAGTGTAAATACATCCTTTTGAATTCTGGAAACAACTTTTTTCCCCCAAAAAAGCTGTTTCTCTTTTTTCCCAAAAAAAACTGATTTTTTCCAGCTTTTTTTTTTTTTTGAAAAGCTGATTTTTTTCCGGCTATTTTTTTCCAAAAAACGCTGGAAACAACTTTTTTTCTCTTTTTTTCCCAAAAAAGCTGATTTTCTCTAGCTTTTTTTTTTCGAAAAAAGCTGATTTTTTCCAGCTTTTTTCCGAGCAAAAAACATGTCTATTGAAAAAATCTCCGTTTTCCAAAAAAAAAAGTTGTTTCTCTTTTTCCCCAAAAAAGATATGATTTTTCTTTTTTAAGTTGGAAATAGTGGATATAATTTTTAAAAAAAAAAATAGGAGACTTTTTTAGTTTCTTTGATTTTTTAACGTTTTTTTTTGTTTAGGGTGGCGTTTTTTTGCCCAAAATATTTGATTTTTCCTTTTTTTTAAAAGATATTTTTAAGTTAAAAATTTTTTTTGGAAAATAGGTGTGGTGTATTTAGTAATTAGATGAGTTTTTAAAATAGGGATTGGTGTATGTAGAAATAAACAGGGTTCCAAAAACGCTGTTTTTCGCGAGGTTCGCGTTTTTTTCCCAAAAAAGCTGATGATTTTTCAGAACTTTTTTTTTTTCAGCTTTTTTTTTCAAAAAAAAAAAAAAACTTTTTCTAGCTGAATAGATTTTTTTTTTCAAAATGCAGATTTTTTTTTTTCAATAAAAAATATTTTTTCACAACAAAAAAAATGACATTTTGCATAAATAAATAACATTTAATCATCTTTTGAGGACAATATTCAAAAAGATATTTTAAAAAATACATAAAATGAGGTTTTTTTTTTAAAAATATTTCTTGTTTGTTGTTTTTTTCAAAAAAAAAAAAAAAATTAATTTTTACTTATTTTTTTTTAAAAAAAAAAATGCTGGAAAAAGCTTTTTTTCCCCAAAAAAAGCTGATTTTTTCCAACTTTTTTTCCCGAGAAAAGCTATTTTTAAGTTAGGATTTTTTAGTTTGGAGGGTAAAATTGGAAATATAGGTGTGGTGTATTTAGTAATTAGATGAGTTTGTAAAATAGGGATGTGGTGTATGTAGAAATGTGGTGTATTAATCAAAGAGCTAGTCTCCTGTCAGACCGTCTAATGAATCTAGATCCGTTAGACGGATCTAAATATCCTACTTATTTCGCAGACCTGATCCGGATCCACGAAAAAAAAACTGAAGTGAAATTACAAACCAGCCCCCCTGCAAAAACAGATCGTTTCGCTTCGTCGAGATCTGTTCTTCGTACTCCGTTTGGTACAACAATCTGAAATTCTCGAATAGGAACTGGTCGATGTCGGAGAGCGTCACGGCGTCGCCGCCTCCTTGATTCTCCTTGGCCTCGACGACGAACGACGGTGTTTTGGTGCTCCTGCAACTGCACATTGAGGAATGGATTTGTTTGTTGGAGATTCTCATTTTTTGAGAGACAGACTTGAGGGATTTTTGAATATGATTTGGCATTTTCTTTTTCCAAATATTTAATCAATGGACAACACCAACCTGAAAGAAAAAATGGCGATGGTTGGTGATGGCTCGTGGTGATGATGCATGCAACAGTGGGTGGATGAAGAAGAGGATAAAGATGAACTTGGATATGGGTTTGTGGTGGCAGTTTAGGGAATACAAATATTAGTATGACTGTTAATACTTTCTGGAGTATATTCATGAGAAATACTAAAATACTCTTCAGAGAACTACTAATACATTTCAGAATAATTGCTAATACTTTTTAGAAGGACGGCTAATACTTTTGAGAATGACTGTTAATACATTTCAGGAGTAAAAATTAATTATATTCAGGGGAACTACTAATACATTTCAGAAGAACTGCTAATACATTTTAGAAGGACGACTAATACTTTTCAGAAGGACTGTTAATACATTTCGGGAGAAAAATTTAATTTATTTCAAGGAACTACAAATACTTTTTCGAGGAACTACTAATACTTTTGGAGGAATTGCTAATACATTTCAGGAGTATATTTAGGAGAAATACTAAGAAAACTCTTCTGGGAACTAATAATACATTTTAGAAGAACTGCTAATACTTTTTAGAAGGACGACTAATACATTTCAGAAGGACTGCTAATACCGATACTCCCTGAAAACTACTAAAACACCATTGCTAATATTACGAAAATACCACCGGATCCGCGGGTCAGATCCGTCTAACAGATCAGACCCGTTAGACGGTGTATCTGTTAGACGGATCTGACAGGAGTTTTTGTGTTAATCAAATATTGTGGTGCAAATAGCGCCACCCTTTTATTTATTGTATAATTAAATTAAAGGCCTAAAAAGTAGGAACTAGTTGGTATTTTGTGTAAACCTTCAATTGGATTTAAATAAATCTACAAGCCTAATTTTTCATCATAAATAATCTATACAGTTATTATTATTCTTTTTCTTGACAACATTTCTATGATTTTTTTGGTATCATCTCTTTTATCTATTCAAAATTTTAAATAATAAAATTTTAATAAGTGATTTTGCATCTGAAAAAATAAAAAAGATAAATAAATTCCTCTAAATCTTGTTAAATAATATTTTTCTTATTTAGGCTTAGGCCTCTGTTAAATCATGCCTCAGGCCCTATATTTACTTGACATGACCCTGTTAGACCGGTGATACTGTGCCATGTCAAAAAGATTGAACTCTATCTTTATCAAGAGTTGGACCCGACACGCCACGTCATCGTGACCAAAACTGCAAATTCGGTCAGTCGGGTGGCTGGCTTAAAAGCTTTACGCTACAGTGACAAATCAGCATTGCTCGGTGATTTCCAGTCACACATTACAAATGGATGCTCAGTTTCAAAGTAGAAATTTGTCCAAATTAAACATATGTAGATGAATAGGGTGTAATTGCATTGGATCAATTCACTAATATTTGATGTTGAACTTAAGCCGAATACCATCTTAGGTATTTGCAATGCATTATGTTGGAATTTGGTCTTTGATAAATGGGGTGTTGACCCGATTTTGACCAAATAATTAAGTGATTTCCATTAGTGAAAAATGGAATTAAATTATTTGTAAAAATTCTACTAAGAGAGTAGATGAGAATAACATTTGGAATTTCTCAAAACCGATTCCGGGTAAATAAGAAATTAATGCTAAAAGTTAGCCACTTAATACAAATAAATGGTATGAAAAATGGAAAATGTGGGGAAGGAGAGATGCTCCATCCCACATAGGAAAATAAGGATAAGTTTGCACACTTAATATATCCCAAGTTGGACATATGGGTTTGGGCCCTTGGGGGCACCCAATTTTTTAAAGGGGTGAGGACCTACATGCTTGTGGGTTTGGTTCAAAGCACACGCGCGCGCTGCCGCCCGCAGGCTCGGCCCAGCCCGGGTCCGGGCCTGGGCTTGGGCTTCAAAGCCCTTAATCTTTTTGGACCAAAAACCTTTAAAATAAATGTTTAATTAATTTTCGTAATTAATTAAATAATTTTCCAACTGGGAAGAGTTCGGACCCGCGCACGGGCGGAAGCACGGCCCGTGCGGTCGGGTCGTGCTACCTGCCGAAGTTTTGCCTGCATGCACGGGCAGGCGCACGGCCGTGCGTCTGGGTCGTGCTAGGTGCCGAACTTTTGCGCACCAGATGTTCAAGAGGAAAAAGGAAAGGCCAAAAAGTTCAAGAGGAATTGCTACAATTGTGGCAAATCGAACCACATGGCTAAGGATTGCCGACATCCAAAGAAGGGCAATCAAGGTGGCAACCAACAAGCCAATGTGACGGAGGAAAAGTCAGTTCCAATATGGTGGATAACCCAAGGGAGTGGTGGATAGATACCGGGGCTACTCGTCACATTTGTGCCGACAAGGAGATGTTCTCCTCCTACACTCCGATTAATGGAAGGAAGTTATTCATGGGGAACTCTTCGACTTCCAACATCGTTAGGCTTGGAAAGGTGGTGCTCAAGATGACTTCCGGAAAGGAGCTTACGCTTGTAGATGTGGTGCATGTCCCGGACATCCGCAAGAATTTGGTTTCCGGTCCTTTGCTTAGTAAAGCCAGGTTTAGACTAGTGTTTGAGTCTGACAAGTTTGTAATGACCAAGAATGGTCTGTTTTCATGTAAAGGTTACCTTTATAAGGGCCTGTTTAAAATGTCTGTAATGTCTGTTTTCCGCCAAGAGGCGAATAATAAAAACATTACTTCTGTTTACTTGTTGGATTGTTCTAATTTATGGCATGATAGATTAGGACACGTAAACTTCAACACAATTAAAAGGTTAGTGAATCTGGAATTAATACCTACGTTTAAAACCGATTCACAAGACAAATGCGAAATTTGTGTTGAAGCAAAATTTGCCAAGGCACCGTTTCATTTGGTAACGAGAAGTACCAAACCACTCGAGTTAATTCATACAGATGTGTGTGATTTAAAACTTGTGCAAACTCGAGGTGGGAAAAAGTACTTCATAATGTTTATAGACGATTGCACAAGATATTGTTATGTGTATCTTTTGAAAAGCAAAGATGAAGCTTTAGTAGCTTTTAAAACTTATAAGAATGAATTTGAAAATCAGCTTAATTTGAAAATTAAGATGATTCGAAGTGATAGAGGCGGAGAGTATGTTGCTCCGTTTGAGGAATTTTGCTCGGAAGCGGGTATAATTCATCAAACGACTGCACCTTACTCACCTCAATCAAATGGAGTTGCAGAACACAAAAATCGTACTCTTAAGGATATGATGAATGCGATGTTGTTAAGTTCTGGCTTACCCCAAAACTTGTGGGGGGAAGCCATACTTTCTGCAAACTACATTCTTAATAAGATCCCACACAAAGGTAAAAAAGAAACTCCATATGAGTTATGGAAGGGACATAAACCGTCATAAAAATACCTGAAAGTGTGGGGGTATTTGGCTAAAGTCGAAGTACCTAAGCCGAAACAAGTTAGAATCGATCCGAAGACGATCGATTGTGCTTTCATTGGATATGCTAACAATAGTAGTGCATATCGCTTTTTAGTGCACAAGTCAGCAATTCCTGATATAAATGAAGGTATGATCATTGAATCAAGGAATGATGTATTCTTTGAGAATATCTTTCCGAACAAAGAACGGAAAAAAGAAAGTTTGAGTAAACGAACTTATGAAACTGCAAGGGTACCTCAAAGTGATGATGAAGAGGAACCAAGACGCAGTAAAAGGACAAAAGTAGCTAAGTCTTTTGGTCCTAATTTTCTAACTTATATGTTAGAAAACGAACCCCGAACTATTCAAGAAGCATTGTCTAGTCCAGAAGCTCCTCTCTGGAAAGAAGCTATCAATAATGAGATAGATTCCAACATGCAAAATCATACTTGGGAGTTGGTTGATCTCCCACCGGGTTGCAAACATTTGGGATGCAAGTCGATCCTTAAGAGGAAGTATAAAGCAGATGGATCTATTGACAAGTATAAAGCCCGATTGGTAGCTAAAGGGTTTAGACAAAAGGAGGGATATGACTTCTTTGATACATATTCTCTTGCCACGAGGATTACGTCCATTTGTGTTCTCATTGCTATTGCAGCTTCGCATAACCTTGAGATACATCAAATGGACGTTAAAACTGCCTTCTTGAATGGTGAGCTTGTAGAGGAGATCTATATGGAACAACCCGAGGGGTACGTTGTACCCGGTCAAGAGCGAAAGGTGTGTAAACTTGTTAAGTCACTTTATGGACTAAAACAAGCACCTAAGCAATGGCATGAAAAGTTTGAATCGACTATGAAGTCAAACAGTTTCAATATCAACGAATGTGACAAGTGTGTCTACATTAAAGGTACTACAAATGATTACGTCATAGTATGCCTTTATGTGGATGATATATTGATCATGGGTAGTAGTCATGATTTAATCATGAATACTAAGAACATGTTGAAGAAGAACTTTGACATTAAGGATATGGGATTATCTGATGTTATATTAGGGATTAAAATCTCTAGGACTTCAGATGGAATTGTCTTGTCACAGTCCCATTATGTCGAAAGCATACTTAGAAGGTTTAATGCTTTTGATAATCCTCCGGCTAAGACACATGTAGATCTAAGTCTACACTTGGCCAAAAATAGAGGCGAACCAGTTTCTCAGCTGGAATATGCAAGGGTAATTGGCAGTCTGATGTACTTAACGAATTGTACACGTCCAGACATTGCATATTCAGTGAGTAAACTAAGTAGGTTCACAAGTAACCCAAGTACAGATCACTGGAAAGCCGTGACAAGGGTACTTAGATATTTAAAGTATACCATGAACTATGGAATACTTTATACAAGATATCCATCAGTATTAGAAGGATACTGTGATGCCAATTGGATATCAGACACAAAAGACTCCAAGTCCACAAGTGGATTTGTTTTCACAATAGGTGGAGGAGCGGTGTCGTGGAAGTCTTCTAAGCAGACGTGCATAGCTCGATCCACTATGGAATCCGAGTTCATTGCTTTGGATAAAGCTGGAGAAGAAGCAGAATGGCTTAGAAACTTCTTAGAGGATATTCCTTGTTGGAATAAGCATGTGCCTGTTGTTATGATACATTGTGATAGTCAATCAACAATCGAAAGGGCACAAAGCAGTATGTATAATGGTAAGTCTAGACATATACGTCGGAGACACAATACCATTAGACAGTTGATTTCGAATGGGGTTATTTCGGTTGACTACGTGAAGTCAAAGGAAAACCTTGCGGATCCGCTTACGAAAGGAATAAATCGAGATCAACTGTATAAACTGTTAAGGGGAATGGGTTTAAAATCCACAACTTAAAGAATGTTCATAGCGGTAACCCAACCTTGTGAATTGGAGATCCCAAGACCTTGGTTCAATGGGACAACTAAGTTATGAATGTTCAGCTAAACACTTGAAAAATGTGTTAGCTCATTCTCGATACATCCAAGTGAATGTAAACTTGCTGAATGTGGTGAGGTTAAGTTTAAGACTTTTAATGATTCCTATACCGAAAGGTGGAGTATGACATGATACTCTTCAATAGGAGATCACCTATATAAGTGAGAAGTAATGGCCGCTTCAAAAGAAATACTTATGAATCTAAGATATGGTCCAGGGCCGAAATGGACACAACGTGAGAACAACAAGTGTTAGAGTTATTATTGTGTAAGTACTGTTGTCTTGGTTTACACGAACGGCTGAGTAGTTAAAGACATCGCGTCACTAAGCAGCCAATAAATCCGATAGTATTTTACTAAGGAAGGTTCAAAGCCACAAGCTACCTATCCTGATGCAATAACGATTCGCCGAGACTTTCAAGCGAAATCGCATACACGCATGCATTAATTTCATTCATGTGGGGGATTGTTGGAATTTGGTCTTTGATAAATGGGGTGTTGACCCAATTTTGACCAAATAATTAAGTGGTTTCCATTAGTGAAAAATGGAATTAAATTATTTATAAAAATTCTACTAAGAGAGTAATGATAATAGCATTTGGAATTTCTCAAAACCAATTACGGGTGAATGAGAAATTAATGCTAGAAGTTAGCCACTTAATACAAATAAATGGTATGGAAAATGAAAAATGTGGGGAAGGAGAGATGCTCCATCCCACATAGGAAAATGAGGATAAGTTTGCACACTTAATATATCCCAAGTTGGACATATGGGTTTGGGACCCTTATGGGGGCACCCGGGGCACCCAAGTTTTTAAAGGGGTGAGGACCTACATGACCAAAAACATTTAAAATGGGTTTAAATGATTTTCCAACTCAGGAAGAGTTGGGTTTGGGCAAAGCACGCCCACGCGGTCGGCTCGTGCTACGGGCCGAAGTTTTGCGCGCCGCCCATGGCTCGGCTGGCTTGGCCCGGGTCCGGGCCTGGGCTTGGGCTTCAAGGCCCTTATTCTTTTTGGATCAAAAACCTTTAAAATAAATATTTAATTAATTTTTGTAATTAATTAAATGGATTTAATTAATTTTCATAATTAATTAAATGATTTTCCAACTGGGAAGAGTTCGGACCTGCGCACGGGTGGAAGCACGGCCCGTGCGGTCGGCTCGTGCTAACAATCGCAAGACAAAAAATCCTATTTCTGTTGAAGACGATGTTAGATAAATGTTTTTATCAAGATTTTGATGATTTTGTTTAAATGTGTTTTTATACCAAAACAATGTTTATAAATGTTGTCCAAATACTCCCAATTGATTTAAAATATTTTTGCTAATTTTCGGAGTATTTATTCAAGTTTATTTTCGACTAAAATATCGGACAACACTTTTGATGATTTTGTGTTAATGTGTTTTTACATCAAAACAATATTTTTAAATGTTGTCCAAATACTCCTAATTGATTTAAAATGTTTTTACTAATTTTTTGGAGTATTTCTTGAAGTTTATTTTTGTCAAAAATCGGATAACATTTCATTTTGGAGGTCGACCGGTCGAGCAAATGGTCGACCGGTACCTGAAGAACGCCCAAATTGTTATTCTGAGAAAAGAAACATAATGTAATTGTGAAAAAAAAAAAAAAGGGAAGGGGAGGGCGACCGGTCGGACCCCCCTCCGACCGGTCGCACCCCCTTGACCGGTCGGACCCCCCTGCAACCTATCCTGGATCGCACTATTTTCTTTCTAACGTTCGAAATTTTCTATAGAGCGACCGGTCGCGCTGTGTAATCTTTTGACAGCAAAATTTGGACCGTTGGACATTCTTATCAGCAAGACTTACTTTTGATTTTTGTACAATATTTCTACATCTTGTGATCCTCTTTTTGTAGACAAAAGTAAAGAAGAAGGAGCCTATGTTGGGAGCCTATGTTGGTGAAGACTCTCCTATAAATAGAGGATGAATTGAAGACACAAGTACAACAACACAAGCAAATACACAACAAGAAATCTGCAAATTTCTAAGCTTTCATTTTCAACACTCTTGTTGTATTTGTAGCCTAAGTATTTCACTTTCACATCTTGAGGTCTAGGCTTGATTCTTGATTACACATGCACTTCAAAGTTGTATAATTCTTTATCGAGTTGTAATCTTGAATTTTGGGTTTGTCATTCAACACAAGATATCCTTGTGAGTGTTCTTGTGGTAAGAACACACTTGGGTGATCTAGGTGTTAGGTGTAAGAAGATTGTGGTAATCTTCTTGTTGAAGAGTTTGGTGCTCTTTGAGGTGTTGAAGAATTTGGTATTCTTCAAGTCGGAAGATTGTGGTAATCTTCGTAGGTGCCGTTGTAGGAAGAGTGTGGTAATCTTCAAGGGAGATTGTGGTAATCTTCAAGGGAGATTGTGGTAATCTTCAAGGGAGATTGTGGTAATCTTCAAAGAGGTGGTGTTAGAAGATTGTGGTAATCTTCAAAGGTGATGTTGTAATAATTTTGGTAATTATTAATAAAATCTTTTTTATTTTTAAATCCATCCCGGAGATACTGGGGTGGTAGAGGATTAGGCCCTAGGTGGGTTGAACCTCTATAAATCGAGGCGTGTTGTTTAATTTCCGCATCTTACATTCTTGTCTTTGATTGATCATTCGAAAAAGAGGGCTAATTGCGAAAAATCGGCATAATCTATTCACCCCCTCTAGATTATCGTAGCCACTTGGACTAACAAGTGGTATCAAAGCCAAACTCTTTGGCTAGCTCGTTCCGAGTAAAGAGGAAAGATCCATGGCTACGAACGAAAGCTATCTACCAACCGGCGCTTCATTCAATAGACCGCCTCTCTTCGACTCCAACAATTATGCATTTTGGAAGGATCGAATGGAATGCTTCTTACAAGGTTGCGGGTTCGATATTTGGAACACGGTTATAAACGGAGTATCCATACCTATGAAGAAAAAGAAAGATGGGACTCAAATTCCCAAAGTACTCAAGGAGTTTGATGATGAAGACAAGAAAATATTCTCCTTAAACGGTAAAGCTCTTAACATTCTTGATTGTTCTCTTACCGCTACGGAATATAATCGTATTAGAGGCATTTGATCCGCCCATGATGTTTGGGAAAAATTGGAAGTTATCTATGAAGGCACAAAGAATGTGAAACAAGCTCGAAAGACCATGTTGGTCAAAGAGTTGAAAATTTCACTATGAATAATGGTGAAAATATTTCTAGAATGGTTGAAAGGCTTGACAATTTTGTAAATCCTCTTGTTGCACTTGGGAAAATTATTTCCGAAGAGGATAAAGTTACAAAAGTTCTTAATGCTCTTCCCGCCTCTTGGTCCGAAAAGGTTACCGCTATTACGGAAGCTCAAAATTTGGAAACTCTAAATTTTGATGAGCTTATTGGCAATCTTCTCATCTATGAAGTTTATACAAATGAAAGAAGTAACTCAAAGGCATCAATTTCTCAACCGGGTATGGGATCAACTCCAAAAGGTCTTGCCTCAAAATCGAAAAATTATTATTCTAGTGATGAGAAAGATGAAGATGAAGATGAAGAAGAAGATGAGGAGCTTATTAGAAAATTTACAAAATTTGTAAATAAAAACAAGGAAAGAAAAACAAGAGACTATTCTTGTTTTAGATGCAGAAAACCCGGACACCATATTGTCGATTGTCCAAGAAGGGAAGAAGAACAAAGAAAGAAAAAGCACTTTCACAAAGCCTTGAAGGCCAAAGCCGAACCAACAACATGGGACAAACTTCTTTCATCCGACGATGAAAAAACCGAGCAATGTCTAATAGGAATCGAAGAAGACAATGAGGTACGCTCTAACCCTTCTACTAGTAATGAATTGTATAATGATTTGCAAAATGATTTTGATGAGCTTCAAAATGAATTCCAAAGCTCACTTGTTAAATACAAAAATTTGAAAAAGGAATTCAACATCATGAAAAATGAAAATGATAGTTTACATGCTTCTTATGAATCTCTTACTAGTGCTCATAATATTACACTTGATAATGTTAGAGTTCTTGAAGAAGAAAATAGTTCTCATGTTGAAAATATTAATTGCATGAAACAGGATATGATGAAATTTAATTTGAGTACCGATAAAATGACCAAAATTCTTGATGTTCAACGTTGTGATCATTTGAAACTAGGACTTAGTTATAAGCCTAATGTTATTAATGTGAAGAAAAAGAACCAAGTCTCTATACATGTTGGTCATTATGCTTCTAGAACTATTACATGTTTCTATTGTGGTAAAATTGGTCACACGACTAATACTTGTCGGGCTAAAAATAGTTCTAGTTATTATTGGAGACTTAAAAGTCTCAATGCTAATCCTAAAGGACCCAAACACTTGAGGGCACCACAAGAAAATTTCATGATAGGTACTTGGCGTAACAAGAGTCAAAAGAATTTTAAAATGTCATATAGACAACAAATGATCGCGCCATATGATCAAACAAGGAGATATTATCAACAAAATTATTTTCCAAGAAGAAGGTATAAACTACAATGGGAAAGATGCAACCATTGGCACTGGAGAAATTGGTAACTCTTATCCTCTTCTTGAAGTATGCTTTTTATATTGTCTTTTATAATTATTGCACTTTTTCATGTCTTTAATTTTGTATTGTTTGTCAAAATTCCTTATAAGAAGTGTTTCCTAAAATGAGGTCTCAATTTTATTATCTTGGATTTTCAAATTTCAAAAGAGACCTTAAATGAATTTTCAATTTGCACTTGTTTTATCAAACCTTTGTTGATTCCTTAAAAAGCATAGTATGTGCTACTTATCCAACTTCTATGTTGTTTTATATTGTCTATATTATTCGATATTACTATGCTTTTGTGCAAGATGTTTTGTCAAGTTTTTTGCAGGAAATATTTTGGTATTATGGAACAAATGATCGTAGACTCATCCATTGCCATCTACGTCATAAAGTGTCAAGATTGCGAAAGGCATATTGGTTGACAAATATATTCGAGGTATGTTTATTTACTTTCATTATTCTTATAGACTCGAAATTCTTCATGCCTTATGCCTAAATGCTTGATTCCAAAACATCCCAACGAATCTCATTAAAGTGTCGTTAAAAGAAATTTTCAAATACTTGAAAGGCACTTCTTCTTGTGGCTTATTTATCCAAAGTTTTAAGACGTTAAATATTTTTCGGGATAACAAGTCAGGTATATATTATTTCTCTAAATATGATTATTCGTATTCAAACTAAATATATTGAGATTCGATATTTTTCTTGGGATTGCATTTCTTAACGGAAATTTGAGATGTGTTTAATTCCGTCTCAAAATTTACTCGCGGATTTTTTTAAAACTATTAACCGTCGAGTGTTTTATCTCAATTAGAGCTTGTTTAGGTATAATGTATATAGAATGAGGTCTATGTTTGCAATTTGCATGTTTTTAAAACTTAGAGGTAAAAAATCGGATTTTTAGTGCAAAATTCGGACAGAAACAGAACTGGTGTTCAGGCACCAGTCGACCAGTCGACCATGTGCAGGGACCGGTCACCCTACACGTCGACCGATCGCCCTAGCCAATTTCAACATTAAAATGGCCTCTGTCCTTCATTTCGTCATTTTTGGTTATTTTCTTCCAAAATCGAACCCCTTTGCATTTTTCACACACAATTCACTCAAAATGATTTTCTTCTTATAAAATTTATATTCTTGAGTTTATGTAACTTCTACTTCATCCATATCATCCAACTTCTCCGATCAATTGGTAAGAATTTCTCCTTTTAATCTCAATTGGGTTGAACCCTTGAGAATGTGCTTGTATCTTGCTATTTTGATGAAATTCTTGTATTATTATGTTGTATATGATGATTGTTGATGGATGAATGTTGTTATATTGCAATTGGTGATGAAAATTTTTGGCTTAAATAAATTACAAAGGCGTTATATATCTCTTGTTTTATTCGACGCACGCCAATTGTTTGACAAAATGTTTTCAATGAAAAATTCATCACCTACGTGATTCTCTTAATTTGAAAAGTCTTATATATTTATTGAGATCATGTTCTATCAATTAAATGAGCTTTTGCAAATCAAATGATCAACCTTTCCCTTTAATTTGGAATTTAAGCTTCAATGTTCAAAATGCTCGATAAATCGATTAAATTGTGCACTTTGATATAATTGTATGATGTTTTTATCGTGCTAACATTCTTTTTGATGATTCCAAAGGGGGAGAAATAGGAAAAACGCTCATACGCTCAAAGAAGCGAAAATAGGCTCGCAAGAAAAGCTATAAGCTAGGGCTCTTAAAAGCCAAAAGCTATGAATAATACTTAGTCCATGTGATGTATTATGGAGAAGCGAAAATAGGCTCGCAAGAAAAGCTATAAGCTAGGGCTCTTAAAAGCCAAAAGCTGTGAATAATACTTAGTCCATGTGATGTATTATGGACTTTTATGCTTGACTAATGATGTCTTGTATCGGACAACACTTTTGATGATTTTGTGTTAATGTGGGGGAGCTTCTAAGCTCAAATAATTCAAGCTTATTTTGTCAAAGCTAAGCTTTTAGCTTTTAGTTGGTTGCTCTTATACTTGTTCTTGATATGCATATTGATAGGGGGAGCTTGTGCAAAAATATTTTTGAAAAATCTTTGCTCCTACTCTTGTGTGTTTCACTTATGATGAATCTTGCTTGTAATGGATTGATGTTTTAGACCGGAAAATTTGTTTTGTTTTAAAATCAACTTCCTAAAATTGTTTTGGTTTGTAATCATCAAAAAGGGGGAGTTTGTTAGATAAATATTTTTATCAAGATTTTGATGATTTTGTTTAAATGTGTTTTTATACCAAAACAATGTTTATCAATGTTGTCCAAATACTCCCAATTGATTAAAAATGTTTTTGCTAATTTTCGGAGTATTTATTCAAGTTTATTTTCGACTAAAATATCGGACAACACTTTTGATGATTTTGTGTTAATGTGTTTTTACATCAAAACAATGTTTTTAAATATTGTCCAAATACTCCTAATTGATTTAAAATGTTTTTACTAATTTTTTGGAGTATTTCTTGAAGTTTATTTTTGTCAAAATCGGACAACATTTCATTTTGGAGGTCGACCTTTTTAAAATCCATCCGAGCAAATGGTCGACCCAGGCACCAAGAACGCCCAAATTGTTCTGAGAAAGAAAATGTAATGTAATTTTTGAAAAAAAGGGGGAGGGCGACCGGTCCACCTAGGGGGCGACCGGTCAGACCCCCCCTGCAACCTGTCCTGGATCGCACTATTTTCTTTCTAACGTTCGAAATTTTCTATAGAGCGATCGGTCGCGCTGTGTAATCTTTTGACATCAAAATTTGGACCATTGGACATTCTTATCAGCAAGATTTACTTTTGATTTTTGTACAATATTTCTACATCTTGTGATTCTCTTTTTGTAGACAAAAGTAAAGAAGAAGAAGCCTATGTTGGGAGCCTATGTTGGTGAAGACTCTCCTATAAATAGAGGATGAATTGAAGACACAAGTACAACAACACAAGTAAATACACAACAAGAAATCTGCAAATTTCTAAGCTTTCATTTTCAACACTCTTGTTGTATTTATAGCCTAAGTATTTCACTTTCACATCTTGAGGCCTAGGCTTGATTCTTGATTACACATGCACTTCAAAATTGTATAATTCTTTATCGAGTTGTAATCTTGAATTTTGGGTTTGTCATTCAAAACAAGATATCCTTGTGAGTGTTCTTGTGGTAAGAACACACTTGGGTGATCTAGGTGTTAGGTGTAAGAAGATTGTGGTAATCTTCTTGTTGAAGAGTTTGGTGCTCTTTGAGGTGTTGAAGAATTTGGTATTCTTCAAGTCGGAAGATTGTGGTAATCTTCGTAGGTGCCGTTGAAGGAAGATTGTGGTAATCTTCAAGGGAGATTGTGGTAATCTCCAAAGAGGTGGTGTTAGAAGATTGTGGTAATCTTCAAAGGTGATGTTGTAATAATTTTGGTAATTATTAATAAAATCTTTTTTTCTTTTTAAAATCCATCCCGGAGATACTGGGGTGGTAGAGGATTAGGCCCTAGGTGGGTTGAACCTCTATAAATCGAGGCGTGTTGTTTAATTTCCGCATCTTACATTCTTGTCTTTGATTGATCATTCGAAAAAGAGGGCTAATTGCGAAAAATCGGCATAATCTATTCACCCCCCTCTAGATTATCGTAGCCACTTGGACTAAAAGACGATGACGTCAAGTTCGATTTCTTTCACACCAATGGCTGCTGCTCCCGCTCACGGCGAAAAGCCACACAAGTTTTTCGGCGCCGACTTCAAATGTTGGTAACAAAAGATGCTGTTTTATTTGACGACCTTGGGTTGTCACGTTTTCTGAAGGACGACCCTCCTCCCTCCGTAGGCGATGACGAAGTTGACAATAACCAGAGAATCGCTATGGATGCTTGGCATAACAACAATTTTCTATGTCGCAACTATGTGTTTAACGGGCTAGACGATACTCTCTACAACTCTATAGCACGTTCAAGACGTCCAAGGAACTGTGGGATTCTTTGGAGATGAAGTACAAGATGGAAGATGCCGGCACAAAGAAATTTGTTGTCGACAAATTCCTGGAGTACAAGATGGTTGACACCAAAACAATGATCAGTCAAGTTCAGGAGATTCAAATCATACTTCACGACTTAGTGTCTGAAGGGATGATTTTGAATGAATCCTTTCAAGTGGCTGCAATAATCGAGAAGTTGCCGCCATTGTGGAAGGACTTCAAAAATTACCTCAAGAACAAGCGCAAAGAAATTGGGCTTGAGGATCTGATTGTTCGGCTTCGCATCGAAGAAGACAACCGAAAATCAGATGTGAAATCCAGTAAGTCTGGAATGGAGGCTAAGGCCAATCTTGCTAAATCGAGCACTAGCAAGAAACGTAAGCACTCTGGGAAGGAAAAAGGAAAGGCCAAAAAGTTCAAGGGGAATTACTACAATTGTGGCAAACCGAACCACATGGCTAAGGATTGCCGACACCCAAAGAAGGGCAATCAAGGTGGCAACCAACAAGCCAATGTGACGGAGGACATGTCGGTTCCAATTGACCTGTCGGAGCTCGATCTCTCCGCCGTTGTGTTTGAAGCCAATATGGTGGATAACCCAAGGGAGTGGTGGATAGATATCGGAGCTACTCGTCACATTTGTACCGACAAGGAGATGTTCTCCTCCTACACTCCGATTAATGGAAGGAAGTTGTTCATAGGGAACTCTTCGACTTCCAACATCGTTGGGCTTAGAAATGTGGTGCTCAAGATGACTTCCGGAAAGGAGCTTACGCTTGTAGATGTGCTGCATGTCCCTTATTTTTTTTGGACCAAAAACCTTTAAAATAAATGTTTAATTAATTTTTGTAATAATTAAATGGATTTAATTAATTTTCGTAATTAATCAAATGATTTTCCAACTGGGAAGAGTTCGGACCCGCGCACGGGCGGAAGCACGGCCCGTGCGGTCGGGTCATGCTACATGTCGAAGTTTTGCACCGCGACGCACGGGCGGCGGACGGGCCCGTATTTGTTTTCGCGGGTGGGTCGTGCTAGGTGCCGAATTTTTGCGCACCGGCATATTGTTAGGATTATGGAAATTACACGGGTAAAGCGCCACGACCCGCGTGTTCTTTGGTCGTGCGCCCGAACAGTGCGTTTATCGGTCTGCAAAATGTGTCTTTTTGAGCCAAAAGACGCGATCTTTCCATACGAGGCACCTCAGACCTATATTATTCGACCCCTGCTGTTTGAATACAGACACGGAATAATCAGACAACTGAAAATCGCGCATTGCATTTTGCATATTGTCTCATTCCCTTCCTTTGTAGCTTGAAAGTTTGAAACACTTTGCTTGTTCGCTGTGATTCCAGTTTTGCTAGTGCTGCTAACCGGAACGAAAAGTCGTTGTATCTTAGAGACGAGCATTGTTTTGAGAGAACCAAAGGGAGAAACACGCTAAAAAATAGTTCATCGAAACCGTAAACACTCGGTATACAGGGCGTTTTCATCTTGCGGAGACTGAATCCAATTCAGGCCTCGACTTAGACTATACACTTTGCTATTTTCCGAAAACAGAAACCTTTCACTATATATTTTACCCAACACATTGTTATATACTTATAAAAATCAATAAGTGTGGTCTGAAATAGTTGTTCTGCGTCTTAAGGGTGACATGAAATGTATTGATGTGGGCATAATTGAGTTTGAAATCTGCTACTGAAGAATGATGATCTTTCAACTATTGAACACTGATGAAAACAAGAGTCGAACCAGCAAATTTACAACTCCTATGTGATCCTAACATGGTGGGTCCAAATATAAAAAAACTCCACCTATATGTAACATCTAATATCTTCCCTAAATAAATTAAAACATACAAACGTGAGTTAAAGTATCATGTTTTTTTAATACAATCACATATTAGAAATATATTACAAACAAGAAAGAAAAATAAATTTAACAGAGGTAAAGTAACACTTATATGAGTTAAAGTATCTGTTTTTTGAGATAAAGTATCAAATTTCTTAATACAGTTACAAACTAGGAACAAAAGAAAGAGAAAAAATAAAAAATAAATATGATGTAGTTAAAGTAACACTTTTATAAGTAAACCTATCCATTTATTGAGATAAAGTGTGATGTTTTTTAATACAACACATATTAAGAATATATTACACTGAAGAAAGAAAAATAAATATAACAGAGTTAAGGTAATACTTTTATGAGTTAAAGTATCTATTTTTTGAAATAAAGTATAAGGTTTTTTGAAATAAATTGGAGAATGAAGAAAAGAAAAAAATAAGAAGTGAGAAAAAATTAAGGAGAGAGAGAAAAATACGAAAAAAAGAAGGAGAGAGAATGTTGAACATCCATTTCGTTAGTAAGTGTGATGAATATGCTCAATAGTAAGTATAAATTAAACTAATAATTTGACTTTAATATTTTTTCATATACAAATATACGAAAAAGAAGGAGAGAGAATGTTGCTGGCGGTTCGTTAGCTCGTGATAATATACAAATATTTCAATAAACTTATTTGTTTGAATAAAATTATAAGTTTCCGTAGATATATTATGCGTTTTAGAGAGATATATATAATTTTATATTTGTAATAAATTGAAGAATAATTTAATTTATAATTAATATTTACTAAGCTCGTTTAGGCTCGAAAAAGTTCGTGAGCCATCAATATGTTTGATAAATTCAGGGTCGAATTCGACTCGATAATAAACGAGCCAAAATCAAACACTCAAAAGCTCGACTTGGTTCGGTTCGATTGCAACCCTATCCACAATGGAGTTTGAATTTAGAACTCTAGGTAAGTGTGAAGAAGTTGAATGGCTTTGAAATTTCTTATAATATATTCCAAGATGACCAAACCATGTTCAATTTATATACATTGTGGCAGTCAATCTGCGATTGGCATGGCATAAAATACTATGTACAATACTAACTCTCGATGCGTCGTAGACATAATACAATTAGACAACTACTCTCAATTGGTGTTATCTCTATTTACACAAGAGGCAGAGTAGTTCTAAGACATCACATCAACTATTGGACTTTATCACCATATCTTTGTATCTTCGTAATTTCTTTCATGTGGGGGGATTGTTGGAAAATTGAAAGAAATTGCGCATCTTTGGGTGCGATTTTCGTGGGACCTTATTTTTCTAATAACAAATTAAAAGTAGATTCTTTTTCAACTCGGCAAGAACATTTAACTTGAATATTTGTTCGTCCAAATTAGTGTTAGATGGAGGACATATTAAGGTTCGAAGTAGAGTGTTTGAGGTGGATTTGTCTCACATTGGAAAATAAATAAAGTTGTGGCTAGTATATATACAACCTCTTTATAGTTGAATAATATTGTATAGCATAGAGGCTCTCTCCACGCGCGCCCATAAAAGAGGGTGCAAATCTCGAGTCGAATTCGAGTTCCAGACCACCGACTTGTGTGCGAGCATAACTTGCGGACAAGAATATCGGATCAAGTCGAGCCACATAGTTTAGCCCACATTTTTGCTTCTATTTTTCTGAATTTATTTTCTTGAATCTTTTTACTATTTAATTTCAGAAATGCAACTCTGCTAGGGGTAAAATTGATATTTTTCTATTTTATTATTTAAACATTTATTTAGTTCAAAATTATTTAATTATTTTCCAAATATTATTAATTATCACCAGGTCATAAATATTATTAATCAGCCCACATAGCTCAATTCATCAATTATGGCCACGCGACCCACTTTTTTGCATAAGCTCATGAGACCCATCATCCCACATATAAAAGGGACCATCCTTAATCATTTGTAAGTATTATGAATTAACTACTCTTAATTATTGTCCTTTGCTCAGGATTTATTTTTCTACAGTTACTGACTTAAGCATCAGAGAGGCCTCCCTAGACAACCGAGGGCACTTCTAACCCTGTCTGAGTGTTGTAGGTTAGTTCCAATGCAGATATTTCCTCAGCTCCGAAGAGTGGCGCAATTCTTAGACTAGCTCAATTCTTGGACAGAGAAGTAGAATTCGGACTGTCCAACTCAACTTTCCTAACTTGGAGTGATGTGTACTTTTCTGCAACATCAAACTGCAACACTAACTGTTAGTTTTTGTAACAACACTTGCAAAATTAATTCTTTAACAACCAAATTAATTCCACACCAGCAGAATTAATTCTAAAACAACAACAAATGGGTTAATTGCTCGGTAATAGCAATGGTTGATTCAATTTCCCAAGTCCCTTTTTTAAGCTATAAAAGGAGTTGAAATGTTCAACAACTAGACATACTCTTATACATCTGCATCATAAATTCCTCTGCATATTGTTCATACGTTCTTTGGCCTTCTATATATTGGTGATAATTTTTAGGCATTCCTTTTAGTTTGCCGGAACAAAGGTATATCCTGGGAAACAAATGTTCAAAATAGGAGAATAATATATTTTATGGAAACTGCGATGAGCAAACGACTTGAACAACTTCTAATTGTTACTGTTATTTCTTTATGCAATTCAATTTTTACTAGTATTTGAAGTTTACATCTATGATATTCTTGCTAACAACTGTTATATCCCAAAAATTGCATGGGGACTCATTCAAAAGTATTTGTTGCAAATTTGAACATCACTTCAATTCAACTATAAACAAATAATTCTTTGGGAGTAGGTATCTGTGACACCATCTCACAAATATAGATTATGAGATGGAGCCCCAATACCGAGACCCAAGCCCAAACCCAACACAATCAAATAAGAAAAGGGTTAGTCTCCTATTAGATGGTCTAATGAATCTAATTCGTTAGACGGATCAAAATATCCGACCCGCCAGCCCGTACAAGTACCAATACCACATCCGCTGGACGCTGATAATACATTTTAGGAGAGTTGCTAATATATTTTAGAAGGACTACTAATACTTTTCGGAGGGAAAGCTAATAATTTTAGGGGCGTTACCAAATATTTTTAAGGATGACTACTGATACTTTTTGGGAGAAGAACTAATACTTTTATCAGTTTATGGGGAACTACTGATACTTTTTATGAGAAAAACTATTGCTTTTCAAGAGGAATACTAAAATACATTTAATCGAAAACATAATACTTTTAAATGAGACTAGTAATACGTTTTAGTAGGAATAGTAATACTCTTGATGGAAAAAATAAATATTTTTCAAGAGGATTACTGAAAAAACTGTTCAATCAGATTACTAATACATTTCATCGTTACTATTAATACTTTTTTGAGGGACTGCTAATACTTTTCGGGAGAAAAAGTTAATTATATTCAGGAGAACTACTAAAATACTCTCCAGGGAACTACTAATACTTTTTCGAGGAACTACTAATACTTTTCGAATGCACTGCCCCAAAATATTATAAATATGCCGCTGGTGTATGAAATTATGAAAAAACCCAGGTTGGGTTGGATCCGTCTAACGAAAAAGACCCGTTAGACGGTTTGACATGAGTTTTTGTGATAAGAAAAAGAAAAAAAAGTCATTCAGATCTCTCTCTCTCTCTCCCCCAAAGTTCATTTTGGTCCCCGCCGCTCTTAGAATTGACAAACAACTCTTTCGAGTTAAAATAATTTTGAATCGCAAAAATATAATAAAGGATCATGAGCTCTAATGGTGATTTGTCAAAATTATTAAAATAATTTTGGAATCGCAAACGAAAAAGGGATAAATTATATGGTTTGACATGAGTTTTTGTGATAAGAAAAAGAAAAAAAAGTCAACTCTCTCTCTCTTATCATTTTTCAAGTTATATTTTTCATTTAGTTCATTTTCAAGAACATAGGTTTCTTATAATTGACAAACAAGGATTAAAATAATTTTGGAATCACGATTATTTATCTAATTTTTAAAAAGTTTGGGCTTTAAAAGCTCTAATAGCAACTAATTTTTTAAACAAAATTTTGGGCAAAAATATTTTTCAATTTAGCAATTTGATGAACTATACCCCAAATCTTTTTGGTCAAAGAAGATGGATAAATTTATGTGCTTTATCCAATTATGTGTGTTAATACTAGCACTCCTCGATCCAACACTATTGTTCACATAACATCAATATAAAATGGGTGATATGAATATAGAGCAACACACACCAGCATCTCCACCATGTTTTAGTGATGTAGGTTGTTTATTGCCAACTGATAACAACTTGTAAACTTGTAAAGTTCATTGAATAATGAATTTAAAATGATGAATATTTAATGGGGATACCAAAAGATGTGTACCATAACTAATATTTTTAGGAGACTAATAATACTTTTCAGGGAAAAACTAATAGTTTTCAAAAAGACTACCAATACTATTCAGAATAAAAATTAATACTTTTGAGAAAAACTACTAATATCAGTTTTGTTACTTTAAAAACGTATACTTTTAAGAGAAAAAGGGATACTTTATTTCACAAAAATGATATTTTTTAGTCTAAAGGAATACGATTTCACTGCCTAGTATTAGAGCTGTCGATACGGGCCGGCCGGACTGGCTGGCCCAAAGCCCGCCAAAACCCACCATTTGGTGGGGCGGTGCAGGCTGGCCCACCAAAGTGGCGGGCTGATAAAACCTCAACCCAAACCCAACCCACCTTGGACCGTGGGTTGGGTGGGTCGGCCCACACATAAAAAAATTTACTTTCTAGTTCATTTTCCTTGTCTGGGGACTATTGCTTTCAACATGATTTTTACAAATATTTCCCCATTATTTGACTTGTATTATAGCTCTAGTAGTAGGTACCATTGTTGCATAATCCCGAAGAAAACTATTAAATTAATTGTGTAATTAATCCTTTAAAAAAAAGTTGTGTAATTAATAATTTATATAACAATAATTATTAAGGGGCCTAAATTCTACTTTTTTATGATTAAATGCTTTGCTGACTTGCATGATTACAACCGCCAACTGGACGGAGTTGAGACATAAGTTTCTAGCAAAATACTTCCTCCCAAGTAAACATTACAATTGAAAAGTGAAATCGTTCAGTTTAGACAGCTCGACTTTGAGCCACTGTACGAGGTGTGGGACAGATTGAAAGAGTTACTAAGGAAGTGCCCACAACATAGTTATCCGGACTACCAACAGGTGCAATATTTTTATAATGGTCTAAGCGGTAACACAAGGACCATTATTGATGTTGCATTTGGAGGTGAACTATTGGAAAAATATTCGGATGAGGCTCTAGGCTTGTTAGAGGAGATGGCAAATAACAGTTATCAGTGGCCATCCGAAAGATCGAATGTAAAGAGAGTTGCAGAGGTACATGATGAGGATAAAATTGCCATGTTAACTGAGTAAATTTCAGTCCTGAACATGAAACTGAATGCGATGCAACAAACGAATCCAAGGGAACCAGCAGTAGTTGAAGAAGAGGCAATTTTTTTTGCGAAACGTAATTTCAACAATTTCAGAAATAACCAGGCACCTACACATTATAATCTGGGGCTGCGAATCCATGAAAACTTTTCCTAGGCTAAGAATAGAAATGTTTTGTAGCCCCCATTGGGTTTTAATATAATAAATCAAGATCGAAGTGAAGTAGAGGAAAAGAAGCCATCACTGAAGGAGATGTTAGCCTCATTCATTGGAGAAACAACACTGAGATTGAACAAAGATGAGACTAAGATAGATAGGATCGAGGATCATGTCACATAATTGAATATGAATAGGAATACTAGACTCAAATCTTTGGAGTCACATGTGGGGAAGATAGCCACAGTAGTAGGTGGCCAACACCAAAAAGGCAAATTTCCGAGTGACACAGAGGTTAACCTGAGGGAACAGTGCAAAGCCATTCGTCTAAAGAGTGGTGCAGAATATGAGGGTCCAAAGATGCCAATTGAGCAAGAACATGAGGTCGATGATGAACCGATGGAAAGAAAGGAAGAAGTAGTAGCGACCGAGCTAAAACCGATTGAGAACCCAAGGTAGTGACTGCCCCAAAAATTCTGAGAAATCAAGTACCGATTCCTTCCCTGCAGAGGTTTCAGAAAAAGAAGCTAGATGATTAATTCGCTAAATTTCTTGAAATTTTCAAGAAAATACAAATTAACATACCTTTCGCGGATGTTTTGGAACAAATGCCAATTATGCCAAGTTTTTGAAAGATGTTAAGGCAAAGAAAAGAAAGATTACGACATATGAGATGGTAAACTTGATGGAAGAGTGCAGTGTGATTATTCAAAGGAAGCTACCCCAAAAGCTTAAAGATCCAGGGAGTTTCACGATTCCCTGTGCAATTGGGGGTGCAGCCTTTAATAAAGCATTGTGTGATTTGGGGGCGAATATAAATCTAATGCCATTATCAATATTCAGAAAGCAGGGGTTAGGCGAGGTAAAGCCGATGACTGTCACCTTGCAACTAGCAGATCGATCAGTGACATATCCGAAGGAGTGATTGAGGATGTATTGGTAAAAGTGGATAAGTTCATTTTCCCTACAGATTTCATTATGTTGGACATGGAAGAAGACATTGAAGTTCCATCGATTTTGGGATGACAGTTCTTAGCTACAGGAAGAGCACTAATAGATGACAGAAAGGGGAGCTTACATTAAGGGTAAATGACGAGCATGTGTTGTTTTTTATTTATGAAGCAATGGGACATCGAGTAATGCAACATGATAGACATCATAACACCATGCATTGAAGCTCAGTTTGAGAGATTGTGATGAAGGATACATTGGAATGGTATTTTACTCATTCGAAAGGGTCACAAGGTATGTGTTTTGATAATACTGATGATGATATACTTGAATATGTGATTGCTTTAGATTCGGTGGAAGAACAAGTGCAAAAGAACGAAAACCGGACACAAGCACACGGGCGTGCGGATGATCTCTAAAAATGTTGTGAGCCTTGCACAAGCACGCAAGCGCACACAATGTGTTAAAAGGCTCTGAAGATCAAAACAGGCACGGATGATCTATCGTGCAAAAAACATGGATTCGACGGATGAACTCCCCGATCATGCAAGAGGTCGTTAAGAAAGAAGTTTTAAAATGGCTTGATAATAAGATAATATTTGCTACATCTGATAGTAATTAGTGTTGGGAAATTTAATTGTTTAGATTTTGATGATGTTATGTAAAACTTAGATTAGGAAGTTGACACCCCAATTCTATTGTAAAGTCAACTATGTAATAGATAAGATTCTATAAGCTGAGTAGAAACAGCCAAGTTAAAGATTACAAAAGTTGATTGAAGATCGAAGTGAAGAATTAGTTGTGCGTCAGCTGAGTATTGTAGTGAAGGAACAGTCAAGTACCAAAAAACTGTCTCAGTTAGCAGACTGCCAGCTAAGTCACTCTCACATAAGTGGAGAAGACTATCAAAGGGGTTCAACAGCAAAAATGACTCAAGAAAGCTAAAGATGTCCGTTGATAAACAAAGTCCAATCTTTGCTGAAAGAGGAAAGATGACAGACTGCAACCATAAAGCTGTTTTGCTGAAAGAGTGCAAATGGCTAGGAACCAATGGGGTGCTCCTGCAAACCAGCAGAGTTTCAGGCATGCTGCAGAGCATTAATACAAGGTTGGGTCTACATCAAATGCTGCATAACAAGACAAGCAAACGACCATGAAGTGAAGTTTGAAAAATGGATCTATCTCTTCAACGGATACATTTTTCAAACTTTCACTATAAAAGGCTAAGGAACCTATAAGAGAGAACACTTATGACACAAGAGCATTCAAGCAATCTGAGAACAGTGAAAAATACTACCAAGCAATCAATTCAATCCTCAAGCCTAAAACTCGAAGTATATCGATCCAACACACTCAGCAAAGGAAATGAAGCTTCAAACGATTGAAGAGGAACATTGTTAAAAGATAAAGGGGTTTGCACAACCAAGGTTGAAGGAAGTGCAATAAGGTTCTAGTTCGAACCAAAGCTTTGGATTTGTTGAAGGGCTTCATGATCAAATCCAAGAATCTAAAGGAGCTGAAGTAGCAGGATAACCGTCTTGTGAAGAGATGAGTCCCAGGAGTGAAGCCAGCTATGTGATCAAGGTTTGCTCAGCCTGTTGTATTGTAATACCCGGTATTAGAGTTTGAATCTCAAAATATAGGGTAAAATTTTTCGCAATTTTTAAGGAATTAGATTAGTAATTTATTGGGATTTATATCTAATTAAGAGTATTATTTAAATTATATAATTCGGGTAGAAAAATTATAAATTCAATTACGGGGCTTCCTATTAATTTCAATTCACAAATCAGTTTATTTTAAGCCCAACAAAATATAATTAAATCATCAATATATATTATTTTCATCCCAAATTTTTGGCCCAATTGTCAAGCCTATCATAAATATCGAAAACCCATATATTTCCTTTTATATAATACATTTCCATATCAGGTAACTTTCCAAAAAAGAAATCTTCCTTAACGGTAAGAATATTTTCTCTCTCCTCACTCAGCCCTCCCAAGCAGCTTACGATCGTCGCCCACCACCACCACCGCCGTCGCCGCCGCCGCCATCGTGGTGGTGGAAATTAGCAAACCATACCTTATTCGAACCCTCTTGTTTCCTTCGTTCCAAACCGAAGTCGAAATTTCGATTCGATTTCCGTTCGAAGCAAATCGCCGGTAAAGTTAAAATTTCGAAACCTTTAACTCAAGATCTACAGAGATCCGACCGTTGAATTTTCACAAACCTTATACCGTTAGAAAGCCCATTCAATTAGGTTTCTAACGCCAACTTCCAATCTCAGATCGGAGCTCTAGATCGCGAAACATCACCGGAGACATCTCGAAAATCGCCTCGCGAACTCACCGGCAGCGTCATCTTTGACCGCCGATTCCGGCGATCCACCGATCCAAAATTGACGAGCTTTATACCGTTCTATTCGTCTCTTCAAGGGCTTCAAATCCCACCAATCAATTTCATGATTCGAGTTTGTTTGCGCGCTGTGAATTGAAGTCAAATATATTTCGAAATTTCTATCATTTTTTGCTATTTTTTCATCCACTTCCCATCTTGCTTTTACTCCCTCCGTTCACGTCGCGGAAGGCACCATGGCCGGTATAGGTGGTGTCTAGGGGTTGGGTTGAGAGGGTGGTGCATGGCGGTGATGCACGAGCACCGCCACTTGTGTGCGTGTGCGTGTGCGTGAGTTGTGTGTGTGTGTGCGTGAGTTGTGCATGTAGGTATTTTCCGGCCAAAGTGGCGGAAATGGCTTGGGGTTGGGTAGGAGAGCTCCCCGGCAGCGGTGGCTGCTGGTTCGGGCGTCATCGGAGGTCGGCACGGTGGCAAACGGCGGTGGGGATGTGAATGAGTAAAAGTTGGAAGTATTGGGGATGCCAAACAGAATTTGAAATTCTTTTGGACTTGTTTGCAATTTTTGAAAACTTCAGTTTGACCCCTCCCAAGTTCAGTTTAGTCCTCCCATATCAATTTTCAGCTTATTATAATTTTGCCCCCAACTCAACTCTTAGAGTTCTGCAAATTGACCCCTAAAATTTTTAATTAAAATTCCTTAAGTCCTAACTTTCGTTTTTGACCCGAAAGGGGTCAAACGAACTCCGATTGACCTCAAATTTGGACCATAGTCTCGTTATACCCTCTTTATACGCAAGGTCTATTCAAAATCATGATATTTCCCCTCAATCTTCCAACTTCAAGAAAACGAGACCCAAACATCCTTATTATTCTGTTTCGCTCCTAATTTCTTCATTTCACATCCAAATGCCCCCAAATTTTAAGGATAGATTTATCTAGCATATTTAGATTATTATATATTGTTATATTTCCATTCCAGGCTTCTAAAATATATGATGCTATTTTGTGTAGGAGACGAGATTGAGCCCGGAACTAGGACTTGCATCCTGCACAATCATTTTGCACATAAAAAAGGTGGGGTTACCTTTACACTTAAGCGTGTACTATTGCTATTCAATGCAAGTTATTTGTTTAGTTGATCATGATTAGTATGTTTTGCATGAATCCCATGTTGTGGTTGTACCCAGTACATGTTACATATTTATGTGTTGTGGTGACGATCACTTCACATTATGAGCTCGTATATATTACAAAGTCACGGTCCGTCCGTATAAATGCCACGTATGATGCATCTCTCGCTAGTTGTAATTAGTTACGTGATCGCTTTAATGTACCCCGAGTGTATTTTCATAGCACTCACCCCACATTATATTTGATTGAGGCGAGGTACGACGCGAAGACAAAGACTTGGGCATGATGAAATACTTTTGGAGTCCCAAAGTCCATATTTCCCTTTTCTTAAACTTTGAATCGATAAATCAAGTTTGTAAATAAACTTTCTTTTGTTGTTGTTGAGATGAGTGTGACTTATCTACTTATATAATGCTTCCATTTGTATTTTGTAAATTGGGCTAACCCGCTTTTGTGAGCGTGGTTATTTGATGTTGATTTGAAATGCTCTGTCCATGTTGAAAGTTTTTTTTTAAGCAAAATAACACCGGGGTGGGGGATTGATGTGTGATCCCCTACATGTATGTCAAACAATCAAAATGTCATACTGATGTCATGCCCGTCAAGGCGGGAGAAAATCAAAGAACAAATAACCAATCACTACGATATCTAGAAAGACTATCATAGTGAGATATCTAAAAATAAAGGAGAACCAATGATCTATGAAAATCGAAGCTCGGATATCCCCGGTGGTCCATCCGAATGAGCGCTAGGAGGTGGTGAGAAGTCGTGCCCTCATCAACAATGTGATCGCCAAGGGCGTGACTCCCAACTCGCAAGGTGATCGGTGGTCGATTCCCCTCTCTGTGTATGTGGGAAATCGAGCATCGAAGGTCCTCGGCTTGTTCGAATGCGAATCGGGGTGTCTTTGAACTCGCCAAGAGCCAAGGCCACCGGAAGTGATCGTGGTGACCACGCCGTGCGTCCAACTCGATCCAAATCAAGAGAAAAAAGACGGGCATGCCGCGATCCCATCTCCGGCGCTAGAAGCTCGGCATGAAGGCTAGACACTGCTGGAGAGAACAATGAAAAGCTAACATAAGTCTGCGCCGAATGATCTCGAATCAATCCCCCCCCGCCAATCAAAGTGTGTCGATCAAATGAACCATCCGTGTTCGACTTGATCCGAGGAGACCGAGGGGCTCGCCAAATCACAATCCTCGGCTGCGTGGAACTGTGGTGGAGCACTCCCCGCAAAAAGCAGCGGTAGGGAAGCATCCGGACCAATCTAAAGGGTTCATACACCGACTGAAACAAGAATCCAGAGATACCGCTCCACCGCCAAATAATGTGAGATGCCAAGAAAGGAAGGTGTTGATGCTTGACACTATTCCTTTCCGTCCCGACAAACCATAAAATCTAGCGAGGAACCAAGAGACTCAAGTGCCTCGTGTGTGATACGTGTGTGCGATTCCTCCAAAATGAAAGGAACAATATCATATCGGTGGTGTGTGGAAGTGTAGTGTCAAACCAAGGAAGAAAGTGATTCCACACGGACTGAACAAAGTATCATTCATCAAAAAGAGGTGAGGGATAGATTCGACCTGAGGAGATGAATGTGGATTATTCAAGCAACAACGACAACGTGAGGCAAGGGAAGTGCCACGTGCGAAGCTTGATATCCACGGGAAGACGACACGAAGGAGGCGCCAAAGGAATATAGAGATAGTAAGAATAAGAGCATCGTTCCAAATGGCACCATACGAAGAAGGTTCGAGCATTTCTACCCCGGAGAGAATCCCAAGCGAGAAGACATAGAGAACCCACCATGAGAGGTAAACATCCACCGCATGATATCCTCGGACCCAGCAGAATCGGAACCCTGGATATATCCTCAATGAGACTCTCGGGAAGCCCACATCCGGAGACCAAGAGACGATACAATCTATCTCTATCCCACATACCATCGCGAATGAACCAATCAATCATCATATGACCCAACAGCCGATCCAAACAATGATCCGCAAGCGGCCGATGCCCAAACCAAGTATCATCGAAACCGACATGACTACCACTTTGCGCAATAGACCGGAAAATCCGCTCCCGGGCTCGAATACCGATCCGCCTCAATCGCCTCCATCGATGACTATGATTATGTGTTCAGAGGCTCTCACAGGAGACCGAAGCCCATTGTGACGATGCTTGCGATCAAGAATTGAGCCCACAACGAATGGCCCTCGCGTAACCTCCACCACAACTTGTAAATCGGAAGGCGTCGGCAATATCGAAAGTCGGCGCAACCCCCACCCACCCTCGAAGTAGGATGGCAGATAATATCCCAACGATCCAATGAGTCTTCTTTGTCCCGCATAGGATCCCCATAAGAATGTAGCCATAATCTGCTCCAATGCCGCAGAACTATCTTTGGCGGCCGCATGACCGAAGAATATGCAACGGGGTGGTCATTAGCGTGCTCGAATAAGAGCGAGCCTACCACCAAAGGAGAGATGTCGATCGACCACCCAAAGCAACTCTATCCAACTTCCTCTCGAATCACCGGGAGGAAGAGCTCTTTCGTCATTCGCCCCTTGAACAAAGGGACACCCAAATAAGTCATCGGCAAGTCATCACAAACAAAGCTTGTCACCATGAACCATGTGCTCCCGTCAATGTAACGTGGGGCGAAAGAACCATCTGTTTCGACAGCGACCACCGGTGGCCGTAAGTAGCGAATAGTGCTCGAGAAAGTGCCTCAACGTGACGAGGCCATCGTCGGATGCCCTAGTGAAGATAACCACATCATCAAAGATAGGCAAATGAGTCACTGGAAAACCCCGTCACGTCCGATAAATCATATCCCGGTGTCGTCTAATAATGGAATCTAATCCCTGGGATAAATACTCTGCCGCCAGAACAAACAAGGCAGGAGATAGAGGATCCCCCTGCCGCAGTCCCCGAGTCGAAGGAAAATATCCGAGAAGGGATACCATTAACTAGAACGAAGAGAAGCGCAGTGCTCAATACATACCTGCCAACCATATCAATCCACCGAATGGGGAAGCCCATGTGAATCATAGTCAGTATACAAGAAATCCCACTGCACCCTATCATAAGCTTTAGCCATATCCGACTTCATCACCACATTAGGAATCTCCGTGGCTGCCGATATCATGGATAAGCTCTGCGCAAGTAATATATTATCCAAGATGACACGACCGGGTGTGAAACCACTCTGATTCGGTGACACAATCAAAGGCAGAATGAGACCAACCGCGCATTCATAATCTTAGAGGTAATCTTATTTGTCAAGTTGCACAAGGCTAATCGGCCGAAACTCAGTCCACTTCCGAGGGTGAGGACCTTCGGAATGAGAACTATAGATGTAGCTGTGAACGTGGCGGCATGAGATTACCCCGAGAAAAAGTCAACAACCGCATCCTCCACATCGATCGACGAAATCCCAACAAGGTCTTTGAAAGAACAACGATGAGAATCCATCAGGCCCCGAAACACTAGACGGATCAATCCCAAACACCGCATCGCGAACCTCTTGAGCCGTCGGCATAGCACAGAGTCCATCAAGATCAACGGAATCAGGAAGCCGGGGAAAGAACTCATCGACATGGGGAGTCAGATACTCCAAGTCAGAAGTCAATAAAGACCGAAAGAATCGAGGCTGGCGACTTAGAATCTCGAGAATCTGCGTGATCGTTACCCATCATCATCGTCAATCGAGTGGATCTAGCTAGCGACACCTCTTCGTTTAACAAATCCATGGAAAAACTTAGTGTTGCGCTCCCCTCGATCGCCCACTTAACCGCATGCTTTTCGGGGCGCCAAAAATCCTCTTCCATTTTCAAACGTAGTTCATACTCGACCACACAACGATGTAGCTCACCGATGAGTCGGAGATGGATCACTATCATATACGACTGAGCATCTGAAAGCGCATCATCGGCTAGTCGGACCGATCAAAAACATTACCAAACATCCGGTAATTCCAAATCTTGAGTCTGCGCTGACCCTATTCAACTTGTCTGCAAGCTTCTCATTCAAAACAAACGTTAGGATGCCCCATGCTTTCTTGACAACTGCAAAAAGTATGGTGACGTATCCACATATCTTTGAAATCGAAAGGAATAACGAGGCACATGCGGTACCAAATGACAAGATATGAGTAAAGGAGCATGATCGGAGCGAACACGAGATAAATGCGTAACAATAGAGGAAGTAAACGTGTCAGCCCGGTGTTCATTATACAAAGCCCTATCAAGTCTCTCCTGAAGCCCACCTCTAGCCCACGTAAAGATAAGCCCCTCACACCCGCATCAAATAACTCACAATCAGCAATCATGTAAGCGAAATCCAACATCTCATCCGACCTATTAGTAGTACCACCAATCCTCTCGTGATCATGCAAAAAGATATTAAAGTCACCACTAACAAGCCAAGGTAACCCCTCCGTACTAATTGCAATCTCACGCAAGGTGTCCCCTGAGATCAAATCTAGCTACTCTATCACATTTAGCATACACAAAAGTCAAATAAATAGGTGAGGCAACAAAGCGGATGTCAACCTACAATGTAATAGTTGTGCATGATCAACAAAAATGTCAAAATGTAAATGAAGCGTGAGACATAATCCAAATATGATTAGAACAATTACTCAAGCCACTATTAAATCCAAATCTACGACAATAGAAACTAAACTCCGGCAAAGTCATAGGTTCTAAAAGCGCAACAAATGGCAATTTATAACGAGTAATTAACGCATGCAAGTGACGCTCACAACCCGGATTAGCAATACCCCTCACATTCCACGTTAAGAAATTAATCGACATAATTAACGAGTAGAATGAGAAGAGGATTTAGAAATACGATCGATTTTGGGGTCGTTGGTTCCCTCCTCCTTTGTAGAGAAAATTATGAACCAATTTGCCCGACTTTGTAGTCTTCTTTGACAATTTGAACTTTGTCAACCCCGGATTTTTTGATCTTATCAGAATGTCCATCACCTGCACAATTTTCATCCTTGTGCAATTTTGTGTCAATTTTTCCCTCATCGAAATAATGAAATTAGCCTCATTGTTCAGTTGATCTTTAATATAATTAGGAGCATTTGAATCAATTAATTCCACTTCTTTAATAACGTGAAGACGGTGGCCAAAGGTGTAGGTTGCAAAACGTGATGGGTGGGTCGGTAGTCATTGAGTTTTCGACATATATGGCGCGCAGTGATTCGGCGGAGTAGGCTTGGGCAACCAACTTGGTTGGGTGATTGCAGATTGGTGGGTCAAAGGGGTGGTGAGGGGGTGGGCTCGGACTAGTAGCTTGGTGAGGAGGATTGGGCGGGGCGAGAACGAGTTGGGCCTCATTGAGGCAATAACGTTTGCCCATCGTCGCACGCAAGCCATCGTCCGTCTTTGGGCGTGGCGGCCATTGGCGATGGGAGATGTTGTGGTGGGACCAAGTTGAAGTTGAGGGTGAATTATTAAAGGGAGACAACAAAACATACGGGCCCACATCCTTGTTGAGTCCGCGCATGAGGACGAAATGGGGTATGTTCCATTCTTATTTTTGTGTCAAATTCCAAAGTGTGCATGGCATCTTCCACCTTTATTGTGTCTTTGCAGGGAATCATCCACCTTTTGTGCAAAGAGAGGTATAGCGTGGGCCCATGTGAGTTCCCATTGAGGGTATAATCAACGCCCAAGAGAACTTGGGGCGCCAATATGTGGACAGATGAGGCGGGGAAGGATGGTATGGTGGGGCCAAGCTAGATTTATTGGTTGAATAAGTCAAAGAAGACAAAAAAACACAGGCCCACTCCATTAATGGGCGCCGCACATGATGGTGAGGAGGAAGAATTGTGTTTGTCATCTACCACCTTTGTTGCATGAAAAGGAGTGGGCGTGGGACCCAACAAATTCCCATTATCAAGTTGACCACTAAAATCCTCCAAATGTCTTTGCGGAGTTTCGAAAAAGCGGTGGAATATTTTTGAAGAAAATGCGCCACGATTATCCCCTTTAAACACGCTCTTTGCTAAATCCATTAAAAAATCCAGTACATTAAAAATATTGTCTCCCACTATTTCAACCATATTCAAATTTTGGGAGGAGGAATGATTTTGCCCATTTATAACCATATTATCGACAAGATTTGGGGCCCACTAGAAATAATCTCCAAATCGGAAGAGTGGACCGTTTGCAAAATTAAGGGTGGACCCAAGGAATATCTGCGAGAGGGAATAAAAGCTCCATTTTCAAGGCCATTTCGGCAGTTACAAGACGCATGCTCCTCTGCCAGGTTGTCCTTTTTAGAATAAAGAATATTAGAACACCGTTCTTTGTGGTCTGAAATCTGCTGGGCGCACTCTCAACCACCAGTTTATCTTTTTTATTAGCAAAATCAATATTGCATTTATTGGAATTCCCATTTACGAGACCTGGTTTCAAACACGAATTGTCACCCATGTTAATGGCATTTCGACGCTTGCCATATCCTCGTTTCTAGCCATTGCCACGTCGCTACCAGGTTTTTCCCACCCGTTATGGGGTGACTCGATCGTCAAATTGGATCATTACCCTGATTTGGGCCCTTGATTAATTGTGACAAGGTATCAAAGGTAAAAAACAAACATTTTCCAAGCTCGAAAATCGATTAATGCGAGCTTTCGGCATTTGAGTGACTATCTTCAAAATAGGTATGTTTTGACTTCTTTTTGATTTTAGAAACTCCTTAGAAACCGATCCGTTTCTTTTGGTCCTTTCTTTTTACTGTATCCAATCCACGATTTTGAGCAACGAGTGCTTTGAGCACCCCGAGTAGGATTATGATTTTACGCCTGGAAATCTTAGAATTATCTGTTGTACCCTTGACTTTTCCATTTTTCCACTTAACCCCTTCAAGTCGTATCCATCGAACCTGCTTATGGGTGTTGGGCGCCTAACAAGGTGGTGGTGGGCGGGTTATCTTCCCATTCATGTAGCATCCTCAATAGGGTGTCCAATATGCTTGCAATGAGTACGATGTAATCCGGAATCCGTTCATAAATTATCTTTTGAGCGTGTGAAGTATCATCGAACTCAAGAACAATCTCTTCGATTCTCTCCTTCAATAAGTCCAGTTCAACACAAACCCGAGCCATAGATAATCGAGATCGAGATCTTTGTCGGGGAATCCAATTGAAGAGGCGTGCCTATAATCGTGCCGATAGCAAATAGAGCATTATGATCAAAAAAATGTATGGGCAAGCCCGGTGAGACGAATCCAAATTGGCGCAAGAGGGCTTCCGTTCTCGGATTAAACGAAGGTGTCCACTTGAACACACGCGTCGGGCGGTCCCCGGCTGACAAAGAGTGCCCATCCATAACTTATTAAAATCCTCATCAATTTGTAATTTGATGATAATATGTGAAAGGTTTGCAAAGCTCAGGAGTATGACCCCTTCAAATTCAACGCAGATAACCCGAAATCAATTCCTTTGGAGTGAGGTATCGCGAATGAAAATTTTCCAATCAAGGTGAGTTTCAAGACGGCTGCAAGACGATCATTCTCAGGAAGAGAAACCAAGAACACCTTGCCATCTCTAACTTGGCGTGTACCAACCGGAACGACTCTCTTGGGGTCGAAAGGAAGGTTAGAACGATTAGAACTAGAGGCGATCACATTTGCATATGACCCAAGCTTTGGGGTTTGGTATACAGCGGACATGAGCTAAAATCGCCATAAGTGGCGGAGGAAACCTGAGCACAATAGAAGAAAATGAAAAAACACGAGTGAGAAAAAACGAGAAACGAAGACAAAATAAGAAAAATACGAAAAAGAATCTAAAACTCCCTCAGTTGAAAGAATCCTTGAACAATTCGTGCAAAAACGAACCAAACATGAAGAAAAGTGCATGTGTGTGTGAAAAAAGTGTGTGTTAGTGTGTGAGAGAGAGGCGAGCATTTTTGCCCCTCTGTCCATGTTGAAAGTTATTTAAAGTTAGGTACACACTAATGTAGCGTTCTTTAAGCCTAAAACTACATTTTTCAAAATTGGGCGCTACTGGATGTGGTATCGAGCTAGGTTTTAGGAATGATTTTATATGTGTCGAGTTGATTCTTGAGTTGAAGTTTAATTTTAGGGACGAGTGTTTTTGAAAACTTCATGCCCCAAGTTGAAGTGAAATGCTAAGCCTAAAGACATATGCATGATTTCTTCATAACGGTTTACATGATTCATGATACAAGACATGTTACATGATCAATGCTATGTTGGAGCCGTGCCTCCCGTATTACACATGATATGAATGCCATGTCATATGAACAGTTTCAACATGATTACCATTTTTTCGCAAATTACTGTTCAGGATATGATTTATGCCAAGTGCATATTACATGAAAGCTTATTTCATGAAATGATTTTTTATATTGTCATGCATTTCATGATTTTGACAAATTCACTACACTTCATACATGATACTAGAGAACTAGCTCATAGGCTTTGATCACCTGAACTTTGAGTTGGATTGGACTTTTTAGGCATACTGCTATTGTGTACATCTACTTATGTGCCTTAAATAGTTTGATGTAAGTTCATGATTATTAGGAACAATGATTAGTATTATTTTAGTTTATGGTTGTTGATTTAGATATATTTAGTTGTTGGAATTCTAGAATGGCCCGGCGTGGTCATCGTAATCAAGAGCAACCACCAGCTGAGGCTCCACCTGCCCCACATGCTCCAGAGATGGCTAATCCTGGCGAAGATCTAATTACCGTGTTGCGTGGGTTGGCACACCATTTCACCACTACTCAAAATCAACAACCACAACCCCCAAATCCACGTGATACTTTAACTCTAGTGGTAGAGCAATTTCGTCGATTCAACCCACCTGTTTTTAATGGAAGAGAAGAACCTGCAGTTGCCGAGGAGTGGCTTCGTGCTTTAGAGCGTATATTCACTCACATTGCCTGCACTGGTGCTCAGAAGGTGTCTTGTGCAATCTTTCAGATGACTGAAGATGCCGACCATTGGTGGGAATCGTATTGTAGGACTCGCACTCAACAACAGATTGGGGATCTGACTTGGCAAGAATTTAAGGATGTGGTTATGCAAAACTACTTGCCATTATCTTACCGTGAAAAGAAAAGATGGGAATTTATACACTTGAAACAAGGATCAATGACAGTCATTGAGTATGAGAGAAAGTTTAACCAGTTATCTAGGTACGCGACTAGCTTGGTGAGCACGGAATATGATAAGGCTAGATGCTTTGAACAAGGGTTACGCACTGAGATAAGCAGTATCTTGGCAGCCACGAAGACTACCACATATGCAGATACTGTTGAAAGGGCTTTGGAGATTGCAGCCCGACTGAATTTAGATCTTGGAAATAGAAAGGCTCAAATCGTACTGGAGAAAAGGAAATGGGACAATACTAATCGTGGAAAAGCTAATATAGGCCCACAAAACAAGCAAACAAGCAAGAACTAGTGAATATACTGGAACAAGTACCCAAGGGGATAAACCTCAGTGCCCAAAGTGTGGAAAGAATCATAGGGGTGAATGTCTGTATGGAAAAGGAATTTGTTACCGCTGTAAGAAACCAGGCCACACTATCCAAAATTGTCCAGACGCAAAGAATCCAAGAGAAGATAATAAAGGGAAACAGAAGGCTGGAAAAGCACGAGTCTTTGCTATGACTCAAGAGGAAGTAACCAAGGACCCAGGCACTATGACAAGTATGTTGACTATATCTAAGTTACATGCTCTCGTATTATTTGACACCGGGGCTACGCATTCCTTTATATCTACTAAGTTATTTAGAAAGTTGGGATGTGATAGTGTTTAGATGATGTATTGGAAGTTAGGATACCATCTGGGCAGACGATCAATACTGACCAAGTGTGTCGGGGAGTGGAAATAGGAATTGAAGAACGACTATATGCTAAATTTAAGAAGTGTGAATTCTGGATGGAACAAGTGGTGTTTCTTGGACACATCGTCTCAGCTCGAGGGATCGAGGTTGACCCAGTTAAGGTAGAAGTTGTAAGGAATTGGAAGACGCCAACTAATGTGAATGAAGTACGAAGTTTCCTTGGTTTGGCGGGTTATTATAGGAGATTTATCGAGAGATTCTCGAAGATCGCATTACCTTTGACACAACTAACTCGCAAAGGTGTGAAGTTTCAATGGTCCGAAAAATGTGAAAAAAGCTTCCAAGAATTAAAGGAGAGGTTAATCACTGCTCCTGTTTTGATAATACCAGACGGATCAGAATGATTCGTCATATACAGTGATGGTCTAAGCAAGGATTAGGGTGTGTTCTAATGCAACACAACAAAGTAGTTGCCTATGCCTCCAGACAACTGAAACCTCATGAGCAAAATTACCCGACTCATGACTTAGAGTTAGCAGCGGTAGTACACGCCTTGAAGATTTGGCGACATTATCTATATGGAGCAAAATGCGAAATATATACCGATCATAAGAGCTTGAAGTACTTCTTTGAGCGAAGGAATTGAACATGAGACAAAGAAGATGGTTGGAGTTGGTCAAGGATTATGATTGTACAATTTTGTATCACCCTGGAAAAGCAAACATAGTGGCCGACGCCTTGAGCAGAAAGAATCATGAAGGTTTGAATTGCATGTTGACGCACCAAGAACAACTTATCAAAGATTTTGCCAAGCTAAGAATCAACGTCATTACCCCACCAAATACCACAAAGGCAGTAATAGCAGCAATGATAGTTCAACCTACCCTTAGGAGCAGAATAGTGAATGCTCAGAAAAATGACAAGTTTCTGATGAAGTTGAGAGATCGAGCAAAAGATGGGAACGTAAAAGGATTTGGCGTGGCAGATGACGGATCTTTGTAGGTCCCGAGGGTGTAAGTGTAAGGTTTAGAAGGGGGTTGAATAAACCTTACCAAATTTTCGATTTAGTCCTTTTAAATATTCGAGTTGATACTACTACAATTTGTGTCCTTGATGGACGATCAATTTAGTCACTCGGTAGAGTTAATCTCTCAACAGACTCAACCGAGTTGTTGATGGAATAACTCGGTTGTTGGCTCTAAATTAACTCGATTTTGTGGTTTTGTTTTATTGGAAGACTTAACACCCTTAAGTTTGATTAAGCAAGAGTTTAGTGCTTGGTTTAGTACTTATAAGTTATCAAGTGGATAGCAAATTTATCATCGGATATAAGCGGTAAAAAAATGCGAGGAATTTAAGTCTTTGAAATGTAAATGACACAATGAAATTTTTATAGAGGTTCGAAGATGGGGTAATTCTTCTACTCCTCTCTTCTCCAACTCTGGAGGAATCCACTAGGTAATGATCGGTTTACAAAGTGGTAACGATCCGGATACAAGTCTTGATCACACACGGTGACTTGATCCTTTGGGACTCGATGCAGAGACGCCTTGATCACTCGGTGGCTTCTCTTGCGACTCGGCTTCTTCACAGGCATTTGCCTTGCTACTCTGACTCACTTGCTCAAGCTCTTTGGATTTGATCACGGAGCCCTCCAAAAGCTTAAGACTTGGTTCGACCTTGAACCTTCCTACAATCCTTCGTTGAATGTAGACCCCTTTTCTTCAAAAGTTTCATCTTCAAGCGATTGAAGTTCTCTTTCCTTCACGGTGAGTGTTGGATTGATGTAGTTCGTAATATAGGCTTGAGGATTAATCTTGAATGATTTGAAAGTATTTCGGCTACACTTTGATTAACTTCTTGAATGTTCGTGGTTCGAGGTAACCTTCTCTCGAGTCATTCCTCGGCCTTTTATAGTGATCTTTCAAAAATTTGCCCGTTGAAGAGATAGGCTTATTTTTGAAAGTCACTTGCGTCGTTGGCTTGTCTTGTTGCGATTCTTGGAATTGCCATTTCCTCGTATGAATTGTTCTTTCACCACCGAGTTCGACACGGTGTAGTGCTTCCCATTGGTTCATTCCTTTTGCACGCTTCCGACGGGGTGAGCACTCGAGAAAGGTGGTATGGAGATATTACTTGTTTAAGTAAATCTCTTGATTTCGGCAAATGATCTTTTCTGATTATCTCGACTTGCGCATTTCCTTGCTTTCCCAGGTGACTTAGTGTTAGCTTCCAATCATTGGATGACTCTTATGTCACTTCAACTTGAGACTTGGCTTTTCTTGAGTTGACTTGATCGATACTTCACTCAGTTTGCATCATCTGCTTCTTGATAGAGTTCCGTCTACTCTTCTTTGCCATACTCATTTGTCTCACGCGTGAGTCTTCCTTCCGATCTTGATTGTCTTCTTGCATGTTGGGCGTAGGCGACTTAACTCGGCTTCGGCTTGGCGACTCTAATTGTTACAATGCATTTTACAACAAGAATTGGGGTGCCAACTTTCTATTCTAAGTTTTACATGGCATTCATCAAAATCTAAACAATAAAATTCCTAACAATTTCCCCCTTTTTGATGATGCCAAAACTTAAACCATTCAAAAATGAAAACAAAGCAAAGATACATACGATTAGTGTATTGACATAGAATGTATCTTGAGAATCAATTCTTTTATTGATCATATCATTCTTGTTCTTTTACACAGCTGTTTACAAGGTGTATCAGTACATATTTGTACACGAGAAAATAAAGAATTTATAGCTTTATTACGAGAAGACTTACATTGTTTGTATTTACATGATAAAATACACGAAGGGTTGGACAGCAACACTTCATCTCCTTTTCCTCTCCTTCTTTCATCTTGTTCAAAGATCTTCTTTCTTCTTCTCTTTTTCTCGTCGTCATTTGCCTTCTTTTTCTTTTCATATGCCTTCCCGGCGACTTCATCTCTTCTTATCCTTTCTGTCTCTCCTCCCATATTGAGTTTGTCTCTTGTTTTCTTCTTCTAGTCTTTTTACATACTCGGCGTTAGTTTTAGCTACTTACAAATTTGCTACTTGGTCAAGCCCCGGCCCCAGTAGATCCCTCCTTTCTTTCCTGGATCCACATATTCAATGTTTTTGGCGGAGGCCTAGGTGCAAGCTTCTTCCTCCACTTTCGCTTCTTCCTCTACCTCGGGCATATCTTTGTCTTGGGTCTTCTTCTTTCCGGTGAGTGACGGCGGAGTGACCCAGAGAGATCGCTAGGTAGTCTCTTTGCTGTCGCCTTCTTCACATAACGTGAGACCCTTTTCCCAGTACAAGTCCCAAGCTTGAGCCATAGACATATTTGCAAAGTATCCCTCAGTTCGAGCGTTTTAAATTCATCAACTGATCGTGGCTCTGTCCCGAGGCATACGAGATAGCATAAGTGTCTCTGTCTCTTTGGAATGCCTCCGTGTTCTTTCAAGATGTTCATAATTCGGGCATCCATTCTTCCTTCCACTTCCTTCATCCCCTGCTTCAATTGTTTTTCTCTTATCGGCCATGGATATAGCAGAGTGTTGGAGTGGCGAGTCCTGAGGAGTTTCTTTGCTTATAATGTCATTTGTGTGAGGACCTTGTTGGGGGTTTGTGCAATCATCAAGGTCACATCGTTGATCCTTCCCCCTCAACAAGCTTTCCTTTCTTTTGTTTCAAAACTTCCTCGGTGATTTTCCCTTCTCATTTGCTCCTTTCTTCTCGACTTGATTTTAGCGCTTTAAGGTATTCCTCTTCCCCTTTTTGGCATCATCAAAGGATACGGGAACCCCGGGGAACATGCTTGCAAGCGGGAAGTCGAGCTGGCGATAGTCGAGTTCTGCTTCAAGTCTGCTGCGTTGTAAGCGAGACGAATTCGGATCGAGTAGCGTTGGACTCTCTTTGAAATCAACTTCATCTCGGCCATGAGAAGGCTGAATTTTCTAGTCATGTGTTCTTCCAAACGCATTTGTAGATCATTCGTATTTTGCTCACGCAATAGCTTTATCTCGGCGAGTATGAGCTTCATACATGTGCTCAATATGTTCTCTTAACTTCGTTTTTGCATCGGCATTTTCGACTCTCCATACCTGCGACTTGTTGAACAATGTTCGAAGAATCGACTTGTTCCACACGCATTGTTTTTCTTTGTTGCCACCATTCCCTTATTCGATTTGTTATGCCTCTCAAGTCGGTGTAAGGTTGGCATCTCTGTTGTCGATCGCATGTCCAAAGAGGCTCGATGCCTCTCCATCCGTTCAACCTCAGCAAATAGTGCCTTGAACACTTCTCGAACTTGGTGATTCTTCCGTTGCGGTGATGGCCATACTGACATCAAAGTCATAAGCGGTGGAACAATGGTGCACGATGAAAAGATGGGAGCTGATCGTGATAGAGTGCGCGTTCATTCTCTCGACTCTTCATGGAGGTCGGGTACCTCCAAAGAAAAAGGAAAGGATTCTATAAAAGATTCATCACCGCCACCGGGATTTGTTCGATGATGAGCGGTGCGCGTGAAGTTCTTTTAGGAATCGACCTGCTGCTGAGCTTGAGGAGCTGCTTGTGGTCTCTTGTTGGTGGGTCTTGTTGTGAAGTGGACCGGCTTTCGAGCCTCAGTGTCTCAAAACTTCGTTGGTCTCGGTGATTTTTCCATTTGAGTAGAGGCGGTCCTCGGCCTTTATCGAGCGTCATCGGACGATGATGAGATTTCCATTGGTGGCTCTCATCATCAAAGTTAAAGGTTTGACGAGTAGTCTTGGGATCAGACTTGCTCGTGCTTGGAACATCCGGTGAGTCTTTTGGATTTGTCACGGGGATGACTCGGCTTCTTCATCGCCTTCCCGATCCCGGAAAGGTTACATCGGGATTATCCTGGGAATCATGAAGTGCGCTTATCTCCTTCTCGGATGGGTCGATGATAGCGGGAGGGATGTTCTCTACTTGACTTCTTTACCCGGGAAGTCTCAACCTCCCGTGGGCCTTCATTACCTCCGGCGGTCTCTCTTGCGGCGAGGCCTTGGTCCTCCCTTTCGACGGTGTCGGATGTCTTAGGGTCTTTCGTGGTGGCATCCATTGGAGTCTCAACCCCATGGATTGCACTTTCATCGCCCCAGTGTTAACTCCCAGTACATTCCTTCTGTGCCTCGCGCATCGCGGCGTCATTAGCCTTCGAAGCGGTTGGCACCTCGGTGAGACAGTCTCAAGCTCGAGCTTCGTTGATGGCAACTTGTTGTTCTTCTTGTGTTTGTGTTTTCTCTCCTTCGCCTCCTTGATTTGTTGTGGAGTCAATCTGCAGCATCCTCGACCTTGCTGCGGTGGAGGGAGTTTCCCCCTCGGTGGCACACCGGTGAGTGACTTGAATGGGTCACTCGTCTCCAAACTCCCGGCCTTTTCGATTGAATGTTCAGCCGTTGGGGCGGTGGTAACACACTTTCAATAGGGGTTGGCTCGATTGGGGTCCCCATTGTCCCGTTTCATCGCCAGGTCCCTTATTGCCTTCTTCCGAGTGAGTGGGAAGTGGTGGCAGCAACAATGCTTGATGGCGATTTCTTTGAACCACTCCCATTGGATCGATTTCGGTGTGTTCGGAGGACTCTCCTGGTCCCTCCATAAGTCTTTGCTCGTGAAGGATTCTGGATTCATTCAATGCTTGCTGCATTTGCAACTCTTTCAGAGCGGCGGCATTCTCAGGATCCTCATCACTGTCGGAGAAGACATCAAGGAGAGGATGTGTGTGTTACGTAGTGCCGGAGATAGGGCGGATATTGGCCTTCTCTCGTGCCTCGGCTTCCTCGACTTGCTTTTCTCTTTCCTTTTCTTTGAAAATCTGCGGGATGTCTATGCGATTGTCTTCATCAAGTCTTTGGGAGCACAGTGTTTAGTCGAGGAAATTTAGCGATTCCTCTTCTTCTTCTATAAACTCAGGCCGTTGGGCTGTTCCCTTGACTTACTCAACTTCCATTTCCTCCACTCACGCAGCGATTTTGGATGTCCGGGTAAGGTGGAGATAGGATCATTACATCACTATCCGCTCTAGCGATTTCTTCTTGTGTTTTGGTATGTCCGAACTACAAGCGTGTCTTGGGTTGCCTCTGCTTGATCGCCTTGGCCAGACTTGTTGTTTCATCAACTACATCCGGAGAGTCTACTTCTCGGCGAGTCTCGTATTTGTTCTAGGCCGAGTGGTGACTCATTTGGTTTTTCAAGCTCGGACTGCTTGATGATTCTCTACGTCTCTAGTTCGTACGGAGGATTTACGGTTCGAGACGGTGTCCTCTCGAGTCTTGGCGGCGGGGCGTCTTGGTGTCTTTTTTCGAGGAGCGGGCGTCGTGGCTTCTCGGTTCTCCTCTTTTTGATGATCGGAGAAGGTATTTGTGAGTCCTTCTCGCCCGCTGCGGCGGGAGACACGGCTGCGGGCGGGTGACTCTGCTGCGGGCGGGAGCATGTTTGTTTTTTTCTTTTTTGGGGGCGGCGTGATCTTCTTAGTAGGCTCTTTGGGCGCTCTCTTCTTGGGTGGAGAGGAAAGCAGTTTGTATCTTGGTGGTGATTCCCCCTCACAGTGTCGCTCTCTTGGCGTAAGCTCTCTTGTGCGCCGAGAGAGGTTTGCTCGAACATCCTCTTGTTAACATGGAATGCCTTCCCATGTCTAAGAGGGACTCCTTTCACCTCCATTAGCCGGCCAATCACTAGGCCATATCCTAGGATCCTCCAAATGTGCCATCTTCTTTGAAGGATTTGTTCCCACGTTCGGTAGAGTCTGCGTAGACAAACTCAGCTTGATTTATCTTTTTCTCGCTATGATTGCGGCCATTACAATCGCTTTGCCTTTGTGATTGGTCAAAGTCGCCAAATTTGATGTCGATACATTTGGCAACTATGTCCAACTGACTTGTGATAATCCTCCTTCAAAGAGATCTCTTGTTTGTTGTATACACTATTTTATCGGCAAAGTCGGGCTTGGCTATTTCTTTCCAAGCATCGGCCAGGTTTACATCAGCCGTTAATCTCTGTTGCTCCTCTCTTTGGTAGTGAGCAATGTTCGGCCAAATCCTTGGCGAGAGATAGTGTTGCTTTCCGTGTACAGATCACTTGATTCCTTCATCGTGAATCTCGGCATTCACGTAGAATTGTGCGACTTCCTCCACATATGTCATCGGATATTCTAACGTTAAACGGTTTCGGCCGGGGCGTTTCCAACTTTTCGGCGATTTTCTTCACTAGGGTGTCGTCGGACCTGTTTCACCATTCCATCGAAATCCACCGTAGAACCAGGTGTGGATTTGCTTTCCTAACTTGGTAAAGTCATAAGTTGGTGCCATTTTTCAGGATTATATCGAAGAAAAACTCAGAAATTGATTTGAAGATTGATAGGGTTTCGAGAGAAGTTTTTGCCTTTGCTTTTGAGAGAAAGAAATGAACAGTTTTAGAAGTGTGAGAGAGAAACGGACGAAAATGGTTTAAATATGGTTTATGAAAGGGCGTGCGGGTGGTTTTGAAATGTGATCGAAATCAACGGCTTAGATTTTGCACGCCTATTTAGCATGTAATGTCTCGTATTTAATGCGGCAGACATTTATATCCAATCATAAGCTTGGTGTGCGGCTTTATGTCGTACACATCATCATTATCTTTGACGTATTCCTTAAAACATTCCCGCTTAGTCAAAACGATCTGTGTTTTTGTCACTTTGCTCATAAGTGACTCGGCTTATCCCTTAGCGATTTAACTCTACTTTCTCACGAGTTCTCTTAGTGACTCAGCTATCGGTGACTCGGTGTAATTTGTCTTTCCGATCTGGTGATTTCTTGAGCTGATGATTTGTTTTCGGCTCTTTTTCACCTTTTTGTGTTCCATTTCTTTTCTTTGAGTTTTCTCAATGTTAACTCAGCTCAATTAACCCCAACTCATGCTTGATTTCTTCAAATCTTGACTCACATAATGGTTTTGTGAAGATGTCGGCTAGTTGTTTATCGATTGAGATATATTCCAGGATGATCTCCTTCTTTTCAACATGATCTCTTATGAAGTGATATCGACATCAATATGCTTTGTTCTTGAGTGCAACACAGGATTTTGAGTGATTGCAATTGCACTTGTGTTATCACACATGATTGGAATTTCTTTTTCTTCAACTTCATAGTCTCTCATTTGTTGTCTCATCCATAGGACTTGGGCACTTGTTTGCCTTGCCTATGTATTCTCGCCTCAATTTGTAGAGGTGGCTATTGAGTTTTGCTTCTTGCTAAACCAGAAATTTGTTTCCTAGCATTTGACATGTGCCGAAGTGCTCTTCCTGTCCACTCTGCATCCAAAGCATAGTCGAGAATCTGAATAGCCAACTAGCTTGAATCCACCTTCCTTTGGATACCATAGGCCTACTTCTTGGCTTCCTTTTAAGTATCTCAATATTCTCTTAGCTTTGTCATATGGCTTTCTTTTTGGAGCGATTGAAATCTTGCACATACACCTACTGACAAAGGTGATGTCCGGCCGCTTCTTTGTGAGATAGAGCAATGATCCAATAAGTGCTCTGTATCTTGTTTGATCTACGGGCTTGCCATCTGCATCCATGTCCATTTTGGTGATGTGTTCATTGGTATTTTCACGAGAAGACTTCTCCTCCATACCAAACTTCTTCATTAAATCTCTGGTGTATTTTGTTTGACTTATGAAGGTTCCATCCTTCAATTTGTTTCACTTGGAGTCCAAGGAAGAATGTCGGCTCTCCCATCATGCTCATTTCAAATTTACTTTGCATGAGTTTTGAAAACTTTTCACACAGACTCTTTGTTTGTGGATCCAAAAATGATGTCATCCACATATATTTGAACAAGCAAGTATACTCTTTTTATCTTGAATTACGAAAAGTGTTCTATCTACTTTTCCTTTTGTGAATCCATTTTTGGTTAGGAATTGTGACAAAGTGTCATACCATGCTCACGGGTGCCTGTTTCAATCTATATAGAGCTTTCTTGAGTTTGTATACCTTATCTCCAATAGTCTTACGCTCAAATCTTTTGGAGGTTGTTCAACATACACTTCTTCTTCCAATAAACCATTTAGGAATGCACTTTTTACATCCATCGATATACAATGAAATTCTTGTGAGTCGCATAGGCAAGAAACATCCTTATAGCTTCCAATCTTGCTACGAGGGGCAAATGTTTCATCAAAATCTATCCCTTCTTCTTGGCAATATCCTTTGGCTACTAGTCTTGCTTTGTTTCTTACCACAGAACCTTCCTCGTTCATCTTATTTACGAACACCCATTTGGTGCCAATAACATTTTGATGTATGGGTCTTTGCACTAATTCCCACACTTTATTCCTTTCAAACTGATTGACTCTTCTTGCATAGCTTGAATCCAATGTATGTCGTCAATGCTTGTGACACGTCTATGGGCTCTATTTGTGAGATGAAGCATGTGAACATGGCTTCTTGTTGAGTTCGGATCTTGTTTGACACCTTCTCTTATGTATCCAATGACAAGTTCGGTGGATGGTCTCTCGGCCATCTTACATCAGGTTGGAGTAAGTTAGTGGATTGATCGACTTGCGGCAATTTTGTGTTGTTGTGGTCGACTCTCTCGTAATCACTTAGCTGCAAATTTTCATTTGTCTTTGAGATTTGACTATCTCATCTTCTTCGAATTGATAATTCCGGCTTGACTTCAGCATAGGGACTCTTACGTATGGTTGGATGATTGACTTATCGGTTGAGTCTTCAATGTCTTCTCCATTTACATTTGGCTCATCAAATACTACATGAATGGATTCTTTCGTAACCATAGTTCTTTTGTTGAGTATCTGTAGGCTTTGCTTTCAGGCGAGTATCTAAGAAGATACCTTCATCGACTTTAGCATCAAAAGCCTTTAGGTTGTCTTTGCCATTGTTGTGGATGAAGCATTTACATCCAAATATTCGAAATATGCAACATTTGGTTTTCTTCCGATCCGGATCTCATAGGAGTCTTTGTCTATTTATCATACATCTGTTTTGGGTGTAGCAAGTTGTGTTGATTGCTTGACCCAAAACCTTTTTGGTAACCTGCCCGCCTAACATGGTCCTTTTTGCTTCTTTGAGGGTTCTGTTCCTTCTTTCGCAACTCCATTCTGTTGTGGAGTCCTTTACTCTTGATAGTTCATGACCAATACCATTCTCAATACAATCTTTGGGTTATTATTCCATTGACAAACTCGGTTCCTGCAATCGATCTTATTTTGATAATGATTTGACTCTTCTCATTTTGAATCCTCTTCATCAAATTTGTGGTAGTTTTTGTAGAGTTTCTTTCTTCTTACACATGAATATTGTCCATGTATATCTTGAGTAGTCATCTACTACCACCAAGGTGTATTTCTTTCCACTTATCTTTGGTTTGGTTCCCTTTGGACCAAATAGATCCATATGAAGTAGATGCAATATTCTTGTTGAGGATGGACATGTCTTTTCTTTGAATGACGACTTGATTTGTTTTCCTTCGACATCGTCACATATACTCTCCTTCTTGTATATCGAGTCCGGGAAGTCCTTCCACAAGATTACTTTACGGCAAGCTTGTTGTCGTTTTGAAATTCGGGTGACTCGGCTTTTTTGCCACTGACCTAACTTGATTCAATTTGTGCGCTCTTTGCTAGTAGACAGGTCTTTGGGTGTTGCGATTGACCAATCCACTACATACATATTTTTTGTCTACATCCTTGCGGCAAAGACAACTTCATTTGATTCAATATCTTTGATTTGGCATATACCCATGTTGAATCCAACATTGTAGCCCTTGTCCGCGAGTTGACTGATGCTCGATAAGTTGAAGTTGAGTCCTTCAACATATGCAACATCTGTGATTTCTAATCCATTCCTCTTGATGGATCCAATGCCTCTTATTTCACCAGGAGCTTCATTTCCTCCAAATATGACTTTTGCTCCTTTAACTTCCTTGAATTTTGATGATTTTTCTTATTTCTGTCATATGTCCGGGGAATGACCACTATCCATGTACCAGGTTCCTTGGCACTCATTTGTTCCTTGAACGCAATCAAGGAAATTAAGTTTTAGGTACCCATACTTATGCAGGTCTGAGGGGTTAGAATTGTAAGATGATCCAACCAACCTATAGCCAAATGATTTGACTCTAAGGGGTTGCCATCTATCGAGTGCCATAATCATAATTAATCCTGGCAAATTGCTTGGGGATTTCAGGTTCATACTGATTGTCTCTTAATCGTATGCTGTATATGTGTTTTAGCAATTGCCTTCCTTGGGTAATTGTGGTGTCTTTGAGTGTAGTGCTTAGGTGCATATGTGTCTTTGATGAAAGCTCTTATGCTTTTGGAATGGCCTTTCTTGAGTTCTAGGCCTTTGCCATTTGGGCTTATATTCCATAAGTCTATCTTTGATAGTTCCCATTATTCCAATCACTTGGCTTGGATATTTTCAACCATTCCCATCATATATATTTCTTTTATGGGTTTTAAGGGTTTTAGGTAGCTCTGCTTCCTTTTTACAGAGTATTTTCTGTTTGGAGTTTCTTTGAGGAACTCTGCTTGAATCTTTTTCTGGTGTCCTTTCAGGCGCACTCAACTCAAGTTGTTTTCCTTTTCCTTTATAACCAAGGCCAGTTTGCTTGTTATTGTGCTTTGGAGTGAATGTGTGTGCAACATTTAGAGTTTTGGATTTTTCAGACTCTTCATGGCTTGAAGATCCTTTTTCCAAAATTACTTTTGAGGTTTGACATAGCACGGAGGAATTAAATCCTAAGCTTTGTCTTGTCTCCACATTCTCTTTGACTCATAATAAGATCATCCAATGATTTAGATGCCTTAGTGAATGAGGCAATAACATTCTTGAGGTCATTCTCCCTCTTTTCTATAGCAGCAATTTCCGCTATTAATTTAGCATTTTCAGCCTTTAAACTTTCATTCTCATCAGCTATTTGACTTAGAGTACTCAGCTCCTTAGTCAACTTTGAGTTTTGACTTTTGAGTAGGCTATTTTCCTCATTCAATAGTGTGTGTGAGGATTTAATGTGTTCAAAATCTTTCATCATTTTGCCTAATGAATCATAAAGATCGAGTGGGTGATGAAGTGTGTGTGTCGATCACTATCATGGTGTCCGAGTTTGATGAGTTAGATTGTACCTCATCTTCTTGGTCGGAGTTGATCTTGTTCTTTGGCCATCAAGCGATCGGGGCTTCTTCTTGAGTCACTTGAGTAGTCGGCTTCTTTGCTCTCGAATCGATTGTCTCTCTTGACATTTGTTTCGGCGATCTGCGACCATCATTGCCTTTTTCTTTTCTTGTCTTCTTTCTCGAAGACCTTTCTTTCTTCTTCATCCCCGTATTTGTTGACTACAGGATATGGGCCGATCAATGGCATAGTGACCTGGTTGTCTGATTCAAAGATAGATATTCAACCTTTTGATCGACTCTTTCCATTCTTGGATTGTCGACCCCTTTGATACTCAACTTTTTGATGATCTGTTCTCTTGGTTGGCCTGTCTTCCCTTGATTTGGAGCCGAGTGTCTCTTCGGAAGATTCACCTTTTCCTCTCTTGTAGTTCTTATTGAAGAACTTGTTGAACCTCTTAACCATCGGGGCTATTTCTTCGGATCAATGACTTCTTTGACCTCGGCTCTCTTCCCATTTTTGACAATTAGAAGCATTGTGTGTTGGTCTGTTGTCTCTTCTGGTCTTTTCTTCTCGGCTCAAACTCGTAGGCTTTGAGGTCCGAGAATAATTCATGGTTGGATGTCTTTGATAGGTCCATGGAATGTCTCGGTGCCATGACCTTCATTTCCCATTCATTTGGAAGACTTTTTAGGATCTTCATACACATTTCTTTCTGTGTATATTCCTTTCCAAGTGCGAATGACTCATTTGTGATTTCGTGAACCGAGCATCCAGTTGATCCAGGTTTTCTCCGAGATCATTTTGAAGTTCTCAAATTTACGACCTGACCATTTTGATAATTTGTTTTCTTTGATTTGCTCACGAGCCTTCACAAATCAATGTCACTTGTCCCAGATTTCTTTAGCCGTTTTGCATGATTTGACTTTATTGAACATGGTTTTGTCAAGGTTTTGTAGAGGATGTCCTTGGCTACATTGTCCAGGTTGTATCTTTTTCTGTCATCATTTGTCCACTCAGTTCTTGGTTTTCAACCATGGTAGTGCAGGAGCAACATCTTCTTCTCCTTCAGCTGCAGACCCCTTCGTGCATTTGTGTTCACCTTTAAGATTTGCAGAGGCCCATCTTCTATCACTATCCACATCTCATCATGTAATCTTTGATAGATGAGCTGCATACGTATTTTCCAATCATCAAATTCTTCGATAGTGAACATAGGGATGTGTGTCAAATTTGCTTCCATGATAATAACTTTTGATGATAAAAAGAGTTTTGAAAGTTTAAGTACTAAAAATGCAGACTTTGAAAAGTTTGGAGATCTAGTTCGGTAACCGGTGCGGAGGGTTCAATGAACCAACCGCTCGATACCACTTGTAGGTCCCAAGGGGGTGTAAGTGTAAGGTTTAGAAGGGGGGTTGAATAAACCTTACCAAATTTTCGATTTAGTCCTTTTAAATATTCGAGTTGATACTTACAATTGTGTCCTTGATGGGACGATCAATTTAGTCACTCGGTAGAGTTAATCTCTCCATGACTCAACCGAGTTGTTGATGGAATAACTTTTGTTGGCTCTAAATTAACTCGATGTGGTTTTGTTTTCAGTGGAAGACTTAACACCCTGAAGTTTGATTAAGCAAGAGTTTAGTGCTTGGTTTAGTACTTATAAGTTATCAAGTGGATAGCAAATTTATCGTGAGATATAAGCGATAAAAAAATGCGAGGAATTTAAGTCTTTGAAATGTAAATGACACAATGAAATTTTTATAGAGGTTCGAAGATGGGGTAATTCTTCTACTCCTCTCTTCTCCAACTCTGGAGGAATCCACTAGGTAATGATCGGTTTACAAAGTGGTAACAGTCCGGATACAAGTCTTGATCACACGGTGACTTGATCCTTTGGGACTCGATCTGGAGACGCCTTGATCACTCGGTGGCTTCTCTTGCGACTCGACTTCTTTCACAGTTTGCCTTGCTACTACAGACTCACTTGCTCAAGCTCTTTGGATTTGATCACGGAGCCCTCCAAAAGCTTAAGACTTGGTTCGACCTTGAACCTTCCTACAATCCTTCGTTGAATGTAGACCCCTTTTCTTCAAAAGTTTCCTCTTCAACAGCGATTGAAGTTCTCTTTCCTTCACGGTGAGTGTTGGATTGATGTAGTTCGTAATGTAGGCTTGAGGATTAATCTTGAATGATTTGAAAGAATTTACGGCTACACTTTGATTAATTTCTTGAATGTTCGTGGTTCAGGTAACCTTCTCTCGAGTCATTCCTCGGCCTTTTATAGTGATCTTTCAAAAATTTGCCCGTTGAAGAGATAGGCTTATTTTTGAAAGTCACTTGCGTCGTTAGCTTGTCTTGTTGCGATTCTTGGAATTGCCATTTCCTCGTATGAATTGTTCTTTCACCTTTTCGAGTTCGACACGGTGTAGTGCTTCCCATTGGTTCATTCCTTTTGCACGCTTCGGGGTGAGCACTCGAGAAAGGTGGTATGGAGATATTACTTGTTTAAGTAAATCTCTTGATTTACGTGCAACGGATCTTTTCTGATTATCTCGACTGATTTGCATTTCCTTGCTTTCCCAGGTGACTTAGTGTCGACTTCCAATCATTGGATGACTCTTATGTCACTTCAACTTGAGACTTGGCTTTTCTTGAGTTGACTTGTGATACTTCACTCAGTGCATCTCCGCTTGCTTCTTGATAGAGTTCGTCTACTCTTCTTTGCCATACTCTGTTGTCTCACAGTGAGTCTTTCTTCCAGTCTTGATTTGTCTTCTTGCATGTTAGGGCGTAGGCGACTTAACTCGGCTTGGCCAGCTCTAATTGTTACAATGCATTTTACAACAAGAATTGGGGTGCCAACTTTCTATTCTAAGTTTTACATGGCATTCATCAAAATCTAAACAATAAAATTCCTAACAATCACTAATGTTTGGGAACCGTTTATGTGTGCCGAAGGATGAACAATTGAGGAGAGAAATCATGGAAGAGGCATATTGCACGCCATATACTGCACATCCAGGAGGTACTAAAATGTATCAAGATCTAAGAAAGACCTTTTGGTGGAGAAACATGAAGAGAAACATAGGGTCGTTTGTGCAGAGATGCATGGCGTGCCAACAAGTGAAAGTTGAACATCAACGACCATCAGGGTTGTTGAAACCTCTTGAAATACCTGAATGGAAATGGGAGCATATAACAATGGATTTTGTTACTGGATTGCCTAGAACTACACGAGAAAACGAAGCTATTTGGGTCGTAGTGGATCGCATGTCGAAGTCAGCGCATTTCTTGCCAGTCAAGATGACGTATAAGTTAGATAAATTAGCCCAGATATATCTAGCAGAGATTGTAAGATTGCATGGAGTCCCAGTTACCATTGTATCAGACAGAGACACGAGATTCACCTCTAAGTTTTGGCAGAGCTTGCAGAGTGCCATGGGAACGAAGCTCAGCTTTAGTACCGCATTCCATCCACAAACAGATGGACAATCAGAGAGAACAATACAAACTCTGGAGGACATGTTGAGAGCTGTAGTATTGGATCTAGGAGGAAGTTGGGAAGAACATTTACCGTTAGTAGAATTTGCTTATAACAACAATTATCAAGCGACGATCAAAATGGCACCGTATGAAGCACTGTATGGACGTAGGTGCAGATCCCCTTTATACTGGGACGAGGTGGGAGAGAAAAGAGTAATTGGACCAGATATTGTTGAGAAAACAGTGGAAAAGATTGATCTCATCAAAAAGAGAATTAAGATTGCTCAGGATCGATAGAAGTCTTACGTCGATAAACAAAGAAAGGATTTGGTATTTCAGATTGGAGACAAAGTATTTCTAAAAGTAGCACCAACTAAAGGAGTAGTACGTTTTGGAAAGAAAGAAAAGCTGAAACCGAGATACATTGGACCTTACGAAATTCTTGAAAGAATTGGAGAAGTAGCTTATAAGTTAGCACTACCACCAGAGTTATCCGGAGTGCATGATGTGTTTCACGTGTCGATGTTAAGAAAATATGTGTTTGATCTGAGTCATGTCGTTAATCAAGAAGCTATTCAAGTTAAAGAAGATTTGACTTATGAAGAGTTTCCAGTGGCGATCCTTGAAAGAAAAGTACACTCCTTAAAGAATAGAGATGTCGTTTTAGTTAAAGTGCAATGGAGTAGGCATGGAAAAGAGGAGGCGACATGGGAAAGAGAAGATGTGATGAAGGACAAATATCCAAATCTTCCAACAATTAGTAAGTTCTGAATTTCGAGGACGAAATTTTTGTAGTGGGGGAGGGTGTAATACCCGGCATTAGAGTTTGAATCTCAAAATTTAGGATAAAATTTTTCGCAATTTTTAAGGAATTAGATTAGTAATTTATTGGGATTTATAGCTAATTAAGTATTATTTAAATTATATAATTCGGGTAGAAAAATTATAAATTTAATTACGGGGCTTCCTATTAATTTCAATTCACAAGTCAGTTTATTTCAAGCCCAACAAAATACAAATAAATCATCAAGATATATTATTTTCATCCCAAATTTTTGGCCCAATTGTCAAGCCTATCATAAATATCCAAAACCCATTTATTTCCTTTTATATAATACATTTCCATATGAGGTAACTTTCCAAAAAAAGAAATCTTCCTTAACAGGTAAGAATAGTTTCTCTCTCCCTCACTCAGCCTCCGGCAGGCTTACGGTCGCCGGCCACCACCACCGCCGTCGCCGGCCGCCGCCATCGGTGGTGGAAATTAACAAACCATACCTTATTCGAACCCTCTTGTTGCCCTCATTCCAAATCTGAAGTCGGAATTTCGATTCGATTTCGTTCGCTCAAAAGCAAATCGGTAAAGTTAAAATTTTGAAACCTTTGACTCAAGATCTCAGAGATCCGATCGTTGGATTTTCACAAACCTTATACCGTTAGAAAGCTCATTCAATTAGGTTTCTAACGCCACCTTCCAATCTCGGATCGGAGCTCTAGATCGTAGGAATACCGCCGAGACGCGTCTCGAAAATCGTCTCGCGAACTCATCGGCGGCGTCATCTTTGACCGCCGATTCGATGATCCACCGATCCAAAATTGACGAGATTTATACCGTTCTCTTCGTCCCTTCAAGGGCTTCAAATCCCACCAATCAATTTCATGATTCGAGTTTGTTTGTCCGTGAATCGAAGTCAAATATATTTCAAATTTCTTTCATTTTTTGCTATTTTTCATCCACTTCCGTCTTGCTTTTACTCCTCCGTTCACGTCGCGGAAGCCACCATGTCCGGTATAGGTGGTATCCGGGGTTAGGTTGAGAGGGTGGTGCGTGGCGCGATGCACCTGGCGTCGCCGTTGTGTGCGTGTGTGTGTGTTCGTGAGTTGTGTGTGTGTGCGTGAGTTGTGCGTGTGTGCGTGTAGGTATTTTCCGGCCAAAGTGGCGGAAATGGCTTGGGGTTGGGTAGGAGAGCTCCTGGCAGCGGTGGTTGCTGGTTCGGGCGTCGTCGGAGGTCGGCACGGTGGCAAACGCGGTGGGGATGTGAATGAGTAAAAGTTGGAAGTATTGGGGATGCTAAACAGAATTTAAAATTCTTTTGGACTTGTTTGCAATTTTTGAAAACTTCAGTTTGACCCCTCCCAATTTCAGTTTAGTCCTCCCATATCAATTTTCAGCTTATTATAATTTTGCCCCCAACTCAACTCTTAGAGTTCTGCAAATTGACCCCTAAAATTTTTAATTAAAATTCCTTATGTCCTAACTTTCGTTTTTGACCCGAAAGGGGTCAAACGAACTCCGATTGACCTTAAATTTGGACCATAGTCTCGTTATACCCTCTTTATACGCAAGGGCTATTCAAAATCATGATATTTCCCCTCAATCTTTCAACTTCAAGAAAACGAGACCCAAACATCCTTATTATTCTGTTTCGCTCCTAATTTCTTCATTTCACATCCAAATGCCCCCAAATTTTAAGGATAGATTTATCTAGCATATTTAAGTTATTATATATTATTATATTTCCATTCCAGGCTTCTAAGACATATTATGCTATTTTGTGTAGGAGACGAGATTGAGCCCGGGAACTAGGACTTGCATCCTGCACAATCATTTTGCACATAAAAAAGGTGGGGTTACCTTTACACTTAACTGTGTACTATTGCTATTCAATGCAAGTTGACTGTTTAATTAATCATGATTAGTATGTTTTGCATGAATCCCATGTTGCAGTTGTACCGTACATGTTACATATTTATGTGTTGTGGTGACGATCACTTCACATTATGAGCTCGTATATATTACAAAGTTACGGTCCGTCCGTACAAATGCCACGTATGATGCATCTCTGCTAGTTCTAATTAATTACACAGTCGCTTTAATGTACCCCACTGAGTGTATTTTCATAGCACTCACCCCACATTATATTTCAGATTGAGGCGAGGTACGACGTGAAGACTTGGGCATGATGAAATACTTTTGGAGTCCCAAAGTCCCTATTTCCCTTTTTCTTAAACTTTGAACTGATAAACTGAAGTCTGTAAATAAACTATCTTTTGTTGTTGTTGAGATGAGCTGTGACTTATCTACTTATATAATGCTTCCATTTGTATTTTGTAAATTGGTCTAACTTTATGAGCGTGGTTATTTGATGTTGATTGAAATGCTCTGTCCATGTTGATGTTTGATAAATGGTTTTATCATGATTTTGATGATTTTGTTTTATACCAAAACAATGGTTTTAAAGGTTGTCCAAATACTCCTAAATGATTTAAAATAGTTTTAATATTTTCCGGAGTATTTGCTCAAGTCTTTTTCGATTAATATTGGACAACACTTTCAAAGATTTTATGTCAATGGGTTTTCACATTGAAACTATATTTCTAATGTTGTCTAAATACTCTCGATCGGTTTAAAATGTTTTTACTAAATTTTGGAGTATTTCTTAAGTTTTATTTTCGACTAAAATTGGACAACATTTAAATCTCGTGGTCGGCCGGTCGCCTCTATAGGGCAACCCGTGCACTGAAGATGTTTTTGAAACGAGAAAATGAGACGGAAGAAATTTCAAGCGGTCGCCGGTGCGCCGCAGGCGTCGGCCGGTCCGGTCGGCCGGCCGTCGCCGTGGGTCGACCGGTACACTGCAAGTGTGCAAAATCTCCTGTTCTATTTTTGGAGAGGTCGGCCAGGCTAGGGGTGATGTCGACGGTCGAGCACCCCCTCGACCGGCCGCCGTGTAATTTTTGATACTATTTCAAACGTCCTTTTGTGCGCGACGTCGCATCTTTAGTTTGACAACTAAAATATAACCGTTGTGCAGCAGACCATTCTTCCTTAAAATGTGGGATTGTTCTATAATCGATTTTTGTATCCTTATGAGACAACCATATTTATTTTAATCTCTTTGTCTTATTTGTAGACAAAAGAAAACATGGAGGAGCCCATGAAGGAGCCTATGTTGGAGGAGCCTTTGGAGGAGCCTTTGGAGGAGCCTATGTTGGAATTCAAATTTGAAGGCTCTCCTATAAATAGATGAAAGCTTGAGGGATCAAATACAAGACTTGATACAAACAACAAGAGATATCACAAGCACATAATCTTTGTTATTCATTTCAACATTCTTGTTGTAATAGCCTAAGTACTATCACTTTCACATCTTGAGGTCTAGGCTTTCATTCTTGATTACACTTGCACTTTTGAGTTGTAATATTTTTCAAAGTGTAATCTTGATTGTAATTCATCAACCAAACACAAGATATCCTTGTGAGTATTCTTGTGGTAAGAATACACTTGGGTGATCTAGGTGATAGGTGTTTCAAGAGTGTGGTGCTCTTGAGGTGTTGAAGAATTTGGTATTCTTCAAGATTGAAGATTGTGGTGATCTTCAAAGGTGCCGTTGAAGGAAGATTGTGGTAATCTTCAAAGGGAGATTGTGGTAATCTCCAAAGGTGGTGTTGGAGAGTTCGGTGCTCTTCAAGTCGGAAGATTGTGGTAATCTTCAAAGGGAGATTGTGGTAATCTCCAAAGGTGGTGTTGGAGAGTTCGGTGCTCTTCAAGTCGGAAGATTGTGGTGATCTTCAAAGGGAGATTGTGGTAATCTCCAAAGGTGGTGTTGAAGAAGAGTGTGGTGCTCTTCAAGGTGTTGTAAGTTGAATTTGTATTAATTTTGGTAATTAATAAAATTCTTTTTCTTTTCGAAATCCATCCCGGATATCTTTGGGGTGGTAGAGGATTAGGCCCTAGGTGGGTTGAACCTCTTTAAATCGACGTGTGTTGTTTACATTCCGCACCTTATTATTGTGTTTGAGCTTTCGATTGTTAAAAGAGGGCGAAATAGAAAAGATGGAGATAATCTATTCACCCCCTCTAGATTATCGTAGCGCTTGGACTTACAAGTGGTATCAAAGCCAAACTCTTTGGCAAGCTCGTTTCACATCGCGAGTGAAGAGAAACGATCGACGGCTACAAACGAAGCTCAAATTTCCGGCACCTCCACCACCAAGCCACCTCGGTTTGATTCCAAAAATTTTATATTTTGGAAAGAAAGAATGGAATGCTACTTACAAGGTTGCGGGTTCGACATTTGGAACACCGTCATTAATGGAGAATCCATTCCGATGAAAGATACACCACACACCTCAAAAAGGCTTCAAAGAGCTCAATGATGAAGAGAAGAGAATCATCTCCTTAAATGGTAAAGCTCTTAATATTTTACATTGTTCACTTACCACTTTGGAATTTGATTATGTTCAAGGTATTCGATCGGCACATGAAGTATGGCAAAAACTAGAAGCCATCTATGAAGTATATGCAAATAAAAGGAGCAACTCAAAAGCATCTACTTCTCAAATGGATACAACATCAAATCCAACAATATGGGATGAGCCTCTTACAAATCCGATGATGAAGTCGAAAAATGTCTTATGGGCATCGAAGAAGAGAACGAGGTAAGTTCTAAACCTTCTACTTCTTATGACAATGAATTGCAAAATGAATATAGTGATTTGCAAAATGATTATGATGAACTTCAAAATGAATTCCAAAGCCTACTTGTTAAATACAAAAATTTGAAAAAGGAATTCAATATTTTGAAAAATGATAAGGATAGTTTATTTACTTCTTATGAATCACTATCATGTGCTCACACCACCACACTTGACAAGGTTAGAAACCTTGAAAAAGAAAATAGTACTCTTGTTGAGAATATTGATTGCATGAAAAAGGATTTATTAAAATCCAACTTGAGTACCAATAAAATGTCCAATATTGTTGATATTCATAATTGTGATAAAGGACTTGATCATAAGCCTAATGTTGTTAATCATATGAAAAAGGATCAAGTCAATATGCATATTGGTCATTATGCTCCTAGAATTATTACTTGTTTTTATTGTGATAAAAAGGGTCATACGGTAAATACTTGTCGGGCTAGAAATAGCTCTAATTATTGTTGGAGACCTAAAAGTCTCAAGACTAATCCCAAAGGACCCAAACATATGAGGGTACCACAAAACAATGTCATATTAGGTACACGGCGAAATAATGATCGAAGAAAATTCATACCGCAAGAAGGCATCAAATGACCGTTTCATTTGATCAAAGAAGGAGAAACTATTCTCAACAAAGCCAATTTCAAGAAGAGGGTACAATCAAAAATGGGAAGAACACAATCCTTGAAATGGCAAAGACATCATCAACAAGATGATTTTCAAAGAAGAAGAGACTTTCAACAATGGGAAAGCAACAAACCTTGGAAATGGAGCAATCAAAGAAGTAATCATCAACAAAGTGACTTCTCAAAGGGAAGATATCATCAACAATGGGAACGACACAACCCATGGAAATGGCGTAATTGGTAACCCGTATCTCCTATTTAAATATGCATTTTATTTTGTTATTATGCATGCTTTTATTTGTGTCTTTATTGCAAAATGAGTTTTCAAATTTTTTTTTAATTAAGGTCTTCAATATATATTTGTGCTTTTAAATTTTTTAAAAAAAAAAGACCTTATATGATGTTTTTAAAACTCTTGTGCATTTTTTGAAAACTATAGTATGTTATCATCTCTTATGGTTTTTTTTTTTTTGGCATGAGCTTACTTGTGATATCTCTTAGCCTACACTTTTATCATTATGATTTGTGCTAGATTTGTTTTAAGAATTGTGTAGGATTTACATATTTTCACAAATGGCCATTTTCGTCATTTTTATCAAGAAAAGGCATAAATTATCGAGGTACGTTTACTTGTGTTATTCTTACTCTTATAGACTCGATATATGTATTATCATATGCCTATGTGCTTGTTTTTCATAGTATTTCATACAAATGCCATTAAGAGGATTTTTAGATTTTTTGAAAGGCACTATTCGATATTTGATTGCACATATTTGCTTTGTCAACTTTTGTTCAAATACTTCTTTTAAATAAGGTCTCAATTATATGCTATCGGATTCTCAATTTCAAAAGAGACCTTTTGTAGCTTTCTTAAGCTTATTTGAACTTGCATGATTTATTAGTCTCTTGATGATATTCTAAATGCATAGTATGTGTTTCTTGCTTCATGATCTATATATATATATATATGTGTCTCTTACTACTATGCTCTTTTGCAAGATATTTTGTGGTTGACAATTGAGGCATGTTATTTCACTTGGGCTATTTTTCTTGCTTATATAAGAAATGCCTTTAATGAGTTTGTTGAGTTGTGTAGAAAAGAAAATACTCCAAATATTTGGATGTAAATGTTCTATTATGAACACCTTAGATCATTTGGATGCCCAATAGTGATGAAGAAGACAAATTCCTAAATTGATGCTTCAAGATGAAGATTGGTTTTTAGAACTCAAAGAGGAGCTAAAAGGAAATGATACTTGGAAGTTGATGCCATGTCTTTCATCACAAACGATTATAAATGCAAAATGGGCACTCGAAACAAACTCGATGACCAAGGCAACATTGGTCGAACTAAGGCAAGGTTAGTAGCTCGAAGGTATCTTCAAGAAGAAGGTAATGATTTTGATGTAATATTTGCACTCATAGCTCTTTTAGAAGTTATTTGCTTTTTACTTGCCCATTCTTGTTTTAAGAAAATTTCAAGCTTTACTAAATGGATGCTAATTTTCTAAATGGTTTTATTCATATGGAAGTCTATCGGAGTTTAAAATTCTAGGCCAATTTTTTTTAAAAAGGCTTTGTACGGTTGATAGACTTAGCTATTTTTGCTAAATGATTCTACAAGAGGTAAAGTTGATACTACTCTCTTTGTTTTTGAAAAAGGGCAAGATTGTTTACTTGTGCATATTTATGAGAATATTTTTGGTACTACTAATGAATATTTGTGCAAGATATTTTTTCCAAGTTGATGCAATGTGTACTTGAAATGAGCATGATGGGGAGCTCAATTTCTTGCTTGGACTTCAAATTATTCAATGCCAAGAAGATGGTTATATTGAACTCTTGAAGGAGTTAGGCATTGAAGAAAGAAGAAATATCTCAACCACTATGACTAAAGATTGACAAAGGTTGAGAAAGGCATGTCGATTCGACAAACAAATTCGAGGTATGTTTTCTTGTATTATTTCTATAGACTCGAAATTCCATATGCATTATGTCTATATGCTCGATTTCAAAAACTATCCCAACGAATCTCAATAAAGTGCCGTTAAAAGAAATTTTCAAATATTTGAAAGGCACTTCTTCTTATGACTTGTTGTATCCAAAGCTTTAAAATGTTCTTATTTTTCGGGATAACAAGTTTGGTATCTATTATACGGTTATTCGTATTCAAAATTTGGTTCGTCATAATCTAACTAAACATATTGAGATTCGATATATTTTTTAAGGGATTGTGATTTTTAACAAAAACTTGAGATGTGTTTAATTCCGTCTCAAGGATAACTCGCGGACTTTTTGATCGTTAATCGCCGAGTATTTTACCTCATTTCGAGCTTGATTATGACATAATGTATATTGAATGAGGTCTACGTTTGCATTTTGCACGTTTTAAAACTTAGGGCGAAAAATCGGATTTTTGGATCAAATTTCGGATTTTCAAAACAAAAAAGAACCACTGGGGCTGATCGGGCAAGGCAAGGCCACGCCGCCCAAAGCCGTCGACCGTCGCCCATGCCCTGACCGGTCGCCCTGGGAAGATTTTTGGCTAAAAATATTTTGTTTCGGACTTCGCCATTTTGGCTTATTTTGTCCATTTTTCGTCCCCTTCGCGAATTGCACACAAATTTCACTCAAAATTTGTTTTATTGCATACATTTTTATATTTTGGGGATTATCTAGCTCGGTTATCATCATCATTGCTCGACTTTACCAATTGAATGGTAAGAATTTCACTATCGTTAGCTCAATTGGGTTGAACCTTGAGTTTGTGGCTTATATGTATTTTTCTTGATGCAATTCATATTTATTTGTGATGAGCTTATTGATTGTTGATATGTTATATTGCATTTGGTGATGAAAACTTGGCTTGATTTCATTTACAAGGGCTATATATATCTCTTTCAATTTTTACGCCCGCCAAGTGTTCGATAAAACGTTTCAATGAAAAATTCATCACCTACACGACTCTCTCGATTTCAAAAGTCTCATATATTTATAGAGATCATGTTTTCTCGCAAATCAAATGATTTTTCATAAGCTTCTACAAGTCGTATGATTCGACTCTTCTATTTGGTTTAAAAGCTTCAATGTTCAAATGGCTCGATACATCGGTTTACTTGCGCACTTTGATAAGAATATATGATGTATTTATCGTGCTAACATTCTTTTTGATGATTCCAAAGGGGAGAAACAGGTTATAAGCTCTTTAGCTCAAAGAAGCTAAGATAAGCTTAAAAAGAAGCTAAGCTATGGCTTCATAAAGCCATAAGTTGTGGATCATATTTAGTCCACTTGGTGTATTATGGTTATGTATGAATCATGGTCCATTGGTTGTAGTATGGACTTATATACGGTTCTAATGATGTATCTTTGTGGGGAGCTTTTAAGTTATTGATACTTAAGCTCAATATCGAAAAGCTAATATTTTAGCTTATGTTTAAGTTGCTTCTATATAACTCTTGTTGTGCATGTTGATAGGGGAGCATTTGCTATATGTGTTTGAATATCTCTACTCCCATCCATGTGTTTTTATTGCATGGAATGTTGTCGCTCACAACGGATAGTTCTCTTTAAGGTAAAATTGTTTTGTTTTCAAAATCGACCTCATTAAAATTGTTTTGGTTTGTAATCATCAAAAAGGGGAGATTGTTTGATAAATGGTTTTATCATGATTTTGATGATTTTGTTTTATACCAAAACAATGGTTTTAAAGGTTGTCCAAATACTCCTAAATGATTTAAAATAGTTTTAATATTTTTAGGAGTATTTGCTCAAGTCTTTTCGATTAATATTGGACAACACTTTCAAAGATTTTATGTCAATGGGTTTTCACATTGAAACTATATTTCTAATGTTGTCTAAATACTCGATCGGTTTAAAATGTTTTTACTAAATTTTGGAGTATTTCTTAAGTTTTATTTTCGACTAAAATTGGACAACATTTGCCTCGTGGTCGACCGGCCGCCCCTATAGGGCAACCCGTACTGAAGATGTTTTTGAAAGAAAATGAGACGGAAGAAATTTCAAGTCGGTCGGCCGTCATCAGGCGTCGCCGTCGGTCGGCCCGTCGTGGGTCGGCCGACACACTGCAAGTGTGCAAAATCTCCTGTTCTATTTTTGAGAGGTCGACCGGCTAGGGGTGATGTCGACCGGCCGAGCACCCCTCGACCGGTCGCCGTGTAATTTTTTGATACTATTTCAAACGTCCTTTTGTGCGCGACGGTCGCCTTTAGTTTGACAAACTAAAATATAACCGTTGTGCGACAGACCATTCTTCCTTAAAATGTGGGATTGTTCTATAATCTGATTTTTGTATCCTTATGAGACAACCATATTTATTTTAATCTCTTTGTCTTATTTGTAGACAAAAGAAAACATGGAGGAGCCCATGAAGGAGCCTATGTTGGAGGAGCCTTTGGAGGAGCCTTTGGAGGAGCCTATGTTGGAATTCAAATTTGAAGGCTCTCCTATAAATAGATGAAAGCTTGAGGGATCAAATACAAGACTTGATACAAACAACAAGAGATATCACAAGCACATAATCTTTGTTATTCATTTCAACATTCTTGTTGTAATAAAAGTACTATCACTTTCACATCTTGAGGTCTAGGCTTTCATTCTTGATTACACTTGCACTTTTGAGTTGTAATATTTTTCAAAGTGTAATCTTGATTGTAATTCATCAACCAAACACAAGATATCCTTGTGAGTATTCTTGTGGTAAGAATACACTTGGGTGATCTAGGTGATAGGTGTTTCAAGAGTGTGGTGCTCTTGAGGTGTTGAAGAATTTGGTATTCTTCAAGATTGAAGATTGTGGTGATCTTCAAAGGTGCCGTTGAAGGAAGATTGTGGTAATCTTCAAAGGGAGATTGTGGTAATCTCCAAAGGTGGTGTTGGAGAGTTCGGTGCTCTTCAAGTCGGAAGATTGTGGTAATCTTCAAAGGGAGATTGTGGTAATCTCCAAAGGTGGTGTTGGAGAGTTCGGTGCTCTTCAAGTCGGAAGATTGTGGTGATCTTCAAAGGGAGATTGTGGTAATCTCCAAAGGTGGTGTTGAAGAAGAGTGTGGTGCTCTTCAAGGTGTTGTAAGTTGAATTTGTATTAATTTTGGTAATTAATAAAATTCTTTTTCTTTTCGAAATCCATCCCGGATATCTTTGGGGTGGTAGAGGATTAGGCCCTAGGTGGGTTGAACCTCTTTAAATCGACGTGTGTTGTTTACATTCCGCACCTTATTATTGTGTTTGAGCTTTCGATTGTTAAAAGAGGCGAAATAGAAAAGATGGAGATAATCTATTCACCCCCTCTAGATTATCGTAGCGCTTGACTTACTGAGTTGAAAGTTATTTAAAGTTAGGTACACACTAATGTAGCGTTCCTTAAGCCCAAAACTACATTTTTCAAAATTGGGGCGCTACATGTATCCAGATTTTAACAACTGTTACTTTAGTGGATTACCTCCAGAAGTTGGAGAAGAGTGGAGTAGAGGAATTACCCCATCCTTGAACCACTATAAATTGCTCTGTGTCATTTACATTCAGCACATTTATTTCTTGCTTATTTATATATGTTGTTTGGTAAATTTGCTAAGTCTACTGATAATAACTTAACCCAAAACAAGTGTTGAAACATATTTTAAACAAAGGGTATAAGACTTCTGCTAAAAAACCAAGTTAGTTGTATTTTCTAAAAGGTCACTTCACTTTGAGTTAGGGATAACGTTTTTAATCAACCCAAAGCATCACGGGTTTTTACACTTTGCAACCCGAACTTTGAAAAGTTCTTGATTGCAACCTAAACTTTACAAAATTTTACACTTTGCATAAAATTCTGGTTTTACCCTGGTTTCGGGAAAGTTGGTTTGTAGTTTACACTCTAAACTTTAAAGTTGTTACACTTTGCAACCTGGACGATAAATTTCATTGCATTTTCTTTGATTACTCCCAAAGGTCTTGCGATCCTCGAAAATGGTATCGAGCCTAGGTTTATTAAGAACTTTTAGTTAAAGTTATTATATTTATGTAATTAACAATTGGTGAGGAGAAATTACTCCGAGATTATGGATCCCGGACCGATGTCCGAGATGTACCCCTTACAGGACATATCATCAAATATTGATGATGTATGCACAAGAACATCTTGACCAGGTTTCATATTGGGAATACCAACATGAAGAAAAGGAAGGCAGGGAGCCGACGAGGAAACCTTAAGGCAATGCAAAATGCGAAAGCGAATATTATAGCGATTCCGGATGCTTAACTGGACTTATATGTTCACTTGATGAACCTTCAAGAAACGGTTCATGAAAATTCCCATCGAACAATGATTCCGATGGAGTACCGGGAGTGGAACGAGATACTTCCGAGAAAAATCTAAGTTCTCCGAAGATCTTAGAGAAGTCCGAGGAAGACGGTGCGTGAATTATGGCAACCGCCATATTCATCTACCAAAGACAAGTGCATCGATCGAGAACGGATGGAGACAATGGTGAAATATCGAGGAAGGAAACTCTTGAACTCCTTCATGATATTGAAACGAGTCAAGAACCTGGAGGGACAGTCGAGTTCATCCGGAGGAAGGAAACGTATTGATTTTGGGGCGGTACCTATTTACACCAAAAAGGAAACCAACCAAAGTTATACGAAAGATGACTGATGAGAAAAATCTCATTGCTCTAATCAAAGGAAAATCCATCAAAAATTAAAAAGAGATGGATATTGAAAAAATGAATCTTAAAGATCTACATGACTGGCGAGAATCCTTGGCGGGATTAGGTATTGTAGATTTAAAGATGAATGCGGTGAGAATCGCTTTGGTTACCTATGACCCACAAGGTAGACCAATTCCACCACCACCGCCACCGATTAATCCTAACGTCGAAGAAAGTATGGGTTCGCATCATGGAGCTCGGGACGAGAGGATGCCACATCGGGGATTTCACGACCGGGAGTGATCCACTTTCAGAAAGGAGGTCGAAACCCTCTTGTAGGAACTAGACAACCTCTTTGGAAGGCCGAATGTTTATCGACGCCTTATGGAAGATCTCACCTCGACCCAATACATCCATATGGGTTGATGTTAAACTGGACATCCTGATTTTAAAAATAGAGAAGTTCTCATTGATGAATGGGCTTGACTATGAGAATTTCAAAGAGAACCTCGATCTTACAAAGGATTCATTCATCTTACTCCTTGAAATGAGTCTTGAAGGATTGGTGAAGATTGCCTGGGATATGACCGATGCTAGTACGAAAAGTTCGGTCACATTAGGGGAATCACTTAAAGGAATTGTCGATAGTATGGCCAAACTATTCAAAATCCAGTTCATCGGACAAAAGTTATTTCGAGGATTAGAGGATGAAAAAGAAAGAGATATAAACAAGCCCTCTATAGCCTTGAGTTCTTTGGATATTTGTCATATTGACGAATATATCAAGTTGTTCACCGAATACGGTGGAAATCCAAGATTGAGGAAATAGAAGCTGCATGACTATTCTTTGCCAAGATTCCGAGTCCCCGGAGAGAAATGCTTATCGGGGAATACAAGGGTGGAGTCAAGTAGAAGCGTGGGCAGAAAAATGTCTTTCCTAAAGGCCAAGTTATCTCGAATGGTGTTACCAAGCGACTCTATACAAGAATTACAAAAGATTAAGAGGAATTAACAAAAGCGGTTCCTCTATGTTGCGTAGATAATGATATCCCAACAGTTGTGGGAGGTCAAGGCGGCACAAGAAGAAGAAGGATAGAAGCCATCCATACCGTCGAGGAAGCAAAGAACAAAAGAAGTAGGTCTTCATGGAGACCTAGAAGGTTCGTCAAAACAAAAAGCCGAAATTATAAACCAGGGCAAATACGGTACCAAGCGGGAGTAGAGCCTCATCATCGAGGCTCTAATCAAGCAAGTACCCAAGAGAAGAACTTTCGGGCGTGCTCACACGAGCTAATGAAAGTTTCAAAGACTGTAATTCTTTGGACATGCGGAGCAAGAGGGCATATCTCAACGGATTGCCCGGACAATCAAAAACGAGGAGTTAGACAGTTTGAGGTCACACGAGAAATCGAAGAAGCATCTATTATCAAGATCATATACTGGTGTATCGGTTTGAGGATATACCTCGGATGAAAGTATCTATGAAGAAGAGATCTATTCGATGATGGAAGTGACTCCGGCTCGAGAATCGGAGTGAAGAAGAAATTCTTGAAACAAGCGATCGGGAGGATATGTCGATTCCTCTCTCACACACGGTTTCTCATAAGACTCTTATGAGGATAATGAAGGAAGATCTAAAGCTTGATTTATGATGGTTTCACCATTGGAGCGATGGAAAAGGCTTTGGATAAGATTGGTAACAACCGGAGAATTTGCCATTCCGATGGAGTTTGGGGAACCGATCGAGATGCGGTTGGTCCCTATTAGAGAAATACAGGAGATCAAAAGCGAGTTAAAAGAGAAGTTGCAAATACACTCTCATGGATTCATATCGGAGCCATAAGAGTCATTATTAAAGCAACATTCAAAGAAGGGATAGATTCGCCACTCAATCGGCTATCTTTGACAAGCGAATCTCACATCTTAAGGATTCGTGCCTTGGAGCGATTCTGAGGAAATTTGTATGCGGGGAAATTGGCATTTAATGTCTATCCTAGAATTGCATACAAACTGGGAGATCGAGATTTCAGCAGAGTCTTAACCCTTCATCAAGATTTCAAAAGAGACGATTTGATGAAAGAAGGGGAACACTACTCGATCACATACAAGATATCCTATGCTCTCTCGAATACACATCATTGAAGTATTCTTGAGAAAAGAATTTATTGAAGTCCCAAGAATCTTTGAGGACTTTGCCAGGGTGGTTTTACCGAGAGATTATTGAGTCTCCAACTATCAAGGAGATCGATATGAAAATACAGACCAACTTGAGTCTTCAACAAAAGTCGAAGTCTTAGAGTTGAGCCAAGAAGGATGTCTTTCCAACAGACGAGAATGACGAGTAGTAGCCGTTGGGAAGAAAGGAGACCAAATACGATTCCAAGCGTATCCCGAGATGTTTTCAAAACATAGGAGAAGCTGAAATGTCCGAAATGATGGCGAGAAGTGGAAGTAATATTCGACATCACTCAAAAGGATAATATTTTTCCTTGTGATGTTCTATATTATCTCCATCAACCAATAGTTGGATTCGGTATCAAGGAAGCCGAAGATAGGAGAAATTGAGCTTACTATCACAGGAGTTGCGGGAAAATCCCGAGAACAATTAATACCGGGAATTGAATTTCTTGAGGATCATAAACCTTGGGAAAGATTACAAGACGAAATGGAGTTCACGATGGCTAATAAGAGATAGAATCGAGATGACCACTAGTCCATTCTCCATATACATTTCTATCGGAATGTTATATGCCGAATACTGGCCGAGTATTTCGCCGCCTATATTGATTCAGTGCCGGAATATGTACTTGCAAAGCCGGATGTTTTTCCTAAAGAAATTGGAGAAGATTTACCGGCTATTGCAGGAAGAGATTTCTCTAAGAGGATTCTTATCCTTAATAAGGGAATTAAACAAGCGTAAATCATGATCGGAGGCGCAGCAAGACCCATGGTACAAAGTGAAAGCGCCACCAATATATTTCCATGATACAAAGTGCGAGATGTTTTGCTAGGAAACAACTTCCTACAAACGTTCAAGCGATTTACACAGAGAACGAGACAAGAAGACTTATTTTCACAACCTTATGTGATCATAAGATCATTGTCCGAGAAGGAGATGGGAAGCATTTTTACGTAAAAATGCCTATTAATTTTCGCGCAGCAAGCGTGGTGATGAAGCCAAACTTCGCAATCCAAAAATGGCGGATCGAAGAAAATTTTGTGAAGCGTTATTATCCTATAGACAATTCGGAAGCCGAAAGGATAAGAAAATATGGGATAATAACTTGTATTCATTCGAGTACAAGGATAAGAACGAGTTACTCGAAGCCATTGCGAGAATTATGGATGAATCTAATGGAGAGTCCGCAGAGTGACGTGACCCTAGAAGAACAAATATCACTCGAGGATATCAAGAAGAAGATCCAAAGGAATTACAATGAAGATATTTTGGCTTGGTGGGATAAGAACGAGCTTAAAGCTTCCTTAAAGGTTAAACCTGGAAAGGAGTACGAGTTCGTAAGATTCAAACCAATCCTTATGAACCAGGAGGATCGTGAGGATATGCGAGAAGATACTTAAGGAACATCTTGACCTTAAGTTAATTTCACCAGGAGTTTCTCCATACGGCTGATCCAGGGTTCTTAGTCGAAACCATGGAGAAATCAAAAGAGGAAAGCCAAGACTTGTTATTAATTACAAGGAATTAATAACATTTTGGAGTTCGACGGATACTATATCCCAAGTAGAGAACATCCGGTTAATCGCATCAAAGGTGCCAGGATATTCTCAAAGTTCGATTGCAAGTCCGGATTCTACCGCATTAAGATGGAGGAAGAAAGTAAGAAGTTTGACTTTCTCTACACCACGGAGAGACACTATATTTGGAACGTGATGCCTATGGGATTGGCTAACGCACCCCAAAGACATCAAAGAAAGATGGATAATCTTTTCAAGGATTATTTTGACTTCATGTTTGTATACATTGATGATATTCTTATCGCTTCAAAGAACATGAATGAGCATCTCAAACATTTGGAAATATTTTCGGATGTTTGTCACAAAGAAGGATTAGTGCTTTCGAGAAAAGAAGGCGGTAATTGCAACAAGGCAGATTGAATTCCTCGGAATTGAAATCGATGAATCTGGAATTATTCTACGTAATCATATTGTGGAAAAGATCTGAGGATTTCCGGATACACTTTGAAAGACAAGAAGCGACTTGAGTTTTCTTGGAGTTGTTAATTTTTTTGGGATGTTCATTAACAATCGGCATACTACGGGAAGGTGTTTAGCCCATTGCTTAAAAAAGATGCAAAGTATTCAAATGGGAAGATGAACATCAAGAAGGGATTAAGCAACTTAAAGAAGTTTGTAAAAATCTTCCAAAGCTTGCAATTCCCTAAGACGAAGACGAATGGTTCTTTTACAGATGCCAGTGATGATTGGTGGGCGGATTCTTACGAAAGTCACACCAAACGAGGAAGTGCCATGCGTAAACGCGCACGGTTTATTCACCCCTAGTGAAGCAACTCGGTGGCATATTAACGAGAAAGAATTCTTTGCGATCGAAAGGCTTTTAAAAAATGGCCTCTATTTTTCTTGGCTAAAAAGTTTACTTTAAAAATTGATAATTCAAGTGTCGAGGCTTTTTCGAAAAACAAAATTGAATCAAAACCGAGAAAAGGCTCGATTACTTAGATGGCAAGTGAATGTCAAAATTATGATTATGATATTGTCATTATAAAATCTAATGAAAATATTCTTGCAGATTTCTTGACACGAGATGGAAGGACGCGTTCGATTTGACGAGGTCCTTAAACGAGTAAGACATCTCGGGAAAACCTGGAGAGTATAGAACGAGATTTTGGGGCGTTATGTCTCAATGCGAAGTTGATGGACGACTTCAACAGTGACGTAAATCCGTTTCTAGTCAAATACGAGCATGTCGGTTCGCTCAAGGGCAATTGTTCTTAGCACTACAAGGGCCTCTCTTCCAGCCGCATCTCCTATGGTGCAAAAAGGGGCGAGAGAGTACGGGGCTCGACCGGGGTTATGGATTCAAGTACCATAATCACAAGTGTTGCGGGTGATGCATCCCCGAGGGTGTTCAAATCAGAAGCGAATGTTGAAGCTCCGGTGTCACAACCCGAGTCTTCAAGTCAAGTCAACCCAAGACGGGGTAAAAGAGGGAGAGTTGAATCTTAGGCCACGAGACAGTGCAAATCTAAGGTTCAAAGCGATGAGAATAAAATTTCTCCTATGCGGGTATATCAACGGCAATGGGAGAAACTAGTTACAAGACAAGGTATTAACCCGCAGAAAACAATGGTTGATATCTCGGCGGTATCCCGAGTTTGGATGAAACCAGGAAGTCATCCAAATGAAGTACAGAATGGTATACTTTTGGAGCTATAGCTTCAATCTATCTTGTGTCACCAGGATTCCCAGAAATTTCAAAATTACCTAAATGGATTGGGAAGCGATTTACGAGAGACTGGGCCAATAATCCACACTTGGCCGAGATGAGATATTTTGGAACGTATTTTATCGGTGCGGCTCTCCCGAACCAGCGAAGAAAGGCTTTAATGAAGCTTTTCATTTCATCAAGCTAAGAAGACCAGGATAGAAATGCTTTAAAATATATTTAAGCGGCTTCAGGAAGAAGGACGATGTTAGTAGGAGCATTTTTCAAGACAAAGCTTCTACTGCACGAGTTTTTGGGTTTGTCTAACGGAAATGGACAAAGTCAAATATCCATTCATGTTCTTCCAAAATTCGACAAATGGATCTTTCCTTTTAAATTCGATGATTTGGATCAACCACAGGATTTGCAGAGGAACTCTTCGAGACCAAAAGAAGAATTCTCAGGAGAACAAGATTCCGGCAAGCAAAGAAACTTACCGGAAATTCTGTAACATGGCGCATGTTGGTTGTTGGATAGACCGGATCTCAAGCATGCCCCGAAGAAGGAACCCAAGTTTGGGAAAGGATTCCGACCCAAACCTCGACCGACAAGATTATGCATTTGGAAAGGATAAGGGCCCGGCTCACACAAGACGCGTTATCCTCGGGGACCACGTAAACCAAATTTTTAAAAGATTCCCGACAAACATCACATGGGCTGAGTCACGCGGAGAAAAAGAAAACCAGTGGCGAGGCAATAATGTGGGATATGACGTAAGCGATGACGTCATATATCAAGCAAGATTTGAAGTCCGCCTTTGAAGTCCTGGGACTTACCTCTATAAAATGCAGGATTTGAAGGAAGGCGAGGACATCGAACATTTTCCTTAGTTTTCTTATAATAAAGTCTAAGAAAAATTTGTAATATTTGAGTGTTTTAGTTTTCAAATTTTTATGTATTTTCGAGTGCAAGCCTCATACATGAGAGGCTAAACAAGTATTCTCCTCCCAAAAGGAGATTACTAATGTAATAAATTTTTCTTTAAGTTCTTAATAAAATAAAGGTTGTTTGTTCAACATGTGTTCATAATGTACTATTGATTAATCCCCTTTGAAGAATTACTTTTACGCCTTGGAGTAGGAAACGAACCAAGGAGTGTCTGAGCTTGATTTCGAAGGAGTCGGATAACTTGCGAGATCATCTTCCCGAGGGTGAGATTGAACAGTGAGGAGTTGTTCGTCAAATGATCCGTGGCGTAATTTTCCAAGCTGGTGGCGTTGCGAACCACTTAACCCGGTCTTTGTTTGGTCAAAATAGGTATGAATTTTAAGGGATTTATTAATTTTACGGAAGCATGTTGGGCCTGATATGGTCGTAATGGACTATTTTCATTTTCGATCTAAAGACCCAATTTGTATACGGATAAATACTTGAAATAAGATCTTAATAGAAGTATGTCTTGTTGAGTTTATAGGTTAAAGAATAAAATCAAAATTATCAAAGCTGCAAAAGGTTAAAAATAAAAGTCTAGGTTGTGAAGTGTAAAAAGGGGTAAAGTTGAGGTGGTTAAAAATAATTATCTCGTGAGTTATCTTATCAAAGCTCTCTCGAGTCTGTTGAGTGGCTAACTCTACTGTTGAGGTTGAACTAAGTTCTCCCTCAACGACTAAGCTGACTTGTGATAAAACTCTGATTTAAGGACAAAAATCGAAAATTGGTTTAGTATTTTCAACCCCCCTTCTAGACTTAATTTAAACACCCCTTGGGACCTACAAGTGGTATTAGAGCGGTTGGTTCAAAAGACCTTCTGCACTGTTCACTGAACTAGATCTCAATCCTTTTCAAAGATACAACACTTGCTGTTTTTAAATTTTTCTTTTAAAAAGTTATTATCATGGAAGCAAATCTAACAAAGTGAACACAGTTGTAAGGGATGTTGCTGCTCCCGCGGCTGAAGAAGAGGCTACTGCAGAACCTGATGCACCTAGACCAACAATGGTTGAAAAGCCTCGATGGGAGTGGACAAATGAAGATCGAAAGAGATACAACTTGGACAATGTTGCCAAGGATATTTTGTACAAGACTCTTGATAAAGCCATGTTTAACAAAGTTAAATCATGCAGAACGACTAAAGAGATTTGGGAGAAGTTAACTTTAATTTGTGAAGGATAAGATCAAATAAAAAAAATTAACTGTTGCTGCACAAAAATTTGAAAATTTTAAAATTCTTGCAGGTGAAACTCTAGATCAGTTGGATGCCAGATTCACAGAGATTACAAATGAGCTCTCAGCTCTAGGCAAAGAATATACACATAAGGAGATGTGCATGAAGATACTAAGATCGCTCCCAGCTGAGTGGAAAATGAAGGTGATGGCCTTGAGACACTCCATGGACTTGATAAGAATCTCCAACCATGAGCTATTCTCAGATTTGAAAGCTTATGAATTCGAGCTCAGAAGAAAAGAGCAGGAAGAGATAGTTGTACCAAAGACAACTGCTTTATTGGCTGGAGAATCGAAGAGAGCTGACTCCAAGGATACCATTAACCAAGAGGAGATTGCCCTTATGGTGAAAAAATTCAACAAGTTATTTAACAAGAACTATAAAAGGAACAAGGGTGAAACCTCCAGAAGACACTCAGCTCTTTCCAAGACCAAGGAAGATAGACCACCAAGGAGAGCTGAACACCAGAGAGCTGAATATCAGAGAGCTGACTACCAGAAAGCTGAGAACCTGTGCTGGAATTGCAGACAACCAAGACACTTTGTTGTTGACTGTTCCTATCCACCAGTCAACAAGTACCAGAATGAGGAAGAAAGAAAGGTCTTCAGAGAGAGAAGACAAGAAAAGAAGAAAGCCATGTTTGCTGCTGAAACTGACACAACCAAGTGCAAAGAGATAGTTGAGTCAGACATAAGCGAGGCAGATTATTCCTCGGACACTAAAGAGGAGGCTTTGATATGCCTCATGACCAAAGAACATGAAGATGAGGTAGATTCTAACTCATCTAATTCTAATTCTGATGATAGTGATAGTGACACAAACACTTCATCACCCATAGATCTTTATGATTCATTAGGCAAAATGATGAAAGACTTTGAGCACGTAAAATCCTCACACTCACTTTTAAATGAGGAAAACAGCCAGCTCAAAAGCCAAAATTCACAGCTGACTGAAGAGCTGAGTACTCTTAGTCACATAGATGTTGAATACAATGAACTGAAGGCTGAAATTGCTAAGGTCAAGGAAGACTTAGCTGAAAAAGAAAAGAGGGAAAACGATTTGAAAAATGTGATTGCATCATTTAGCAAGTCATCTAAAACACTGGATGAATTGGTAATGATACAAAAAGAGAGTGGAGATAAAACAAGCATATGATTCAATTCCTTTGTTAATGCGGAAACTCCAAGAGTGGTTTTGGAGAAAGGATCCAAAAGTAATGTAGGAGTCCAAAAGCCAAAAGCACCATATGTTGCACCCATTCACACCCACAATCACACATATGCTAGCCTGGGTTATAAAGGCAAAGGCAAGAATGTTGGGAAATTTATGTAATAGATTTAGGATGATGCTATTTTAAATAAACTATGTAATAGATAGGGTTCTATTAGCTGAGTTGAAGCAGGCAAGTTGAAGATTGCAGAAGTTGACTGACGATTAAAGTGAAGACTCTGATGTGTGTCAGCTGAGCATTACAGTGAAGGATCAGTCAAGTACCAGAAAAGCAGACTGACAGTTAAGTCACTCCCAGATAAGTGGAGAAGACTATCAAAGAGGTCAAGTAGCAAAAAGGACTCAAGAAAGCTGAAGATGTCCATTGATAAGCAAAGTCAAATATTCGCTGAAAGAGAAAAGTGACAGATTGCAAACCATAAAACTGTTTTGCTGAAAGAGTGCAAATAGCTGGGAACCAATGGAATGCTCCTACAAACCTGCAAAAATTCAGGCTATGTTGCAGAGCATTAATTCGAGGATCAGTTTACATCAAATGTTGCAAGACAAGACAAGCCAACGACCTCAAAGTGTAGTTTAAAAAATAGATCTATCTCTTCAACGAATATATTTTTCAAACAGGTACTATAAAAGGCTGAGGAATTCATTTGACAGAGTACTTATGCAACGAAGCAACATACACATACCTGCAAACATTCAAGCAAAGACCAAAGTACTCTCAAGCATACATTCATTCCTCAAGCTTAAAACTTGAAGGAAATCGATCCAACACACTCAGTGAAGAAAATACAACTTCAAATTGTTGAAGAGGAAAACATTGTTGAAAGACAAGGGGTCTGCATATCCAAGGTTGAAGGAACTGCAGTGAGGTTCTTGTTGAACCAGGCTTTGGACTTGTTGGAAGGTTACGTGATCAAATCCAAAAGTCTAAAGGAGCTTAAGTAGCAGGACAACCATCTTGTGAAGAGCTGAGTCCTAGAAGCAAAGCCAGCTGTGTGATCAAGGCCTAGGTTGGACTATCATCCTTTTGTAACGAAGTCACTGTTATTTAGTGGATTACCTCCAGGGGTTGGAGAATAGTGGATTAGAGGAATTACGCCATCCTCGAACCACTATAAAAATTGCTCTGTGTCTTTTATCTTTCAGCACATTGATTTCTTGCTTATTATATTTGTTGTAAGATAAATTTACTAAGTCTACTGATAATAACTAACTATAAAACAAGTGTTGAAAACATATTTTAACAAAGGGTGTAAGATTTCCGCTGAAAAACCAAGTCTGCTGTATTTCTAAAAAGGTCACCTCACTCGCTGAGTTATCTTATCAATAGCTCTCTCGAGTCTGTTGAGTGGCTAACCCTACTGTCAAGGTTGACTAAGTTGTCCCTCAAGGACTAAGCTGACTTGTGATAAAACTCTAATTTAAAAGGACAAAAATTGAAAATCTGTAAAGTCTATTCAACCCTCCCTCCCCATTATAGACTTTACTTAATCACCCATTGGGACCTACAAAGAAGCCAAGAGTAGTATCTTTGAAAGGACAAATTTGAAACTAAATTCAGAAGAGTCCATCACAGACTCTAAGAAAATTTCGTGAAAGCAAAACAGAACTACCAAAAGCCTCAGAGGTTTCAGCATAGAAAGCCATATGAAGGGAATAGTAGAAACTATCCAAGTCAGGCTGATTAGAATAATCAAATGAGATATCAACCAAGTCCTAAGGGATACAAGCCCAAGTGGCAAAGACCTCATACTCAAAATAGGTCATTCCCAAGGCAAAGAAACCAATATCAGCACACATATACACCAAAGCACAATGCTCACTATGCACAAAAGTTTCATTATTATCCTAAGAAAGTAAATGCACTAGCACACTCACAGGCATATAGACAAAAGAGACAATTGTATGTGCCTAAAGCTCCCAAGCAATTTGCTAAGATTCATTATGATTATGGAACTGATAGGTGGCAACCTCGTAGGGTCAGATCATTTGGCTATAGGTTGGTTGGATCACCTTATAGTGCTAACCCCTTAAGACCCAGACAAGTTTGGGTATCTAAAAATTGATTTCCTTGATTGCAGGTTCATGGAACAGCTGAGTGCCAAGGAACCTGGTACATGGATAGTGGTTGTTCCAGACATATGACTGGCAATAAGAATAATCTATCAAACTTCAAGGAATCAAGAGGAGCAAAAGTCATATTTGGAGGAAATGAAACTCCAGGGAGATAAGAGACATTGGATCCATAAAGAAAAATGGAATGGATATCATAGATGTAGCTTATGTTGAAGGGCTAAATTTCAATCTGCTGAGTATCAACCAACTCTGTGATAAGGGCTACAATGTAGGATTCAACATGGGTGTATGCCAGATCAAGGATGCTGAATCAAATGAAGTTATATTATCAGGATCAAGACAGAAAAACATGTATGTAGTGGATTGGTCTACTGCTACACTGAGTACATGCTTACTAGCAAAAAGTACAGACGAATTAAGTTAGTTGTAGCACAAGAAGCTGAGTCACCTGAATTTTAAGACAATCAACAAGCTTGCAAGGAGTCATCTTGTGGAAGGATTTCCAGACTCAATGTACAAGAAGGAAAGCATTTGGGATGCATGTCAGATGGGAAATCAAATCAAGTCTTCATTCAAGGATAAGCCTAGTCCGTCTTCAAGAAATACACCTTAGTGGTGGTGGATGATTATTCAAGATACACATGGACCATATATCTTTATGTGTAAGAAAAAGGAAACTTTGCAGAACCTTCCACAGCTGATGAGGAGAGTTCAAAATGAGAAGAGTCAAACCATTATCAAAGGTCTGACAGAGGAACTGAGTTGGTCAATGGTATTATAACTCAGTATTGCACAGAAAATGGTATTGCTCATGAGTTATCAGTTGCAAAAACTCCACAGCAGAATGGAGTGGCTGAAAGAAGGAACATAATCCTCAAGGAAGCTGCAAGGACCATGTTAGCTGAAGCTAGATTGCCTAAGAGATTTTGGGTTGAAGCCATTACTACTGGTTGCAACACTTAGAATAGGTATATGATCAATAGGAAGCTGTCCAAAACCCCTTATGAAATTTAGACAGGAAGGAAGCCAAATGTTGGATATTTTCATATCTTTGGATGTAGGTGCTTCATTAACAACAATGGCAAGGACAACCTGAAAGCTTTTGATGCTAAAGCTGATGAAGATATCTTTTTGGGATACTCTGCTGAGAGTAAAACGTTCAGAGTGCTGAACAAGAGGACTATGGTCACAGAAGAGTCTATCCATGTGGTTTTTGATAAACCTAATGTTAATGGAGAAGACATGGATGAATTAGCTGACAAGATGAATCATCCAACTATTCAAAAGAGTCGTTATGTTGAGGCAGACATCAGAAGACTCAACCCAGATGAAGATGAGATAGCTGAATCTCAAAGACAGCTGGAAGGTTTGCAGTTGAATGATGATCAAGAGGAAGTTGTTCAAGACACCTTAGCTACAAGAAGATTTAATCCAGCAGACTTACTCTAACCAGATGTGAGATGGTTGAGAGACCATCCACCAGAGCTTATCATTGGAGATGTTAGAGAAGGAGTAAGAACCAGATCCATGACTCAACATGAAACTATGTTCACTTGTTTCATCTCTCAAATTGAGCCAAAGGATGTGTCACAAGCATTGAATGACACTCATTGGATTCTAACTATGCAGGAAGAGCTGAATCAGTTTGAAAGGAATAATGTTAGGGAATTGGTTCAAAGGCCTACCCATCAAAATGTTATTGGTACTAAATGGGTATTCAGAACCAAGATGAATGAAGAGGGATCTGTAGTAGGAAACAAAGCAAGATTGGTAACCAAAGGGTATTGCCAAGAAGAGGGAATAGATTTTAATGAAACCTTTGCACCTGTTGCTAGATTGGAAGCAATAAGGATGTTTCTTGCTTATGCAACACACAGGAACTGTTAGATAAATATTTTTATCATGATTTTGATGATTTTGTTTAATTATATTTTTACACCAAAACAATGTTTCCAAATGTTGTCCAAATACTCCTAATCGATTTAAATTATTTTCCGGAGTATTTCTTGTAGTTTATTTTTCGAATATTCAAAAAATTCATTTCGGGCGATATAAAAGTGATTTTTATATTTTAAAGTGTTTTTAACAATTACCAAATACTATCAAGGTAAAACGGAGCCCAAAATATGAAGTCAAAATTTTTTCATGGACCGGAACGCTCCTGGAATAGGTTGACCGGTCGACCAAAGTGGTCTTCCGGTGCCTGAAGCTTTCAGATTTCTATTTCTAAAAAAAGACATTCCAGGGACAGGTTGACCAGGAGGTCGACCAGTCAACCCCCCGGTCAACCTGTGTGCTTGTCCTCTGTTTTGAATTTGCTCATTCTGTAAACATACAGGGACAGGTCGACCTATAGGTCGACCGGTCGACCCCCTAGTCGACCTGTGTGGGACTCCAACTCAACGGTTCAATTTCAAATCTTTTGTACTAATCGACCGGTCGACCCACCAGTCGACCTGCTCAAAAATCAGATGATTTTGAGCCTGTGGGAGACAACGTTTCCTTAAATTGTGGGATTGATTTCTAACAGCTATAATCTTGATAAATCTGCATTTTCTTTACAGATTTCATTCTCCAAGAGGAGCCTATCAATGTTCAAAACCTCTCCTATAAATAGAGGAATATTTGAAACAACAAGAAACAACACAATACAACAAGAAATTCTGCAAATTTGTCTAAGTCTTTATTTTCAACATTCTTATTGTAATAGCCTAAGATTATCACTTTCACATCTTGCTTATTAGACTTTTCTTCTTGGTTACACTTGCACTTTTGAGTTGTAATATTTCATTTAAAGTGTAATCTTGATTGTAATTGTAACATCATCCAAAACAAGAAATCCTTGTTAGTATTCTTTTGGCGAGAGCACGTTTGGTTGATGAAAGGTTGGTGATTGAAAAGCTTGGTGCTTTTCATGTTGAAGAGTTTGGTGCTCTTCGAGGTGCTGGAAGAGTTTGGTGCTCTTCGTGGTGAAGAAGAGTTTGGTGATTTTCGAGGTGAAGAAGAGTTTGATGCTCTTCGAGTTTGAAGATTGGGGTAATCTTCACAGGTGTCGTTGTAAGAATAGTGTGGTACACTTCAAGGTGAAGTTGTAATAGTTTTGGTAACTATTAGTAAAATTCTTTTTCTTTTTTGAAATCCATCCCGGATATACTGGGGTGGTAGAGCACGTAGTCCCTAGGTGGAGTGAAGCTCTATAAATCATCGTGTGTTATTTGTTTTCCCGCACTTACACTCTTGCTATCATCTTCACATTCGAAAAAGAGGGCGAAACTCAGAAAATCGGCATAATCTATTCGCCCTCCCTCTAGATTATCGTAGCCACTTGGACTAACAAGTGGTATCAAAGCTAAACTCTTTGGCAAGCTCATTTCTCATTGCAAGTAAAGAGGAAAGATCCATGGCTACGAACGAGAGCTATCTACCAATCGGTGCTTCATTCAATAGACTGCCTCTCTTCGACTCCAACAATTAGGCATTTTGGAAAGATAGAATGGAGTGTTTCTTACAAGGTTGCGGGTTTGATATTTGGGACACGGTTATAAACAGAGTATCCATCTCGATGAAGAAAAAGGAAGGAAGAACTCAAATTCCCAAAACACTCAAGGAGTTTGATGATGAAGACAAGAAAATATTCTCTTTAAACGGTAAAGCTCTTAACATTCTTCATTGTTCTCTTACCGCTATGGAATATAATCGTATTAGAGGAATTCGATCCGCTCATGATGTTTGGGAAAAATTGGAAGTTATCTATGAAGGCACAAAAAAAGTGAAACAAGCTCGAAAGACCATGTTGGTCAAAGAGTTCGAAAATTTCAATACGAATATATTTCCAAAATGGTTGAAAGGCTTGATAATATTGTAAATCCTCTAGTTGCACTTGGGAAAATTATTTCCAAAGATAATAAGGTCACAAAAGTTCTAAATTCTCTTCCCGCCTCTTGGTCCAAAAAAGTTACAGCTATTACGGAAGCTCAAAATTTAGAAACTCTAAATTTTGATGAGCTCATTGGCAATCTTCTCATCTATGAAGTAAACCAATGAAAGGAGTAATTCAAAAGCATCGACTTCTCAATCGGATATGGGATCAACTCCAAAGGTCTTGCCTCAAAATCGAAATATTATTATTCAAGTGATGAGGAAGATGAAGAAGAAGATGAAGATGAAGATGAGGAACTTATTAGAAAATTTACAAAGTTTGTAAATAAAAACAAGGAAAGGAAAGCAAGAAACAAGTTTTGCTTTAGATGCGGAAAACCCGGACACCATGTTGACGATTGTCCAAAAGGGGAGGAAGAACAAAGGAAAGAGAAATACCACAGAAAATTAAAAGCCTTAAATGCCAAAGCCGAAGCATAAACATGGGATGAGCTTCTTGCAACATCCGATGATGAGGAAGCCGAGCAATGTCTAATGGGCATCGAAGAAGACAATGAGGTACGCTCTAATTCTTCTATCTTTTTTATTAATGAATTGCAAGATGATTTTGATGAGCTTCAAAATGAATTCCAAAGCATGCTTTTTAAATACAAAATTTTGAAAAAGGAATTCAACTCTTTGAAAAATGAAAAGGATAGTTTACTTGCTTCATATGAATCACTTTCTTGTGCTCACACTAGTACACTTGATAAGGTTAGAAACCTTGAAAAAGAAATAGTACTCTTGTTAAGGATATTGATTGCATGAAAAAGGATATATTAAAATTTAACTTGAGTACCGATAAAATGACCAAAATTCTTGATGTTCAACGTTGTGATCATTTGAAACTAGGACTTGGTTATAAGCCTAATGCTACTAATGATATGAAAAAGAACCACGTCTCTATGCATGTTAATCATTATGCTTCTAGAACTATTACATGTTTTTATTGTGGTAAAGGTGGTCACACGGCAAATACTTGTCGGGCTAGAAATAATTCTAATTATTATTGGAGACCTAAAAATCTCAATGCTAATCCCAAAGGACCCAAACACTTGAGGGTACCACAAGATAATTTCATGTTAGGCACTTGGCGCAATAAAAGTCAAAGAAAATTCAACTCGTCAAATAGACAACAAATGTTCGCGCCATTTGATCAAGGGAGAAGACATTATCAACAAAATCATTTTCCAAGAAGAAGGTATAATCAACAAAGGAAAAGATACAACCATTGGCAATGGCGAAATTGGTAACTCTTATCCTCTTCTTTAATTATGTATTTCATATTGTCTTTTATAATTATTGCACATATTCATGTCTTTATTTTTGTCTTGATTGTCAATTTGTTTTTCAAAACGTTTCTAAAAAATGAGGTCTCAACTATATACCCTCGGATTTTCAAATTTCAAAAGAGACCTTATATAGCTTTTCATAAGCTCATTAGAACTTACATGTTTTATCAAACTTTTGTAGTTCTTACAAAAGCATAGTATGTGCCACTAGTCTAATTTCTAAATTGGCTTATATCAATTTTGTCTATATTATTCTGTACTACTAAACTCTTGTGCAAGAATCTCTCTTAAGATTATGTAGGAGATATTTTGGTGTTAATGGACTAAGGATCGTAGAGGGATCAATGTTTTTCTACATCAAATTGGACAAGAATGGTAAATTGTTCGTCAGATAAAATAAAGGTATGTCCACCATCTTATCTTACTACTCATAGACTTGATATTCTTCATGTCGTATGCATATGTGCTCGATTTCAATGCAATCTCATAAAATCTCATTTAAGTGTTGTTAAAAGAAATTTTCAATATTTGGAAGGCACTCTTTCTTATGGCTTGTTTTATCCAAAGTTGTAGAACTTTCCTTTTTTTTGGATAACAAGTCCGGTATAATGTTTTCTCAAAATTCGATTCTTCATAACCAAATAAACCATACTGAGATTCAAAAGGGATTGCATTGCAAAAGAAAAAATTGAGATGTGCTTTATTCCATCTCAAGATTAACTCGTGGATATTTTTACAAAACCGTTAACCGCCGAGTCTATTACCTTAATTCAAGCTTGTTTAGGCATAATGTAAATTGAATGAGGTTTATGATTGTATTTTGTGCATTTTTAAAACTTAGGGGTGAAAAATCAGATTTTTGGCTCAAAATTCGGACAGAGACTGGATTGGAATTCAGATACCAGTCGACCAAGAGGCCGACCAGCCCAGGGACCGGCCGCCCACCTGGTTCTAATATCATAAGAGTTGCTTATTAGGCTTTCCTTCTTGATTACACTTGCACTATGTAATATTTCACTTAAAGTGTAATCTTGATTATAATTATAATATCATCCAAAACAAGAAATCCTTGTTGGTGTTCTTTTGGCAAGAGCACGTTTGGTTGATGAAAGGTTGGTGATTAAAAAGATTGGTTCTTTTCGTGTTGAAGAGTTTGGTGTTCTTCGAGGTGTTGGAAGAGTTTGGTGCTCTTCGTGGTGAAGAAGAGTTTGGTGCTCTTCGAGTTGGAAGATTGTGGTAATCTTCATAGGTGTCGTTGTAAGAAGAGTGTGGTACTTTCAAGGTAAAGTTGTAATAGTTTTGGTAACTATTAATAAAATTCTTTTTCTTTTTTGAAATCCATCCCAGATATACTGGGATGGTAGAGCACGTAGTCCCTAGGTTGGGTGAAGCTCTATAAATCATCGTGTGTTGTTTTTATTCCCGCACTTACACTCTTGCTATCATCTTCACATTCGAAAAAGAGGGCGAAACTCAAAAAATTGGCATAATCTATTCACCCCCTCTAGATTATCGTAGCCACTTAGACTAACAAGAACTTCACAGTCTATCAAATGGATGTGAAGAGTGCATTTTTGAATGAACTTTTTGAAGAAGAAGTCTATGTGGAACAACCTCCAGGTTTTGAGCAAAAAACTATTGGAGATAAAGTCTACAAGTTCAAGAAGGCATTATATGGTTTGAAGCAAGCACCAAGAGCATGGTATGACACATTGTCTCAGTTTCTTACAAATAATGGATTCACCAAAAGTAAAGTTGATAGAATACTCTTCAGAATTCAAGATGGAGAGAGCACACTGCTTGTTCAAATATATGTGGATGACATCATTTTTGGATCCACAAACAAAGAGATGTGTGACAAATTTTCAAACCTTATGCAAGGGAAGTTTGAGATGATCATGATGGGAGATCTGACTTTCTTTCTTGGTCTTCAAGTCAAGCAAATGAAGGATGGGACCTTCATAAGTCAAACCAAATATACCAGAGTTTTGATGAAGAAATTTGGTGTGGAAGAGAAGTCATTTGTGAAGATTCCCATGAATACATCTGTGAAGATGGATATGGATGCAGAAGGAAAAGTTGTTGATCAAACAAGGTATAGAGCACCCATTGGATCATTACTCTATTTGACAGCTAGCAGACCAGACATCACAATTTGTTGTAGGTGTATATGCAAGATTTCAATCTGCTCCCAAGGAAAGTCATATGACTGTAGACAAGAGAACCCTAAGGTATTTGAAAAGAAGCCAAGAAGTTGGCTTATGGTATCCAAAGGAAGGAGGATTCAAGCTGATTGGCTATTCAGACTCAATCTATGCGATGGATGTAGAGTTGGCAGGAAGAGTACATCTGGTACCTGCCAAATGCTTGGAAATAGATTGGTTTCTTGGTTCAACAAGAAACAAAACTCAATAGCTATATCCACAGTTGAAACATAGTACATTGCTGCAGGTAGCTGTTGTGCCCAAGTTCTATGGATGAGGCAACAGTTGGGAGATTATGACATTGAAGAAAGAGAGATTCCAATTATGTGTGATAACATAAGTGGGATCGCAATCACTCGGAATCCAGTTTTGCGCTCAAGGACCAAGCACATTGATGTCAGATATCATTTTATAAGAGATCATGTTGAAAAGAAAGACACCACATTGGAATACATATCAACTGAGAAACAGTTAGCTTATATATTTACAAAGCCCTTACGTGAATCAAGATTTGAAGAACTTAAGAATGAGCTTGGATTGATTGAGTTGTGTTAGAAAGCTCAGAGGACTCATTCAGCATAGTTAAAGATGAGAGAATTGCATATCAGAAGAGTTTCACTCATTCAGCCAAGTGAAACAGCTTATGTGGCTAGTCAGCTGAATCTAGTTAGCTGGACAACCAAGTGATTATTTAGTCGATTCAAGGAAAAGATAAGCAGAATCGAGTCATAAATGAAGAAAGCCAAGCATTTATGAAGCTAAGTGACCAAAAGGGGTCGTTTTCCTCGAGCGGGATTATTTTTAGGCTTGACGTCAGCATCATTAAATGATGTCAGTAAAAGCCTGCGACGGTTTATCCATGATTGGATATAAATACTACTGCATTTAATATGGGGAAATTAATGCGGTTTGAAAACATGATCTAAACTGTTGATCAAGATTTAAACTTTTCAAATTCTAAAAATCATCCTTTCAAGTCCCATATATTTTCTCTCTTCACTTACATTCTTGCATTCAAAGGATTCCAAACTATCTCTCTGCGAAAATACTCCAGAACCCTAGTTCTTTGCTTTCGATTTCAAAGCTCAAATGGCACCTACATACAACTATGTCAAGCTTGCTAAGAAAATCCACACAGGGGCTCTCGTGGATTTTGAATGGTTGGTCAAGCAAGGCATTAACAAGAACCTTGCTGAGAATATTTCCCAGAAACTTGAGAAAGCTGGTCTCAAGAAGTTTCTGACGATGGAGATATCCCATACATACCCAGAGGAAGTGGCTATGTACTATGTGAACGCTTCAGTTCACGATGAAGAGATTCGTTCATCTGTGAATGGGAAGGACTTCAAGTTGGTTGCGGCCGACTTGGTTGAGTACTGTTTTCTCCCTACCAGTGGTCTTAAGGAGTTGACTGGTAAGGATGTTGACTTGACTGTGGCTTGGAAGGAGATAGCCAAGCCTGAGTATGATGGAAAATCAAACTACTCAGCTTTGAAGAAGCTGATCAAGGAGGACTACCACAAGCTCATGGATGTGGTGGCTAAGTGCATTGACATGAAGTTTGGCTCATTCAATCAGCTCTCTCGGACTAAGCTGATTGTAATGGCGGCCATTATGGAGGAGAAAAAGGTAAACTAGGATGAGTTCATTTTTGGGAAGTTATGCCAGAATGTGATCAACATGAAGGTGGATGCTGATGGCAAGTTCACGAGTTCGCTGGGTTATGGTCTAATTCTAGGTCATTTGATGGAGAAGAAGGGTGTCCTCCTGCACAATGGGAAACCCTTCCATGCTAACAAAAGAATGTTCAAGGCTAACCTCTCAGGCGCCCAGAAGCAGGCCCATGCAAAGAAAACTGCTACCTCTGAGGGGGAATCAGCTGAGCATGTCCCCGAGGACACAACTATTTCCGCTCCTGCTCCCTCACCAAAGCCTGTTCCAGCTCCCTCTCATATGGATAGAAAGACGAGAATAGTTGCACCCGCAAGGCAGCTGCGAAGAAGCAGAAGACTGGAGAGACAATCTTCACGGCTGAGGAGCCAGAACAACTTGAGCCTGAAGTTCCCCTGGAGAGGAAGACTAGGAGAAGGCTTATGAAGAAGGATAACAAAGCTGCTGAGCTAGCTGAGTCTGCCACAGCTGAGACAGAGAAAACTATTGTTGAAGAACAACATAAATCAAAGGATGGGAATGGTGGTGAAAGCACTGCTTAAGAAACTCAAACAGCTGCTCAGCCACATACATCTGAACAACACAACTGTCAGGCCCACAGCTGATACATCTGAACAAGACACAACTGATACAAGGAAAGATGATTCAACTGTTACACCACCTCAGACCGATGCTGCTGTAGCTGTGGTAGAGAAGGCTCTTATTGAGCCTATGCAAGAAAATGATGATGACGATGTTCTTCTATTACCCAGCATCTCCGAATATCGAAGATAGTTTGCGCGCATGGAGGTTTATGAAGCTGAGTGCCAACCGAATTCAATTTGAAAGGCCGGACATGATTGATGAGGAGGAATACTCCCTAGAATTTTTAGGCAACATTCATATCCGCTCTGCTCTTGATTTAGACTTATGCACTACCTTATTGTATGAGAAGAAGGACAAGGAGAAGACTAAGGAATTGGAGAAGGCCAAGGCCATTGAGGAATCCCTAAAACCTCACACTTGTGCCTTCACAGATCCAAATTCCTGAGGATACCTTAGAAAGTGCGAGCAACAACGATGTGGAAATCATGGATGCAGCTGAGCTGCATCAAACACTTAAAGAGTCTAGAGTGATGCATGAGCAATCATTGCATAGGGGTCTAGGAGAATCTTCTAGCCAAATCTCTCTAACCCCTGACATTCTTGAAATGGTGAGGATGATCGCAGAAACAACCTCACCAGCTCACTCTGAAGGACCAACCAGGGAAACTGGTGATGAAGTTAGGGATGAAGATGTAGTGGGCAACCTAACTGAGCCAAACCCTGTGAAAGTTGTTGAAACAACTGCCCAGACGGCTGATAGCTCAAAGGGAACAGTTGAGTCTCATGTGTCAGTTGACCCCACTGCTCTTGATTCAGCTGGTGAGCCAGCTGAGGGAAAACTGAACACACCGCAGCCGGGTTGGAGGAGTTTGTGGGAGACCTTAACAAATTAAAGTTAGGAGGTGAAGGTGAGACCTAAACTGAACAACAGAGTGGGATTGACAATGCTTTGACGGTCAAGACTATCTCAATTGAGATTCCACCAGCACTGCAGGCCGAGGATGCTGCTGAAACAGCTGAGGCACATGATGGACAACAAACCAAGTCAGTTGACACTATTGGTCATGAAAGTGAAACCCAATAGGTTGAGACCTCGAAGGATGCCACATCTGAAGACCTTAATGCAGCTAAGTATGCAGAAGAGATTGCTGAAGGCCTTGCAGCGGTTGAGACTGCTGCTAAAGTTGCTGAAGGCCCCCATGAGGTTGAGACTTCTAGGGGTGTTGTTCTTGAGAAAGGAAAGTTGTCGGTTCCAATAACTCCTGTAACAAAGTCTACTGAAATGGAAGAAATAAGTGCATTACATGACTCTGATGACAATGTACAGTTGGAGTTCCTTGACTCTGACAATGAAGTTGAGTTAACCCCCAAAGACCCAGCTGAAGAGGAACATGTGTGTTAGGAAAACTTATGTTTAGATTTTGATGAGGAACCCAATCAATATATTTTAACGGTAGCATTCGCTTTCATCAACAGAAGGTACATATTCATAAACATTAACTTTAGCCACAAGCGGCACATGGTCGGAACGGCGGTCCCCCGCGCTCATTTCCCAGTCACTCCCGTCATCAACTCACTGTGCACCCAATTTTTTTGAAAAATGATAATTAACATTAAATCTTAATAATTTAACTTTATTAAAATGCTATGAGCATAATTTGTTTTTTTTTAATAAGTTGGGAGTAGTGGTTGGAGGGGATGTGATAAATTCCAAAGAAACTGAAAGATACAGGATTCGAACCCTGGTCCACACCATTATAAAGGATTAGCGATACCATTTGAGCTACAAGCTTGTGGTGCAACTTTAATAAAAAATCTGAAAAATTCAAACATATTGGCAAGATATAAAACATATCAATTAAACTAAATAAGGTATATATAATATGAACTTATCAAGTGATTAGAGAAATTCTAAGCTAAACTATATTTTTCTTTCTACAATTATATTTTTTAGTGTAATAGGATCAGTTTATTGAAAAGAAATCCAAAGCTCAGTTTTTCAATTCAAAATATACAATTTGCTTGGGTACATGAGTTTTAAATAAAAGATTTAGCTTATAAATTTGTAGGTAACTGTCTAATTTTTTTGTAATTTTGGTCCTGTAAGTTTAAGATTTGTGTAATTTTGGTCCTATAAATTTTAAGTTGATGCAAGTTTGGTACTAAGAGCTATTTTAATATTTCAATTATTCACTAAATGCCTTGATAGCCAAAATAATCAATATACCTAAGATCAAGTTAAAATGGTATCAGAGCCTATATTTTATTTACTTGAGTTGAATTTATTTATCATTTATGATATGGATTGCCTAATGATTGAAAAATTTTAGATATCTGGGATCAAAATCGTAGATACGAGTTATATATGTATTATTTTCTAATTATGAAAATATACCAAATATTCTCACTAGGCAAAGGAGTTGGAAGTTGGGTGTGAAAGGCAAAATAAAACACTTTTTGAGAAATATTTTAGTGAAACCTTGCCTACACTAGCTTGTAGCTTAACTGGTATCGATTACCCTTTGTAAGGGTGTTGACCGGGGTTCGAACCCGATATCTTTTAGTTTCTTTGAAATTTATCCCCTCCCCTCCAACCAATACTCCCAACTTATTAAAAACAACTGTTTGATAAATGGTTTTATCATGATTTTGATGATTTTGTTTTTATATAAAAACAATGTTTTTAAAGGTTGTCCAAATACTCCTAAATGATTTAAAATGGTTTTAAATATTGTCCGGAGTATTTTTTCAAGTCTATTTTCGACAAAATTGGACAACGCTTTTATATGATTTTGTGTCAAGTGTTTTTACATCAAAACAATGTCCCTGAATGTTGTCCTAATACTCCCGATTGGTCTAAAATATTTTTACTATTTTTCAGAGTATTTCTTGAAGTTTATTTTCGATATAAAATTGGACAACACTTATGTTTCAGGCTCGACCGGTCGCCCTATAGAGCAACCCATACCTGTGTTGAGTTTTGGAACAGAAAAAGGGACGGAGGAAAACTTGAGGGGGGCGACCGGTCGACCCTAGGGCGACCGGTGCCTGGGAAGCCCCCTTAAGGTGCAGTCTTCTCTGTTTCATGTTTTAACTACCCCCAACCGGTCCAACATGAGGGCGACCAGTCACACCCCCCTCCGACCAGTCCCCCTGTGTAATAATTGCAGAGTTTTCAATTTCAACTTATCTCTGCGCGACCGGTCGAACCCCTCGTTTGACAGCAAACTATCCGTTGAGTTTGCAGACAACTTTTCCTTAATTTGAGGGGTTGATTTCTAACAGCTCTTTTCTTCAATTGTCTTGGTATTTTTTACAGAATTCATGTCCCCAAGAGGAGCATATCATGTACAAGACATCTTCTATAAATAGAGGAAGAATTGAAGCAACACAACAAGAGAAAAAACTACAACACAACAAGATACACTCAAGAATACACTTGTTCTTACATTGTCTTATTTCTTGTTGTAATTTGCCTAGCTATTCACTTTCTCATTCTTGAGGTCTAGGCTATTCTTGATTACACTTGCACTCAATTGTATAATTTATTATCGAGTTGTAATCTTGAATTTTTGGGTTATCATTCAACACAAGATATCCTTGTGAGTGTTCTTGTGGTAAGAACACCCTTGGGTGATCTAGGTGTTAGGTGTGAGAAGATTGTGGTAATCTTATTGTTGAGGTGTTGAAGAATTTGATATTCTTCAAGGTTTAAGATTGTGGTAATCTTCACAAGGTGCCGTTGGAGATTGTGGTAATCTTCAAGAGAGATTGTGGTAATCTCAAAGGTGGTGTTGAAGAAGAGTGTGGTGCTCTTCAAGGTGTTGTTGTAAGTTGGTGTTGTATTAATTTTGGTAATGAATAAAATCTTTTTTTCTTTTTGAAATCCATCCCGGATATACTGGGGTGGTAGAGGATTAGGCCCTAGGTGGGTTGAACCTCTATAAATCGACGTGTGTTGTTTATTTCCCGCACCTTTTTATTATGTCTTGGCTTGTTTTGCTCGGAAAAGAGGGCGAAATCGAAAAAGATGGAGATAATCTATTTTCTCCCCCCTTTAGATTATCGTAGCCGCTTGGACTTACAAGTGGTATCAAAGCCAAACTCTTTGGCAAGCTCGTTTCACATCGCGAGTGAAGAGGAACGATCGTCGGCTACGAATGAAGCTCAACTTTCCGGCACCTCCACCACCAAGCTACCTCTATTTGATTCCAAAAATTATATATTTTGGAAAGAAAGAATGGAATGCTATTTACAAGGTTGCGGGTTCCATATTTGTAACATCATCATCAATGGAGAATCCATTCCAATGAAAGACACACCATACACCTCCAAAGCTCTCAAGGAGCTCAATGATGAAGAAAAGAAAACCATCTCCTTAAATGGTAAAGCTCTCAATATTTTGTATTGTTCACTTACTAATTTGGAATATGAACATATTGTAGGAATTCGATCGGCACATGAAGTATGGCAAAACTTAGAAGCCATCTATGGAGTATTTGCAAATGAAAGGAGTCAAACAAAAGCATCTACTTCTCAAAGGGATACAAGTTCAAATCTAAGGAACAAGCCTTTTACAACTTCCAACTATGAAGTAGTCGAACAATGTTTTATGGGCATCGAAGAAGAAAACGAGATATGTCTTAAACCCTCTACTTCCTATGATATTGTCATTAAAAATAATTATAGTGATTTGCAAAATGATTTTGATGATCTTCAAAATGAATTCCAAAATTTACTAGTTAAGTACAAAAATTTGAAAAAGGAATTCAATGTTTTGAAAAATGAAAAGGATAGTTTATTTACTTCCTATGAATCACTATCATGTGCTCACACCACCACACTTGACAAGGTTAGAAACCTTGAAAAACAAAATAGTACTCTTGCTGAGGATATTAATTGCATGAAAAATGATTTATCAAAATCCAACTTAAGTACCAATAAATTGCCCAATGTTGTGAATGTTAATGGTTGTGATAGTATGAATAGTGAACTTGATCATGAGCCTAATATTGTCAAGCATATGAAAAAGAATCGAGTTCTTATGCATGTTAGTAATATTACTTGCTTTTATTGCGGTAAAAAGGGTCATACGGTAAATACTTGTCGGGCTAGAAATAGCTCAAATTATCTTTGGAGACCTAAAAGTCTCAATACTAATCCCAAAGGACCCAAGCACTTGAGGGTACCACAAAACAATGTTATATTAGGTACCCGCGAAATAATAATCAAAGAAAATTCATACCGCCAAGAAAACATCAAATGACCATTTCATTTGATCAAAGGAGAAAATATTTTCAACAAAGTCATTTTCCAAGAAGAGGAAACAATCAAAAATGGGATGAACAAAATCCTTGGAAATGGCAAAGACATTATCAACAAGATGATTTTTCAAGAGAAAGACACTTTCAAAAATGGGAAGGCCACAATGCTTGGAAATGGAGCAATTGGAGAAACCATCATCAACATGAAGATTTTCAAACGGGAAGATATCATCAACAATGGGAACGACACAACCCATGGAAATGGCGAAATTGGTAAACTGTATCTCCCTATTTAAATATGCATTTTATTTTTGCATGTTCTTATTTGTGTTTAAATTGCAAAATGAGTTTTAAAATTTATAAGGTCCTCAATAAATATTTGTGTTTTTAAAATCCTTTGAAAATGAGACCTTACATGTTGTTTTTAAACTCTTATGGATTTCTATAGCATTAGTATTTTTATTGTGATATCTTTTATTACTTGGCCTACACTTGTGTTATTATATCTTGTGCAAAATTTGTTTAAAGTATTGTGTAGACTCATGTATATTCACAAATGGCTATCTACGTCATTATATGCCAAGAGTGACATAAACTATCGAGGTACGCTCATCATTGGTATTCATTTTATAGACTCGATACATTTGTGCCATATGACTATGTGTTTATTTTATACAAGTGCCATTAAGAGGATGTTTTGATTTTTTGAAAAGGCATTATTTGACATAGCTTGTTTTTTCCAAGATTTGTAAAGGATTATATTTTGTTTTGATAAAACAATTGATCTACTAAATTATGCATTTTATTGCACATATAAATGCCACTATTCTTGGATACTTATGTCAAACCTCTTGTTCATATGATTCTTGTAAATGAGGTCTCAACTATGTGCTCTCTTATTGTCAAATTTCAAAAGAGACCTTATGTAGCTTTCTTAAGCTTATTTGAACTTGAATGATTTATTAGACTCTTGATGATGCATAGTATGTGGTGCTTAAAATAGTGTATCTATTATTCGATATTACTATGCTCGTGTGCAAAATATCTTGTTAAGATTTTGCAGAAATTTATGATATTTCGCAACAAGTTTGATGAACAAGACAAGGTTAGTAGCTCAATGATATTGTCAAGAAGAAGGTAATGATTTTGATGTAATATTTGCACTCATAGCACATTTAGAAGTTATTTGCACTTTACTTGCTCATTCTTGTTTTGAGAAAATTTCAAGCTTTAACAAATGGATGTTAAATCCAATTTTCTAAATGGTTTTATTCAAATAGAAGTCTATCGGAGTTTAAAATTTTTAGGCCAAATGATTTTTATAAAAAGGCCTTGTACGGTTGATACAAGTACCCCGTATATAGTTTGATAGACTTAGCTATTTTTGCAAAATAATTTTACAAAAGGTAAAGTTGATACTACACTTCTTGAAAAAGGGCAAGGTTGTTTACTTGTGCAAATTTATGTTGATAATATTTTTTGTGCTACTAATGAATATTTGTGCAAGATATTTTTCCAAGTCAATGCAAGGTGAACCTAAGATGAGCATGATGGAGGAGCTCAAATTTATTCATTGGACTTCAAGTTAAACAATGCCAAGAAGGTGGGTATATTCCACAATCAAAGTGTACAAAAGAAGAAATTAGGCATTGAAGAAGGAAGAATCATCTCAACCTCTATGGCTACCAATGTAGAGATTGACAAAGGTTGAGGAAGGTATATCGGTTAACAAACATATTCGAGGTATGTTCACTTTCTTTTATTATTCCTATAGACTCGACATTCCATAGGCCTTATGTCTATATGCTCGACTTCAAAAACTATCCCAACGAATCTCATTAAAAGTGTCATTAAAAGAAATTTTCAAATACTTGAAAGACACTTCTTCTTATGACTTGTTGTATCCAAAGTATTAAAACGTTCTTATTTTTTCGGGATAACAAGTTCGGTGTTTACAATTTCTCAAAATATGGTTCGTCATAATCGAACTAAACATATTGAGATTCGATATATTTGTTAAGGGATTGCAATTTTAACAAAAACTTAAGATGTGTTTAATTCCGTCTCAAGGATAACTCGCGGACTTTTTTTCATTAACCGCTGAGTATTTTACCTCATTTCGAGCTTGATTATGACATAATGTATATTGAATGAGGTCTACGTTTGCATTTTGCACGTTTTAAAACTTAGGGGCTAAAAATCGGATTTTTGGATCAAATTTCGTATTTTCAAAACAGAAATGAACCACTGGGCTGACTGGGGCAAGGCCGACCGGTCGCCCAAGCCGTCGACCGGTCGCCCTGCCCCTGACCGGTCGCCCTTGGTGAAATTTTGGCTTAAAACGGTTCTGTTTTCCAGACTGAGCAACTTTTGATTTTTGGTTCATTTTTCGTCCCCTTTGCAATTTTCACACACAATTCACTTCAAATGAGTTTTGATGCATGAATTATATATTTTGGGGACTACCTAGCTCGGTTATCATCATTGATGCTCGTCTTTACCGATTTAATGGTAAGAATTCTACTTCCTTATCTCAATTGGGTTGAACCCTTGAGAACTTGGCCTATATGTATTTTCTTGATGAAATTTGTATATGTTTGTGATGAGATTGTTATTTATGATATATTGTATTGTGTTTAAACTGATTTGGTGATGAAAAACTTGGCTTGATTGCATTTACAAGGGCTATATATATCTTCTTCAATTTTTGACGCCCGCCAAGTATTCGATAAAATGTTTCAATGAAAAATTCATCACCTACATGATTCTCTTGATTTCAAATGTCTTATGTATTTATAGAGATCATGTTCTTGCCAATCAAATGAGTTTTCATGTCGTGTGATTGACTTTTTCCTCCTAATTGGTCTATAAGCTTTAATGTTCAAATAGCTCGATACATTGGTTACATTGCGCACTTTGATATGAATATATGATGTGTTTATCGTGCTAACATTCTTTTTGATGATTCCAAAGGGGGAGAAACAGGTTATGAGCTCTTTAGCTCAAAGAAGCTAAGATAAGCTTAACGAAAAAAAAGCTATAAGCTATGGCTTCATAAAGCCATAAGTTGTGGATCATATTTAGTCCACTTGGTGTTTTATGGCTGTGTATGATTCTTGGTCCATTGGTTGTAGTATGGACTTAAATATGTTTCTAATGATGTCTCTTTGACAGGGGGAGCTTTTAAGTTATTGATACTTAAGCTCAATATTGAAAAGCTAAACCTTTAGCTTTTGATTAAATTGCTCTTGTTGTGCATGTTGATAGGGGGAGCATTTGCTATATGTGTTTGAATATCTCTACTCCCTTCCTTGTGTTTATATTGCGCGGAATATTGTCGCTCTCAACGGATATTTATTTTTTTACCAGAAAACTTGTTTTGTTTTCAATATCGCCTCTCAAAATTGTTTTGCTTTCAAAATCGACCTTGTTGAATTGTTTTGGTTTGTAATCATCAAAAAGGGGGAGATTGTTTGATAAATGGTTTTATCATAATTTTGATGATTTTGTTTTTATATCAAAACAATGTTTTTAAAGGTTGTCCAAATACTCCTAAATGATTTAAAATGGTTTTAAATATTGTCCGGAGTATTTCTTCAGGTCTATTTTCGACAAAATTGGACAACGCTTTTATATGATTTTGTGTCAAGTGTTTTTACATCAAAACAATGTCCCTGATTGTTGTCCTAATACTCCCGATTGGTCTAAAATGTTTTTACTATTTTTCGGAGTATTTCTTGAAGTTTATTTTCGATATAAAATTGGACAACACTTATGTTTCAGGCTCGACCGGTCGCCCTATAGGGCAACCCGTACCTGTGTTGAGTTTTGGAACAGAAAAAGGGACAGAGGAAAACTTGAGGGGGGCAACCGGTCGACCCGGAGGTCGGCCGGTAATGCCAAAGGTGCCTGGGAAGCCCCCTCAAGGTGCAGTCTTCTCTGTTTTATGTTTTAACTACCCCCAACCGGTCCAACATGAGGGCGACCAGTCACACCCCCCTCCGACCAGTCCCCCTGTGTAATAATTGCGAGTTTTCAATTTCAACTTATCTCTCACGACCGGTCGAACCCCTCGTTTGACAAAGAAACTATCCGTTGAGTTTGCGGACAACTTTTCCTTAATTTGAGGGGTTGATTTCTAACAGACTCTTTTCTTCAATTGTCTTGGTATTTTTCTGAGAATTCATGTCCCCAAGAGGAGCCTATCATGTACAAGACATCTTCTATAAATAGAGGAAGAATTGAAGCAACACAACAAGAGAAAAAACTACAACACAACAAGATACACTCAAGAATACACTTGTTCTTACATTGTCTTATTTCTTGTTGTAATTTGCCTAGCTATTCACTTTCACATTCTTGAGGTCTAGGCTATTCTTGATTACACTTGCACTCAATTGTATAATTCATTATCGAGTTGTAATCTTGAATTTTTGGGTTATCATTCAACACAAGATATCCTTGTGAGTGTTCTTGTGGTAAGAACACACTTGGGTGATCTAGGTGTTAGGTGTGAGAAGATTGTGGTAATCTTCTTGTTGAGGTGTTGAAGAATTTGGTATTCTTCAAGGTTGAAGATTGTGGTAATCTTCACAAGGTGCCGTTGGAGATTGTGGTAATCTTCAAGAGAGATTGTGGTAATCTCAAAGGTGGTGTTGAAGAAGAGTGTGGTGCTCTTCAAGGTGTTGTTGTAAGTTGGTGTTGTATTAATTTTGGTAATAAATAAAATCTTTTTTTCTTTTTGAAATCCATCCCGGATATACTGGGGTGGTAGAGGATTAGGCCCTAGGTGGGTTGAACCTCTATAAATCGACGCGTGTTGTTTACTTCCCGCACCTTTATTATTGTCTTGGCTTGTTTTGTTTGGTGAAATCGAAAAAGATGGAGATAATATATTCACCCTCCCCCCTCTAGATTATCGTAGCCGCTTGACGTACAAAAACAACCTGAAAAGAAGTGGAATGGATGTTGATGAAAGTTGTCAGGTTTGTGGGGAGAAAAAGAGAAACTGAACATATTTTCTTCTTCTGTCAAAGAGCTAAATTGGTATTGGAAATTAGCTCCAATTCATTGGGATGGATTGTCTAAGGAGGCTGAATCCTTCTCTGCGTGGTGGAGCGGGTTGTGCTGTGTTAAAGGGGCTGAATGATTTGAGGAAAGACTTCAACTTACCTCTTACATGCTTTGGGGTTATGGAAAACACGGAATTTGTGGATCCTTTAGAAAGTTAGGAATTGTGAGAAAAGTATTGTGGATGGGGCTGTGATGGAATGGATGGAATTCCAAAAGCTGAAAAAACTTTCATCTAAATAAGTTGCTTCTGTTTTTTCTGGATTGGTAGGACTTGTCAGTGCCAATTTGTTCTTCAGTTGAGGTGATGTTGTTTTGAGTATTTTTGGTATTTTGTAGTTTCAATGTCTAGGATGTAATCAGTTGACTCATAGCTTTGATCCCTGGTTTTGTGTTGTTTTATAATCTGATGAATAGGCTTCGAGTTCCTGTTTAAGTGTACAGCTTTGAAGCCAAAGTCATTAGGTGTTTTGGTTTGTTTTGGGGCGTGTCCCTTGTCTAGATATACATCTTTTTGGATTTTTTCTCTTTTCTATTTGGAATTTTCGTTTGTTTCCAAAAGGAACTTCGTCAGTTGATCACCCTTTTGTAATTGCTTCTGAGTTTCAATATATTGTTCTATCGTTTCAAATATATATAAACATGTACAAATTTGACAAAATTGGTTATTTGGAATAATAGGACCGAAATTACCACAACCAAAAACTAGAAGACTAAAATAATCAAATCGTAAAAATTACATGATTAAACTTGTTAGTTTTGCTAAGGGCAAAATTGTCACTGGACTAAGATTGCAACTTCAAAAGTTATAGGACTAATATTGCAACACTCCTACAGATACGGGACCAATTTTGCAATTTTCCCTTTTTTCCCTATGTTATTTAAATATTTCTTTAACTAGAACAGTACCTGTGTGTTACACAGGATTTGTCCAAAATTAAAATTTTAGTGTCACAAATTTATTTGTAATAATTATAGGAGATCCAAAATACTAATTAGAAATATTAAAAAAGAAATTAAAAAATTAGAAGAGTATCATACAAATAGTTCACTTCAGATTCTTATAAACTTATCGTAAACAACAAAAGAATTTTCAAACCACTTCTGCTCTTAACTCTCGATATGGCCACATAAAGTTGACAGTGAGATTGTGATAAAATTCTTTCTATTTGGGATTATAATTTATCTTTTAGAGTTGATATGATGAGAAATTCCTTTATTTGGGTATTTATAGTTTATCTTTCAGAGTTGAGATTTGAATCGCATAGTAGCAAAAAATAAGAAACTAAAAGGTGCATATAAACCAAATATATTTTGAAAGATAATATTTTTAAATGTATGTCAAATCCCGATTTCTATTAGTTGTTAGATTCCTTGATGTGTTTCTCGTATTTGTTGAGAAAATTAAAGATAATTTGATAGGATCTTGTAGTATAATCATTATACGCCTCAGATCGATAATTAAATAAATTGGTTTATTTTAATTTTAATTGTTGGGATAGGCTCATTTATATCTATGATGAGCTTATTTAATTTAATTACAATTTGGATTGAATTATTTATTTAATTATGAATATAATTAGTTAGTAGGTCAAACATGGATTTAATAAGAGGAATTTGAAATACACGTTGGAGTTAGCATAAATCGAAAATTAAAAGATGCATATAAACCAAATATATTTTTGTAAGATAATAGTTTTATATGATAGCGTAGATAAATCCTTGATATTTAAATTACTTATTATCTCTTAGAGTTGTTATTATCTTTTAAATTTATAATCTTTTAAATTCAAAAATATATTATCAATTCACCTTTAATTTGTAGATAGCAATGCCAAATGGATAATTATAAAGTATACATGTGCAATTGAGAGAATGAAGAGTTGACACATATCAAAATTAATGAGGTGATGACATATGTCAACTTTGTTTTCTCTTTTAGTATATAGGTTGATTTATATCTTTTTTCGTTACTTTATTTTTCAAGTACATTATGTTTGAGTTCATTTTATTGAATTCTTTCAGATTCCAAAAGTATGTTATTTTCTCATTTTTCGGATATTATTTTCTAAAAGTACTTTCATTAGTAGCACATTTATAGAAATGAGAGTTCGGTTTGGATATACATGTATATGTATTACAAATATATATGACAACGTTTGAGAAAAAAATAAAACAAGAATGCTCCCACAAAAAAAATAAATATATTACTTCAACTTAAAGAAAAATGTTACATCAACCCATGAACTTAATAGATCAATATAAACACAGCAGTTTCATTTTTGCAAAGAAATCAAAGAATCTCATGGAAATATTTTCACAAACATTATTTGAGAACATAATCTAAAATGAAGCGAAATATAACTCAAAATTGCATTCGTTATGGGAACTCTATACATCTACAAAATAAAAGGGTAGGAGTTAAAACTGAAATTTGATAACTACAAGTAGCAATTCCAGTAATATCTTTTTGATCGCTTAAATTTTATTAAACTGCATATTCATATAAAAGCTGCAACATTTGCTTAAACAGCAACGAAACTACCATTAAAGATTACTGATTATATTAGCACGCCTAGTGTATACAAAATTGTTTCATCGAAAAGACATCATTTAGCACTACTATTAATGAATAAAAGTTCTATCTATCAAAACACAACTCAAAATCGACACAAGCATGGTATCCCTTGCAGCAACATCTTCATCGCTGAAACAGTTTCACCCAGATAAACTAGGTAAAAAGAAATGATACCAAGTTTTACGCCTGCAGATCCTTGTTTGAGTTCCAACCTGGAGCTCTTGCAACACTCCCGTCGGTTAAAATACCACCTCCATTTTCAACACTTAGTAGAGGATCAGATTCGTTTTCCTTGGCCTTCATACACAGAAGAGAGATTTAGCAAATCAATTTTCTCAGGATGTGATGGAGTTATCATATGTGAAAAGGGACGCGGATAGATTAAAGGGGTTAATTACAAACACTTCCTCCAAAATTTAGTCTAATTACAAAAACTCACTTATCTTTCAAAAATACAAATACCCGCTTAACGTATTACAAACACCCACTTCAGATCTGTATTTTCTTAACTAATATCCCCCTATCAAGAGTGTAATTTGTAAAATAGAAACAAATATCAATAGGGCATTTGTAGCTTTGCAAGATAGTTGGGTTTTTTGTAATTACACAAAACCTCAAGGTTATTTTTTTGTAATTAACCCTAGATTAAGATTAAAAGGTTAAGAACCTGGGATACTTGGACTGCTTCAGCAGTGGCCTTTTGCTGGCTCTCGGCAGTGCAATAATATGAGTACAGTACCATCCCAACCATAGCAATCAAGATCCCTAAAATGTTCCGCCAGCTAAAAGGGTCTCGTAGAAGAACGTAACCAAATGCTAAAACAAGGCACGTTTTTAGATGCCCTAGGACCTGATAAGTCACTGGTGATGTCTTTCCAATTACAAGAAAGGTACTGAAGTTCACAGAAACTGATATTAAGCAGGATAGGACAATAAATGCCTGAAATAAAAACACACACACAACGTTATGAGCTGCATATTATCTACGAACTGCAGGAAAGAGTTCCAGTCCTCACCAGCACTTGAGGAGTATAGTTAAACGCAAATACATTCTGGTTCGTCAGAAGCCCATCAACAAATGGTCCTGTTATGAACAGAGTGATTGCTTGATAGGGACATGATTGGTACAGAAGTTGTGTTGAAGAAACCTTGAACTTTTTCTGGATGGTGTTTGTCATCTGATGGTAATCAAAGTTAAGATCCAAAAATTGCTAAGAGGTCTCGTGAAAAATCAAAAACTGCTGAAAATTTCAGTAAGCCAGATGAAAAGATAGGCTTTTGGTCCCAAAAATTGCCAAGAGGAGACACATCAAGTCAAAATGCTGAAAATTTCAGTAAGCCAAACGAAATGTAAAAGCAAACTACTGAAAAATTCAGTAAACCAATTGGAGAATAACATTTTTCTCCAGGATGGCTATTTTTGGAAAAAACGTTTTATTTCTACATGGAAGCATGCTTGTTTCTTGGGGGTATACAGGGGAAGGGAATATAAGCATAATAAAACAAGTGAGGATACAATTTGTGCAACACAAGTCGTAACAACTGCAAGTAGAGACAAGACGGAACCCAGGACATTGAGCTGCAGATCCGTCACTGTTGCAATTCCAACACCCATGAGAAGAACAGAGAGTGACAGCTGGACATTCCTACTGAAATCGTGGTCAAGAAAGTATTAGCAGACAAAAATGAAACACTGTATGTGAACACCAATATATGTATACACTAAATTAAAGTTCATGCAAACAAAAATTAGAGACAAACTCGGACCAATGCAAGTTAAACCTTGGGTAGTTGAAGTTCCCCATCGACAATTAGCATATTTAAACAACATTGTATATATATATATATATATATATATCAGATTCATTGGCTAATAACAACTAAGAATAGCATAATGATGGAGACAACGCTGGCAAAGTGCAAAAACAATTTTAGGCTCAAACGATAATGAAAATTTGTCAAGTATCACAGCTAAATTAAGTGTTTTATGAGCAAGCAAATATTTGGTATAGTTAGTTACTCTTTCCTCAGTTTATCTTCAAGCACTTGTTCTGTTTGTTGTAGTGCTTTCGAAAGTGGCACATCAGATGATCCACATCATATAGGCGGAAATTTTCATGAATCTAATTTAATTAGATGAAAATGCAACACTGGCAATTTCCAAGTTAAACCTTGTGTAGTTGAAGTTCCCCATCGAGAATTAGTGTATTTAAACAACATTGGAGAAATATATATGTATCTCATATTCATTGGCTAATAACAACTAAGAATAATGTAATGGTGGAGGCAACACTGACAAAGTTCAATAACAATTTTAGGCTCAATGGACAATGAAAATTTGTTAGGTATCACAGCTAAATTAAGTGTTTTGATTTATTAATGAGCAAGCAAATATAGTATACTTAGTTACTCTTTGCTCAATTTATTTCAAGCACCTTGTCTTCTTTGCTGTAGTGCTTTCAGAAGCGGCAGCACATCAGATGATCCACATCATATAAGGAGAAAATTTCAAGAATATAATCTAATTAGATGAAAGCGCAGCACTGGCAGTTTCCAGCTAGGAAGGCACATAGGTTAAAAAACTAGCATGATGCACATATATATCGTGGACAGAACTGCAAAAAAAATAAGGGTTCCAACCTATACATTTCCACCGAGAAACTAGAACATTCTGCAAAGTTGCTATTTGTGTTAAAGGTATAAGAGATGTTTCTCCATAACTGTAACTAGAATTTATGATATGACTTGTAATATGAATATAACATGTTAATTATATAGATGAACCATATTTATAGTATACTGATAAGAATAAGGATGTCTCTCATAGAAACATATGAAAATTCGTTGGGATCAATCAGGAAAAGAATTCATAGCAAAACTGAGGGCTTACGAGCCTCAGCTAGACCACATCACATAGATGGCAGAACAAAAGAATACGAGAAATCTGCATTTAGACAGATGCAAGTATCTGACCTGAATATTTTTCTGAAGAACAGAGTCTCTAAAAGGACGGTACATGGGATAATTGCCAATTTTGTCATCTGACATGCATAAAATAAAAGAGATGAACATTTGGAAACTTTAACTGTCATGAAATAACAATGAAGTAGGAATGATAATGTGCAGAAATGAAATAGATGAGAGAGAATAACAAGAGTAGAACATTGACACAAATCTCAACTTTTGTTATCATTACCTATAGCAGATTATTCTGAAAGTGATTATCCACTACAAGCAAATGGAAACTAAGTCCAATGGTGGAGCCAGGACACGATAATGGGGTGGGCCGAATAGAAAACCCAAGAAAAATCATACAAATTACAACTAAAAAATTTTTTTTAATAAAAAAAATTCACAAAAAATTTATTGTAAAAAAATTGAGGAGGGAGGTTGGAGGGGGGGGCAGGTTGGCCCAACTCGGGATCCGCCAGTCTAACTAACGGAACTACATACTTCAGTTAGATATCAAAATACGTTGTTACAAGATCTCTTTTGACCATAAGCACCTATTATAAGAAAAGTGATATTGGTTGCCGCTGAGTTATTTTGACCATTCAGTTTCACGCAACTACACTATATCACCGTTCCAATCTCTCAAGTGATGAGGCTATTAGTGAAAGCCCTAGGTTTTATCTGTACTAAGGGAAGATATTGAACAAAATAGCCTCAATGCGATGAGATAAATGGGATATTGAGTTTAGTATATTGCCTACTTACAGCTACACCTTGGAAAACTAACCTTATTAGGTGACTGTATTATCTTTAGAGAAAAGCAAAAAAAAAAAATGTTCTTCTTTGGATCATTAGTAACATACCAAAACTCAAAAATTGAAAAACAGAAATAAGCAGGCAAAGAGGTTAACCTGATAGAAACCAACTGAGTTGAAACCGAGGCTAAGATTTAAAAGTCCGATTGATGTTCCATTCAGAATTCCAAATCCCATGACAGCTCTTGGATCAAAAGGCTTGTGCTCAAACCATTTCATCCATAGAGCAATATGAAGAGAACAAAATGTAACAAGGAGATGCCAGCTAGTTAAAGTAGTAGCTGAGAAAGTAAAATAGGGGAGAACCGATGTTAATAACTTCAATAATTTAAGAGTGCAACTAAACCAGCATGTCCAGAAAGACTAACTGCGGGGAATAACAACTAATCTTGTGATGATTTACAATATCATGCAAGCTTTGATTTTTCAATGAGAAAAATTAATAATGACGATTTCAGTCATGTATGCAGCATGATAAACGGCTTTCAAAGTGGAAACTGAGGATATTATACATACTTCTCTAAATATGGACAACGATATAAAGAAGCTCATTTAGATACCAAATATTGTTGTACATTTGCAGAAAGAACTGCTTCAAGAGAAGAATTTAGTCAATCCAATTCTCAACATCGTCAATTTCACATCACCAATAACGAAAGCGGACGAACTGCAAGCTTAGCATGACTGCAGTAATTACTAAAAAGTGACTAAAACTGCACCAGAAGTAGGTACAAGCTGAATAGAGACCAGAACAGAAGATGTCACACCTCTAATGCATACTCAAAAGGCGAAAACTAGAATGATATTTTGAAGAGGCAAAGCCCCCCAATGAAAAGAGCATGAGATCCAAATTCATAGTACAGTTGTAGCGATACCTAAAATATCAACTCACAACTACCCTCCCCTCCCCCCCACCCCTCCACTAGACTAAACAAAAAACTCTTCTTTGAGAAGCAGCTTAACAAAACAGTAATGTCACATGCATATGCCATCAAAAAAGGAAATACAGGGAAGAAGGCCTCAAGCTAAGGAAGAAATGTCACATGCATATGCAGTAAAGTTTTTCCGCCCGGCACCATCATTTTTAATTCCTTGATTTTGGTAGGGTGTTTTTATGTAGACACAGCTTGGAAGAAGAAATCATAGTTTTGACATCTCTGAGTGCACCCACCAAAACTTTTATATCAAAATCCAACAGGTCCAAATATATTGTTGGCCGTAGTGTTTCTCATTTTCTTAAAAAGTAAATAATAATTTCCTGTTTCTTAAGCATTGTAGAAGTTTTACGTGTAGTACCATGTTCCCTCTATTTTATGGGACGCGGAGGGTTGAAAAATGAAATATTTTCATGTTCGTAGGAGAAAACAAAGAAACACAATTTTATGCATAATTTATTAATTTATTATATAAAAACACATGATATATTCCATGATATATTCCATGCAAGTGGAAAAACCTATGATGATGATGATGGTTTTGGAATTTCATCTCATTTCTCCTTCGTATGAAGGTTGCGTCAGGAAGGGCATCGGGCATCCGGTGTAAAACTTTGCCACTTTGCTTTTTGTGTGAATTTATAGTGTTAACTAATTTTAGACAATTAATTGACACTATAAACTTCACGCCACCGACCCCACATAGTGGGATAAGGTGCAGTTGATGATGATGATGAAAAACACATCTTTCTATTTAGGCTAACAGTAACAATTAATAGAAAGGAAATTTATCTTTTGACATTACCCTACAAAAACAACAATCTCACATTAAAATCAAGCCACTAAGCAGCTTTTTGTTGCAGCTTGGCCTTCTTTGAAGCTTTTGTGACCGAAAAAAAAGAAAAAAAAGGGGAAACTTGTTACCATTTATTACCACCCATCTCTAATTGCTTGCACTGGAATGCTCAGTTTCCTTTTAGAATCCCCAGAAGCATCAATTGCGAAGATATGTAATTTTTTACCAATTAAATAAGAAAATTGTGATTCACAAAAACAGGAAGTGCAACTTGTCAGATATATTGGGTCATAAGCTATAACTCCTCTCTATATTATATTAATAAAATATTCTTGAAAAGTCGTCGAACTGTTTCTCCAGACGACGTATAAGATGCCCGATCAACTTTAGCCATTCTCATATTTACACATCATCAAGTGGCAATTTTTTTGACACCACTGTATGTGATATAGTTAGAAACAGAAAGCATCATCATCTCAATAAAGGAAACAGAAAGCATCATTATCTCAATAAAGGGCCTCATTTTCCATGCCTGCATAGGCTAAACCCATTTTAACAATTAATTTCTACAAATATTTCATACCATGTTTTATGCCCCATTCAAGAAATTACCATTCTTGAAATTCACGTAACTCCTTATTCGAAATAACCAAAAAAGAAAATGTAGAATGCAAAACCAGAAACTACCCAGAATGCAAAGTGAATTGCTTGTCTATATGTCAATAGACAATTTATTATCTTCTAATTCCTTTGTGAACAGAAATATCTAACTTTGAATAGATTTTCCGAATAAAATGTTTAACGCATTCCACCAAATCACTTGCACTATATGGTTTGTATGCCACCATGAATTGAACGACAACTGACAAAAGTACAAGGTCAAAAAGTTAACGAAAAACAAAGTTCCGGAAGGAAAACATCCAAAACAACACTGTTGGTGGATGCGGAGACTAAAGTACATGTAGGCAATATAGTGCAATTGTTACTCATCTTAACATTAAATTGATGACTTGAGAACATAAAAATTCTCACCGAAAGTGAAGCCAAGAGTGCTAATTAGCGCCTTGTTGCAAATCACAATCGACACTGATGAAACCACAGAAAGACTCAATGCTCCAATCGTCCCAAGCTGGTACTGCTTGCCTTCGCTCATCTTCACACTCACCTCTCTGATCCAATGTCTCAATATCTACTCACCAAATACACAATTTTCCACAAAATTCATGCTTCCACCAAAACTATAAGCTAATGTGAGAATAAAGAAACAACCAATACCTCATTCCAGTCTTTTATCCAATTTAGCGCAAATACAGAAGTAAATCACCAAATCCAGCTCCGCTGCACATAATGGAACAATATTTCAAATTATATGTATAATCTCAGAAACAACAGCAACATCTAAAAAAAAAAAAGGGTATTACTAAAATAAAAAGAAAAAAGAAGAAAGACACAAAAATAAAGAAATTTCAAACCCTAGATCTGCTTTATTTCACCAACAATCAATCACATCAACCCGCAACAAAGTATTTCTGTATATCATGCTTCCATATATATACAAATACAAATGTAAGTTTTTTGTGCATGATTGTGTATGCACATAAAGAAAAAGAGTGTACCTGACCTGAGAAGGGTTTTCCAGATCACTGAAATTGATGAAGTAATGTAGGAAAAAGCATCTGAAATCTGATCAATCTTTTTCCAAGAGAATGTGATGTAAATAGAACGTGTGAGGAACAGAAATGGAAAATATATTTAATTGAATATTCGGTAAAATTATAAAAATAAAAAGTACTGCTGAGTGCTGAACACTAACTTACTTAATACTCCTATATACTCAAATTGTGTGTGAATTAAAATGGGATTAATGAAGGAAATGATTTGACTTTGCTGAGCCGGCCAAGCATGTGCGGTGGGGGTACAATTGGAGCAGTATTAGGGAAATGGAGGGTCCCTTTTTTTTGTAAATTCGGTTTTGGTACAATCTGAATCCTTTCATATGGTGAAGCCCAATTTAAGATCTTACCAAGAATTTTTTTTAAAATACCATCAAATACGCTCTTGCTACTTTTATATTTATTTTTTCCCCTTTTTACGCTCCTACATATTTTTTTATTATTTTTACGTTTTCTTCGTTTTTTCTTGTTCTTGTATTGTTTTATATGTCATATATGATGTTTCGATGTTGTTTTAATTTGTTTCTTAGTTGTTTCTTTGTTGTTTCGATGTTTCAAAACAATTTTTACCTATTTTTTATGCTGTTTTTGTTCATGTATTGTTTTGTACATTGTTTCTATTGTTTCTATGTTGCTCTATAATATTTTTAATGTTGTTCGAATAATTTTTTTGTTGTCTCCATGGAGTTTTCAATGTGTAGATAAAAGTTTACCTACTTTTAAGCTCTTTTTATTCATGTGGTGTTTTTAATATTTTTACATTATTTCTAGGTTGTTTCCATACCGTTTTTAATGTTGTTCTTATGTTTCTTTGTCGTTTCCATGTATTTTTCGATGTTTAAATATAATTTTTACCTTTTTTTAAGTTCTTTTTGCTCATATGGTGTTTTCTATATTTTTCTGGTTTGTTTCTTAATTGTTTCTTGGTTGTTTCCATGTTTTTTATGTTTTCATGCATTGAATCAAAAATTGGATTGTGTTTTTTACTCATGTTGTTTTTATATTATCTTCAATTTGTTTGGTTTTAATATGTGTTGTTTTATGTGTATATTTCTTATTTTTTCATAAGATTTCGAGTATTAAATGGATTATTTAACGGGGGCAAAATTTATTTTTCACTGAAGTTTGATTAGAATAAACATGTTTGAAACAAGAAAGAAACAACAACATACAAAAGTCCGGAAATTTTGGCAGGAGCATATTTTTGTCCAAAAAAAGAGGCGGAGCGTAATTTTGTCCAAAAATCACGGTGAAGTGTAAAACCCTGTCTTTTGTCCAGAAAGTAGGGTAATTGTGTCCTTATCCCAATTTTTTTTACAGGACATTTGGTTTAGCTTATAAGCTATTTAAATATTTTATAAGTTATTTAAGAGCTAACAAATATGTGTTGTGGTATTTCCGAAAGTTTATAAGATTTTAGAAAAAAATATTTGGGAGCTTATAAATTATTTTAAAAAAATTAATACATCTCAGATTTTTTAAAACAAAATTTTATTTCGACAATCTCCTTTAATTTTGATAATTTTGATTACCAAATGGTCATTACTAAAATCATAAACGCTCTATCATTTTATTTTATCCAAGCAGTTCAATAATTTATTTTAAAGACAAAAACTCATATAAGACGGTCTCACGGATTTAATTTTGTGAGACGGACCCTAAATTACTTTTATTAACTACCTATTTAAATCTGGATCTAGCTTGCTTTAATTTGTAAAAAGGGTTAGATCCGTTTAATGAATTTAAATACGTGAGACCGTTTCACGCGAGATTTACTCTATTTTAAAATAAGATCCGACAACTTTTAAGCTCTAAAAATTCTTTATAGCTTAAAAAAATTAAATAAACTTAGTCAAACATTCTTAGTCATTTCTTTTTTGCGATTGAAATTAATTGAAATTTCGTTTTTTTCTTAATTGGCAATGAAAATATTTATTAGCCAATTTAAATTTTCAAGCAAATTCGTATACATAATTAAATGCGATAAATGGCCACCAAACTCACGTGCTAACTTCCCATACTTTTTTCCAATTTCTTAGAATAATGTATCTGCCCGTTGATGTGTTGCATCACAATTCACAGGGCATGGTGAGGTGGTTCACCCGTAGGCATGTTGGTGTCGGTAGGTAGCAGAACCTTTTAAGTATTGGTGCTATGACACTGGCTACATGAGCACACTTAATTGATGCATTGAAATTCACAGTTGAGAGTGGTTTAGTGACAAGTTGGTTTGCTAAGGCCTTTCATTTTTTTATTTTTTTATTTTAAGATAAAATTTGGTTTCTCTAACTCCCTTCTAGGTGATTCAAATCCATGACCAATTATATTGTAGGTACAAATTGTTGGAGTTTGGTTTGAGGAAAATGGGTGTTGACCCATTTTAGACCAAATATTTAAGTGGTTTTCATTGGTAGAAAATGGAATTAAATTATATGATAAAAATTTTACTAAGTAAGTAGATAAGATTGACATTTTGAATTTCTCAAAACCAATTTCGGGTGAATGAGAAATTAATGCTACAAGTTAGCAACTTAAAACTAGAAATTGACATGGAAATTGGTAAATGTGGGGAAGGAGTAAGGCTCCATCCCACATAGGAGAGAAAGACAAAAATTGCTCTATTTATATAACCCAAGTTGGACTAATAGGTTTGGGCCCTTGGGCACCAAAGTTTTTAAAGGGGTGAGGACCTACATGCTTGTGGGTTTGGTTCAAAACACGAGCGCACGCTCCGCCGCTGGTCGGCTCGGCCCGGGTTCCGGCCTTGGGCTTAGGCTTCAAGGCCCTTATAGTTTTGGACAAAATTTTATTAAAACCTTTAGACATAAAGTTTATTCTGGCGGTCGCGCACATTCAAACTCTGGCACCTGTTCGAGCAACCAGGTGCATTTTTTGGTTGTAGACATGTCTTTTCGAACCAAAAGATGTATCATTTCCATGAGGTACCTTGAGGCTTATAAATAAGAACCCCCTTGCAGATGAAAAAAGACATGAATTAACCAGATAATAATCGAATCATTGTGCATTCTGCATATTGATTATTACCCTTCCAAAAGCTTGAAAGCCTTAAACACTTTTGTTCGCTGTTGGTTCCACTTTTGCAAGTGCTGCTAAGTCGAACCTGTAAAAGTCATTGTATCTTAGGGACGATTGCTAGTACCGTAAGTACTTTGTAAATGGGGCAATTTTGTCTTGCAGAGATAGTATACAATACTAGCTTCGACTTTAAACACTGTCCCATTTCGTTTTCCAAACACTTATCCATTTTCTTTTAAACAGTACCACCCAAACAACAATCGCAAGATGAAAATTTTCTGTTGTTTTCAAGACGATGGCATCCGTTAATTTCACTCCAATGGCTGTTGCTCCTGCTCATGGAGAGAAACCTGCAAAATTCTCCGGCGTTGATTTCAAAATGTGGCAACAGAAGACGTTGTGATTACCTTGGGTCTGTCTCGTTTCCTAAAAGAAGACCCTCTTACCGTTGGCGAAAAAGAATCTGACAACCAAATGAGGATCACTGTAGATGCTTGGCACAACAATGATTTCCTTTGTCGAAACTACGTTTTGAACGGGCTGGAAGACACTCTCTATAACGTCTACAGTTTGTTCAAAACATCCAAAGAATTGTGGGACTCTTTGGAAAATAAATATAAAATAGAAGATTCCGGCACAAAGAAATTTGTTGTTGGCAAATTTCAGGATTACAAGATGGTTGATGCCAAAACGGTGATCAACCATGTGCAAGAGATTCAGGTCATACTTCATGACTTAGTGCTTGTTTGGGAGCACTTATGGAAAAGTCCATTTAGAAAATGGACTTCTCTAGAATGGACTTTTCAAAAAGCCTCTCATTCTCACTTCTCTAGAATGGACTTTTTGGAGGAGTGACTTATCCAAAAGTCCATTCCAAAATAACCGCCAAACATGAAAATTTATTGAAATGGACTTTTAGATCCAAAAGTCCATTTCAAAAGTGCTCACAAACAAGCCCTTAGTGTCTGGAGGGATGATTCTGAATGAGTCGTTCCAAGTGGCTACGATAATCAAGAAATTGCCGCCATTGTGGAAAGATTTTAAAAACTACCTCAAGCACAAGCGAAAATAAATGGGGCTTGAGGATCTGATAGTTCAACTCCAGATTGAGGAAGACAACCGCCAATCCAATTGAAATCGACAATTGTGGGGGTGTGACCACACTTTATGGAACACAAGGAGAGCTTCTGCTACATTTTTAAATGTGATAGAAGGTGTTGCCAAAAGTGTTGTAACACCAAAACTACAGTTGCATGAAGTGTTACCCAAAGTGTTGTAACACTAGAGGCAGACACAGTAACAAGTTAAGTCTGAAGTGTTACTGAAGATGTGATAACACCAAAGATTACACACCCTGTAAAAGGTTTTAATGTAGTTGTTGGAACTAAGGTCTGAAATCTGTTACAACGAGGTTCTAACTGGATTATTGGGACAAGATTCTAAAAAAATAAAAATAAAAGTGGTCGAGAGCCATAAAAGTTCTGGATAATCTTGTGTTGAACAAGGATACCATAAATTGAAAGGGGAAGTTTTACTTTTTAGCAAACCACATAAAGGATAATACCTTGAAGTGTGGGGGTGCTTTGGCTAAAGTAAAAGCACCCAAGAAAATAAATTCAGCATTCATGATATAAATGATGGTACGGTCATTAAATCAAGAAATGTTGTATTTATAAAAATGTGTCTTTTCTTGCAAAGGAAAGAGGTAAGTCTAGACATTTTCATCATAGATACAATACCATTAGATAGTTGATTTCGAATGGAGTTATTTCGGTTGACTACGTGAAGTCAAAAGAAAACCTAGCGGATCCGCTGACAAAAGGAACAAATTGAGATAAATTGTATAAATTGTTAAGGGGAATGGGTTTAAAATCCACAAAATGAAGAACGTTCATAACGGTAACCCAACCTTGTAAATTGGAGATCCCAAGACCTTAGTTCAATGGGACAACTAAGTTATGAATGTTCAGCTGTACACTTGGAAAATGTGTTAGCTCATTCCCGGAAATTCCAAGTGAAATAGAAACCTACTGAATATGGTGAGGTTAAGTTTAAGACTTTTAATGATTCCTATACTGAAAGGTGGAGTATGGCGGTATACTCTTCAATATGAGATCACTTATATAAGTGAGAAGTAATGGCCGCTTCAAAGAAATACTTATGAATCTAAGATATGGACCTAGGCCGAAATGGACACAACGTGAGAACACGTGTTCAAATTGTTATTGTGTAAATACTGTTGTCTCAGTTTACACAAACGACTGAGTAGTTCAAGACATCGCGTCACTAAGCAACTAGTAAATCCGATAGTACTTTACTAAGGAAGGTTCAAAGCCGCAAGCTACCTATCCTGATGCAATAAGATGTTCGCCGAGACTTTCAAGTAAATTGCATACATGCATGCATTAATTTTGATTCATGTGGGGCATTGTTGGAATTTGGTTTGAGGAAAATGGGTTTTGACCCATTTTGGACCAAATATTTAAGTGGTTTCCATTGGTGGAAAATAGAATTAAATTATATGATAAAATTCTACTAAGTGAGTAGATGAGATTGGCATTTTGAATTTTTCAAAACCAATTCCAGATGAATGAGAAATTAATGCTACAAGTTAGCCACTTAAAACTAGAAATTGACATGAAAATTGATAAATGTGAGGAAGGAGTAATGTTCCATCCTACATAGGGGAGAAAACTAAAAATTGCTCTATTTATATAACCCAAGTTGGACTAATGGATTCGGGCCTTTGAGGCACCAAAGTTTTTAAAGGGGTGAGGACCTACATGCTTGTGGGTTTGATTCAAAACACACGCGCGCGCGTGCCACCGCTGCCGGTGGCCGGCTCGGCTCGGCCCGGCCTGGGCTTGGGCTTGGGCTTCAAGGCCCTTATAGTTTTGGATAAAATTTATTTAAAACCTTTAAAATTATTTTTTCCAACAAGGCTGTGTGCGCGGGAGCGCTGTGTTATGCACGGTTACGCACCAGGATGGGCCGCATGAGCGTGTGCTGCCACGCGCACCTGGGCCATGCGCGGTGCGCACCACAGATATAAAGTTTATTATGTCATGTGTGCAAGAGTGAGCGGTCGCACACTTTCAAACTCTGGCACCTGTTTGACAACCCAAAATACGTATCCTTTCCATGAGGCACCTTGAGGCCTATAACTAAGAACCCCCTACAGATGAAAAAAGAAACGAAAATTAACCAGATAATAATTGAATCACTTTGCATTCTGCATATTGATTATTACCCTTCCAAAACCTTGAAAGTCTTAAACACTTTTGTTCGCTGTTGGTTCGACTTTTGCAAGTACTACTAAGTCAAACCTTTAAAAGTTGTTATATCTTAGAGACGATTGCCAGTACCGTAAGTACTTTGTAAACGGGGGTAATTTCATCTTGCGTAGATAATATACAATGCTAGACTCGACTTTAAACTCTGTCCCATTTTGTTTTCCAAACACTTAGCCATTTTCTTTTAAACAGTACCACCGAAACAACACAAAGTATTTAACAACAGGCTATCTTGTCTCGTCTATACATGGTCTTGTTATGTCATAAGTGTGGTCAGTATTAGGTTTAGAAACTGCTACTTAGGTCTATCTTTTTGAAAAATCAAGGATGCCACAAGGATAATAATTTTGGATAATTTAAGGAAGTCATTTCTTAATTTTCTATAATTAGGATTATTTGTCAGAAGGTTATTTTGAGGGAATGGACTTAGAAGACACATGGGGATTATACTAGGAAATAGGGCTAAAAGTTGTCAATTCAGCCAAGAAGCAGCCGACTCAATCATTTAAGAGTCAACAGACTTCAAGGGTACAACCCAATCATACTCCCAGTGGAGCTGACTCTGCCAGAGGAAGAAAATCTAGGTCTGGTGGAAGAGGCAGATGCTTTTCACCAAGACAAACTAGATTCGTGGGTAATAGATCCTCTGAAAAAGGACAAAGAATACTGGTTAGACTTCGATGAAGTTGTAAATAGAGAAGTTGCCCATGTAACTGATGAGCTTGGGCGAAAATATAAAGAAGATGCAGAAAGGCAACAGAGAGAATATGAAGAGAAGCTAAGGAGAGATTATGAAAGGAAGAAAAAGAAAGAAGCTGAGGAAAGGAGGAGAAATGATAATGAAGATCGCCGCAGGCGAGATGAAGAGGAAGAAAGAAGAGAAAAGCAGCAGAGGCGTTGAGTTAGTTGCTGGAATTTATTTTTGTCGTATTTTTACATTTTTTATAAATACACAAAAACAATGTAAGTACATTCAAGTGTTGAATGATACATTTAATAAAATGTCACATTCTTTCAATCATCCTCTTTAGCACTTTATGTTGTATTTTATTTAAGCTTTGGCATCATAAAAAGGGAGAAATTGTTAGGAAATTTATTTGTATAGATTTTGATGATGCAATAGATAACTTAGATTAGAAAGTTGGCACCCCATTTTCTGTTGTATTTCAACTATGTAATAGATATGAAATTAGCTGAGTTGTGAAACAGTAGAGTTGAAGATCGCAAAAGACTGACTGAGGTATTATAGTGAAGATCCAGCTGTCTCGCAGCTGAGTATCGAAGAAGAAACTTAGTCAAGTGAAAAAGTTGTGTCTTTTAGTAGACTTATAACTAAGTCATCCAAGGATCGAGGAGAAAACTCAATAAAGTGGTAAAGCAGCTTAAGGACTCGAAGAAAGCTGAAGAAGTCCATTGCAAAGAAAAGTTAAAGACTTACTCAAAATAGTAAGGGACAAACATGCAACCTTAAAACTGTCTTGCTGAAAGAGTACAAGTAGCTGGGAACCAATGGGATGTTTGTAGAAGCCTTGTGCAATTCAGGCAACCTGCAGAGCATTTATGTTAAGGAAAGGTCAACATCAAAAGCTTCACAATAAGACAAGCCAACGATCAAGAAGTGAAGTTTGAAAAATGTCTCTCTCTTCAACGGGCACTTTTTCAAACAGTCACTATAAATGACTGAGGATAATTGTGAGAGAACTACGAAGTGAGACACAAGAGAAATCTGAGCATTCAAGCAAGCAACTGCAAAAACTCTCGAAGTGATTATAACCAACACATTCAGTGAAGGAAGAAAGAAAGCTTCAACCAGTTGAAGAGGAAATCTTGTTATTCAAGATCAAGGGGTCTGCATTTTCACGTGGTGAAGGACGTGCAGTGAGGTTCAAGTTAGAGCCTGTTTTGAATCTAATAGAGGGCTGTGTGATCAAGTCCGAAGGGTTTGAAGAGCTTAAGTAGTGAGGCAGCTTCCTTACGAAGAAGCTGTCCCAGGAGTGAAGCCAGCAGTGTGACCAAGGCTTACTCGGACTGTGTTATCCTTTTTGTAACACGACCGTGCATTAGTGGATTACCTCCAGGAGTTGGAAAAGAGTGGAGTAGAGGAATTACCCCATCCTCGAACTACTATAAAATTTCTCTGTGTCATTGACTTTTTGAATATCTTTATTATTGCTGGTATAAATTTGCTCACTCAAATGATAATAACTTAACCTAAAACAAGTGTTGAAAACCATTTTATAAAAAGGGTGTAAGACTTCTGCTGTAACACCAAGTAAACCGATTTTCTATAAGAGCTCATTTCACTCAACTGAGTTACTCTATCAACAGCTCTCTCGAGTCTGTTGAGTGGTTAACTCTCCTGTTGAGGTTGAACCTAGCTGTCTTTAAAAAGACTTAGTTGTTTACTTGCAAAACTCGGATTTAATTTAAAATCGAAAAATTGGTTAAGTCTATTTAACCCCCATTTTAAACTTAACTGAAACCCCTTGGGACCTACACCAGCCACCAGAGTAGCTGTGTTCGGCACGACTATCTCATCTTGCTCTTTCCTTTTGAGCTCGAATTCATACGCTTTAATATCTGATAATAACTCATGGTTGGAGATCTTAGTTAAGTCCATTGAATGACTGAGGGCCATCACCTTCACTTCTTACTCAGCTGGGAGAGATCTGCAAATCTTCATACACATTTCATTCTGTGTATATTCTTTACCAAGAGCTGATAGCTCATTTGTGATCTATGTGAATCTGGCATCCAGCTGATCTAGTGATTCACTAGCCATCATTTTGAAGTTTCCGAACTTATGCACTATAACTGTCAATTTGTTCTCTTTTATTTTCTCTAATCTTTCACAAATAAGAGTCAGCTTTTCCCATATATCTGCTCGAAGATTTCTTACCACAAGCGTACAATGTCAAGTTTTAGTATAGATTGAGAAGTAGGGTTATCATCTTCACAATGATTGATATCAAATTTTAACTAAGTACTGTAATTATAATAGCTTAATTCTATCTAGATAATCGAAAAGAGATGGATTTTGATTAAACTAAAAATAAAACTAAAATTATACTAACAAATTCGTTCAGAAAAATTATCAAACATTTAATGGATATGAATTCTAGAGGGTTGAGATTAATCACACATTATCAATCTATAAGCCAATTATTCCTACAGTTTATCACTTCCTCTCTCGAGTGCCAAGTGATTCTAGGTTTCAATCCTAATTTCAATATCTCTATGAAAATCATAAATCAAACCCTAATGTGCTCGATGAATATTCTTGCATGGACTTCAAAAGATTCATAAACTTCTCAGTTTTATGAAACCCTAGGTTATGCTATTATATGGCTAAGCGTTCAATTACCTCTCTCGAGTGTCAAATCAAACACGCCAAACAATCTAAACTATTGATCAGATAATTCAGATGCAATCACTCCAAATAGCACAAATAGATTTAATAACATGGAGATCAAATAAACTGAAAATCAAAACATAAGTTCCAATGTAGGTTACATCAATCCCCTAGAAAAATAGGTTTAGCTCATGATGAATGTATAAAAACTCATGAAAAAATAATTATACATTTCAAAGGTAAGATAATGGAAAATTAATTCAGAAAAATCAAGGGAAGAATCCTCTCTGTTTCTAGAAGATAGATGCCTTCAAATCTCGTCCCGAACTCTTTCTACTTGCTCAAAGTCATCCCATTTGCTCAATAGAATGTGCAACTCTTGCCTCGTGCGTCATTGGTTGTATTTATGTCCCCAAGACCGTCAAAAACTCAAAAAGAATTAAGGTATAAATTTTCGGCCCAGGTAACATGCGCTGCGGCGCTCCCTATCACGCAACGGCGCTGCGTTGATCATGCTACTTGCCCATCGACGCGCGCTGCAACGCTCTTCCAATGGTGCTGCAGCGTTGAAATTCTTGCTTACTGATATTTTCGACCCCCGCGCTGCGCGGGGGAAGGAGCGATGCAATGCTCCTGTGCTGTGCGATTTTTCTCCTTTTTTCTCTTCTTCAAATGCGATTTTTTCCTTCCAAAGACGTTTTTCATCATTTTCAATCATTTTCGGCTACCATAACCTGTATCGACTCCCTAACGATACCTAACGAAATAAAATGGACTCAAACAACTCTAAAACACCCAAAAACAATGCAAAATCTTAGTCTAAAATACTCAAACTCAATTCATTTGTATAAAACCAACTTAACAAATACCCCCAAACTTAGAGTTTTGCTTGCCCTCAAGCAATTTTTACTGACTCTTGAAAAACAAAAGACACGAAAAAAAACAAAAATATCAACAACTGACTCGAACATACCAACTGCAAAACTTCACAACCAAGCTCATTCGTCTCATAATTTGTTTCGCTATCAATCAAGCATGCGTTTTACAATGTGATCTCATGAGTGTGGAATGTTCTTGCTAACTCTATTTCATTATCCGGATAGATTCATGCAATCAAGTGTTCTCCAAAATGATCCACTTTCTGAATATAGAGGTGTAATGCTTACCAGACCCCATATGCTTGTCTTTCACACTAATCTCCACTAATGTAGGCTAATGTAACACAAGGATCAATAGGACTTTTAAAGCTTGTAATGTGGGCTTAAGGTAAGGTAGGAAAATATGGGACAGTGTGGCTCGAATCACCTAAACACACAATTATTCACTCTTTTATATCACATGCCAATACTTAACCATCACTTTCTGACAATCCTTTGTTCACGCTTTATGAGCTTTCGTACCCGCTAATTTTTTTTTCTTTTTGAAACCCCCCAAACTTAATCTTTTGCATACTTTATACATGGGGTTTAATATTTTTAATTCTCGCGCTACTTCACGCAATTCACCCTTTTCATCATACCGATCCTCAACCTTCAATATCTTTTTATAAATTGTGTGCATGAGTGAGGGGTAATTGGGATTTTCATATGTAGGCTCTGTGTATTAGATTGGCTACCAAAGAAATGGGTTTACAAGGCTCAAAGGGGGACACTAGGGATAATATATAATGTAAAGGTAAGCATTTTTAGCTCTAGCTGTTCAAAGATGGCCTAAATCACTTCCTTAATGTTACTTCACCTAGGATTTCGCCTCGACTAGCATTCATACAAGTTCTAGAATCCGGTGAGATCATTCAGTCAACACTCAATCACATAAATCGTCTCCAAATAAATCAACAGAGTCAGGCACGTAGATGGAATAAATGTGAAGTAAAATAGATCAGATCTCAAACACACACTCTTTTAATTGTTCAACTCATATTCGATAAATTCACTTAGGCATGCAATTTTATAGTTACACAAATGACTCGACTCGACTCCAGACTCTTTTTTTTTATTTTTTTGACTCAGTACTTGACTCAATGAACAAATATAGACTACACCCCCCAAACTTATAATGACATTGTCCCCAATGGAGAGGTGAGAAATGGACTTTCCTGGTAATCGAGGAGCTAGGGCTCCTCATCAGAGTCGTGTAGTGGAAGGAAGGTGACTGGTCCTGGTGGCGGCAGTGGCGGAAATGGGAACTGCAGGTACATATGACTGTAGATTTAAGCGAGGATCCTGTCTCGCTCATTTTCGTACTCCTCTCGTGTGGCTCTATGGCGCTGCTCCACTTGAAAGGCGACTGCTAGGTGGCGATGCGCCCTCCGCATCTCCTGCATCTACAGATAGTATGTATGCATAGTGTCGGACTGGAAATCGGAAGAATGAGACTGATCGGCGACCGAAGTAGAAGGACCCCCATCACTGTGTGTTTGTGTTGGTATGTCGGGTGCATCTATGGGAGGGGCGCGAGCGGGGTAAGCAATATATCCAGCACCCATAGGCTCAGGTGTGCCGCCATCCCAATCATCATACAACGCAATGGTAGTCGAGTCAATTGGCCCATTAGGGCACTCCATATGCTCGTTAATACTCCAAGTGATGTGCTCTATCCGGCTCAATCCGCAGTTCAATGTCGGCATACAAAGTCCCCTATTAGTACAATGACGATCAACTTGATGAATGGACTCAGAAATAATGATTGCTGGGTCGAACTAGATGCCGTGAATGATGACATAGAGAAAATGGGATCTATTTTTCGTGACATCACTAAGGTGCCTGGTCGACATCAGATTATGACATATGAAATGATACCATGCACGACCATACCGACGGAGTGTCGTGTGGGAGAATGCTAGAGCGCCACCAGTTGTTCGAGTAGGTCGCCATTCCGTGCCAGGGCGACAAAGAGCTTGTACGATCATGTCTGGATTAGGAGGCTCGGAAATAAAATTGGTGTATGGCCGGTGATCCACCTCCGGTAATGAGTAGTACTACCAAATTTATTTGGGGTCGTAAGAGATATCTTTGTCGCGTAGGAAGACTAATGTGGGAGTGTTGTAGGGATCACTGGCGTTGGCGTAGAATTCTCTATCAATAACGGGGGCGTAGGGTGGAGGTTGGGCAGTCAACTTTTTCTAATTTCTCTTGCGGATCATACGCTGGAAGTGCCCATTTTGCGGACCCGGCTTGAGCCCCCGTTCGGCATTGATACTATGTGTGATCATTTTTTTGAAAGAGCTTTTACGCCTCCGAACTAATAAACCAAGAAGTATCATATTCTTTCGAGGTAGATGCCATTTGTTTGCTCTTTCCCTTGCCCTTTTTAGGTCCCATATTTGTAACCTAGCAAGAGAGATACCAAAACAAAGCACATGGAAACACGAAAATCGGTTAGGGATGAGAAATCGACAATCAAAGTATGTACTAAATGCACCCAAGTGGAAGAAGTAGCGTCACGTGGTGAAGACAAGCATAAATATGCAGGATGGCACTCAAACAATGTGAAGATCTCATTGGAGCATTTGATCAAACACCTTGTATGCATGAATTTGAGAGAAGATGGTAAGTGCATTGGATAACTCAAGTTAATCCCAAAATTCAATACCAAAACCTAATTCTATCATCTAAACTCAAACCACAACCAACATCCAACAACAATTACCCCAACACCACCACAAACAAATCATACAAAATAGAGAAATAGGAGGGAAACCATAGGGAAGGGTTTTGGAAGGAAGCAAACTTACCAATTGATGTATGGAATTGATGAAGGAGGTGTGTGATGTGTGGGAGTGCTTCCAATTCAAAGATGGAGTGCGTGTTGTGTGTGTTTTGGTGGGGAGGGGGTGATGCTTCGAGCTCTAGGCCAAGGGAGGGATGTTGTTAACTTTTAAAAATTGACCTGGGAGCTGATGATATAAGGGGGTCGCGCGGGCGTGTGCTGCAGCGCTATGAAAAATTGCCCCCGCCAAATTTTTGGGGGTCGCGCTGCAGCGCCCTAACGCTATGGTGCAACAAAAAATCCTGCTGCACATTGCAGTAGGGATTCAGGTGGCCTCTTTCACTCGGTTTTCCATCAAAATGATTTTGTGATCAAGCAATAAAAAGGTCGGGGTATGATGCAACTCGCTAATCCTAAAAATGCAAAAATTACTACTATGATGCAATAAAACGAAAACAACTACTCAACTATTATAACACTACTATAGCAATAAGAGGGTTTGGGTTGCCTCCCAAGAAGCGCTAAGTTTACAATCTTCAGCCAGACTTTGTCCGATAATCACGAGTCCGCATCTCCGAGCGGGAGATTTAGGATTTTCTGGGATTCATCACCAAAATAATATTTCAACCTCTGCCCATTAACCTGAAACATGCTGCCATCTTTACTCCACAACTCTATAGCACCAAATGGAAAAACACGCTCGATAACAAACATTCCAGACCATCTCGATTTCAGTTTGCCCGGGAATAATTTCAACTGCGAATTGAATAATAATACCTGCTGGCCGTGAGAAATTCACGCCTCAAAATCATTTTATCATTCCACTTCTTGGTCTTTTCCTTGTATATTTTGGCATTCTCATAAGCCTCATTTCGGAATTCCTCCATCTCATCAAGCTATAAAAGTCTGTTCTCACCGGCTACCTTTAAGTCAAAATTTAGCTTCTTCATGGCCCAATATGCACGATGCTCAAGCTCTACCGGCAAGTGACATATTTTCCCAAACACCAAGCAATATGGGGACATATCAATAGGCGTTTTAAAGGCCGTTCGATATGCCCAAAGTGCATCATCCAATTTATGAGCCTAGTCTTTGCAATTACAGCTCAAAGTCTTCTCAAGAATTTGCTTCACCTCGCGATTTGAAATTTCAGCCTGTCCGTTTGATTGCGGGTGGTAACCCAAAGTAACCTTGTGCCGCACACCAAACTTAGAGAGAAGGTTATTAAATAGTTTATTGCAAAAATGAGTACCTTCATCACTAACAATAGCCCTAGGAGTGCCAAAACGAGTGAATATGTGCTTGTGCAAAAATTTCAATCCAACATTGACATCATTAGTTGGTGTAGCAATTGCCTCCACCCATTTGGAGACATAATCCACAGCAAGTAGGATATAGACATGTCCAAATGAACGGGGAATGGACCCATGAAATCAATCCTCCAAACATCAAACAATTCCACTTCCATCATGTTAGTGAGGGGCAACTCATGAAGTCGAGAGATATTGCCATCCCACTGGCATCTATCACAAGTCTGCATAAAAGTACAACAATCTTTAAATAAAGAAGGCCAATAAAATCTAGATTGTAATACCTTAGCCGCCATGCGGGTCGGCCCAAAATGACCAGCATAGGGGGCAAAGTGGTAATGATGTAGAATCTCCTCCACTTCCTCTCGATGTACACAACAACGAAAAATAGAATCCGCAACCCTTTTGAACAAAAGCGGATCATCCCATAAATATGACTTAACATCATGCAAAAATTTCTTCTTCTGGTGAGAAGTCAAATCCGGAGGTAAGACTCCACCAGCTAGATAGTTCACAAAATCAGCATACCATGGGAGATGAGTTTCTACCGCTAAAATACGCTCATCAGCGAATGACTCCTGAATAGGAGCTTCAATCAATTCATCGGGCTATTCCAATCTTGATAAGTGGTTGGCTACCACATTCTCACTACCCTTCTTATCCCGGATCTCTATATCAGATTCTTGGAGAAGGAGAATCTATCTTATCAATCGAGGTTTTGCATCTTTCTTCGCAAAAAGGTACCGGATAGCATCATGATCACTATAAATGATGACCTTGGTACCCACTAAGTAAGCCCAAAACTTATGAAAGGCAAAAATTTCTGCTAGCATCTCCTTTTCCGTGGTGGTGTAATTCTGTTGGGCATCACCTAATGACCGACTCGCATAATAGATGGCCTTGAAAATTTTATCTCTTCTTTGCCCCAACACAACCCCCACTGCATAATTACTAGCATCACACATAAGCTAAAAGGGATGTGTCCAATCCGATCCCACCATAATGGGAGCAGAAATGAGTGCCTTCTTGATATGCTCAAAAGACTGCAAACAAAGATCATCAAAGCAAAAAGGCACATCTTTTCTAGAAGATTACATAGGGGCATGGTTATTTTTGAAAAATCTTTAATAAACCTCCGATAAAGACCAACATGACCTAAGAAACTTCTAATCCCTTTTACATTCCCCGGTGATGGTAATTTTTCAATGGCTACTGATGAGTGTAAAATATACGTGCATTTGAGGGTTTAAAATAATATATATTTGATGCATTTGCACGCATATTCAGTGTGTTTTACTTGGTTTCCCTTGTTGGGCATGATACTGCGTATTCTTGTAACTTCTTACAGGAAATGGAGATAAATTGGATAAAAAAAGATGTCACGTTCCAAAGTATAAGTCAAGAGCTAAGACACGTGCAAATATGTGAAGGAGAGAAGCATGGACGATCGAACAAAAGGGAATTTCCTTCAAAAACGTCCAAATGCACCAACAGTTTCTAACACTGGCATGGTTTAGTGTTTTGGCCATAATGTTCTCTACAATATTGCGATTGAGGTGATTCAAGTGGCTATGAAAAGCTAAGAGAAATGGCTACAACTTTTATGAGACACCAGGAGCAAATTAGAAAAATAACATGGAAAAAAACACGTCACACGGCTGGACCGTGTGGTGCCACACGGTCGTATGAAAATGCCGGTGTTAAAGTGACACAACCGTGTGAAAAAGGGACGAAAACAGGGGACGGGACCAAGCCACACGGCCAGACCGTGTGAAACCCACACAAACATGTGGGAAAGGCCAAAAATCCACACACCTAGGCTATGTGGGACACTGCCAAATGCATTTTTCGGAGTTCTTATACCGTTCAAACTCTACAAGTGACCTCTCCAAGCACCTATATAAAGGGGACCAAGGCTTGCACGAAAAAACATCATTCCAGACAGCAAAAACATATTAAATAACACATAAATGCAAGAATCGAAGAACTTCTGAGCGAAGAAGGCTAGGTCGCAAAGAACACCACAAGGCTTTCGCATCTAAGAAGCACAAGAGCTTTGAGGGCTTGGAAGGAGAATCTATCCTGACAAGAAGTGGTTTTCTTTCTATGTTTAATAACTCTTGTCTGTGCTTATATGTTGTCAAAATATTGATTCAGATTTGTCTATGAGTTTGTAATCAATGTTTGGCATATTTTTCGGATCTTAGGGGCATAATTGAAACTGTTGATTTATGTTAAATACGATTACTTGTTTTCTTAATTAATTCGTGCTTTCTATTTTATGAATTCGAGTGCTTATTCTTAATTACTTTTTATTTGATCAATAATTTGCATGCCATACTTCTAATCCATAATCCGGAAGGTGAGTTCTAGTAAGACGAAAATCAAACTCAGACATAAATAGAGTAATGTATCGGGAGACTACTTCTATTTGTGGGGAGTACTTCAATTCAAAGATTTTTTGGGAGTTAGTAATAGTTGTGATGGACCGGGAGACCTCAATTATTATTAATCTATTGTTTATGTGCACAATAAACAATAGATATGGACGGAAGGTGAGTTCTAGTAAGACGAAAATCAAACTTAAACATAAATAGAGTAATGTATCGGGAGACTACTTCTATTTGTGGGGAGTACTTCAATTCAAAGATTTTTTGGGAGTTAGTAATAGTTGTGATGGACCGGGAGACCTCAATTATTATTAATCTATTGTTTATGTGCACAATAAACTATTTTAGGAATTGAACCCATAGAAATGCATGAACTGGTTTTTAAAATTTTAATTACATTTAATATTAAATAAGCATGTTGAGATTATGTGCCTAAGGTTGCTTCTAAAGATGTTGAAAAGACTTGTGGGGTTCACAAATTTATTTTTATTTTTTTTAATTTCGATTTTAATAGATTAAAATACTCAAATTTTCGGCCACTTCAATAAAATTGGAATACAATGTTATTATAGCCTAAGTTTTTCGAGATTCAATCCCTGAGGAATACAACCTTGCTTGCCATTATCCTATAAACTACATTGTACACTTGCAGTTGTATGAACCAAAATATTTTTGGCGAACAAGATTTTGGCGCCGTTGCCGGGGATTGATTAGATTCTACTTAGATATAGTAATAAGTAGTTCAATCTTAATTGAAGCATTTTTGTAAATATTTTTTTTCTTTATCTTTTTTCGATTTTTTTCTTTTGGTTCGATTTTCACATTGTTTTTGTTTAGTGCAAATAGTGCATGATCACGCGTTCCAAATCGACCCAGCCAATTCCCATTGATTTGGAAATCGAAAAGACAACTAAGCAACTAAGGAAAAGAGCCAAAGCAATGGCGGATGGGACTAATTCGAACGCAGTGGAAAACAGAAACAATGAGGAGCGCCCACCAGGGGCCAGCGTCCAGGACGGAATTGTGGATAGGCCCGTGAGGAGGGTAGTTAGGGACTACTTCCACCCGGAGGTAAGCCAAACTTATGGGGGTGTGGCCCGTCTGCCGATCAATGCAAATAATTTTGAACTAAAATCGGCATTGATCCAGATGGTGTCACAAAACCAGTTTAGGGGTAGAGTTGTTGAGGATCCAAACGCGCATCTGACGCACTTTCTAGAAATTTGTGATACTGTTAAGATGAATGATGTTTATGAGGATATCATTCGATGCCGCCTTTTAGCATTCTCTCTGCGCGATAAGGCTAAGGGATGGTTATGCTCTTTAACACCACCAGCCACAAATTGGGCAGAACTAACTCAACGGTTTCTAGCCAAATACTTCCCCGCAGTAAGACGTTGCAATTGAAATCTGAAATCGCCCAGTTTAGGCAATTAGATGCTGAGCCGCTATATGAAGCATGGGATAGATTCCGGGAATTGTTAAGGAAGTGCCCTCAACACGGATATCCCGACTACCAACAGGTTCAGTACTTCTATAATGGTTTGAGTGGCAACACAAGAACAATTATAGATCCTGCATCTGGAGGTGCAATACTAGGGAAATATCATGAGGAGGCACTAGAATAAATAGAGGAGATGGCGAACAACAGTTACCAATGGCCATCCGAGAGGTCAACTGTCCAACGAGTGGCAGAAGTTCAGGATGAGAAGGTCGCCATGCTCACAGATAAGGTATCGGTGCTGAATATGAAACTGGAAGCGATGCAGCAAGTGACTCCAAGAGATCCTGCTGTTGTTGAAGATGAACCAAACTTTGTGGGCCAACAAAGAAACTTCAACAATAATTACAGAAATAATCAGATACCCAACTACTATCATCCAGGGTTGCGAAACAATGAAAATTTCTATTATACTAACAATAAAAAATGTTTTGCAGCCACTGCAGTGATATAACGTGGGTAATCAAGGCAGAGCGGAGTCCAATGAAAAGAAAGCATTTGTTGAAGAGATGTTATCCTCGTTTATCGGAGAGACAAGGGCGAGAATGAACAAAGATGAAGCCAAGATAGACAGGATAGAAGAACAGGTCACTAAGCTAAACATGAACGTAAATGCAAGACTGAAATCTCTGGAAACACAAATAGCCCAGATCGCAACTGCTGTGGGAGGCCAACACCAGAAAGGCAAATTCCCAAGCGATACTAAGCTGAATCCACAGGAGCAATGCAACGCCATTCGTCTGATGGATGGCATTGAGGGTTCACAGGTTTCAAATGACATTGTTTAGCAATAGTGATTAGAAATCTGAAGTCTGGCTGAAGACGTTAAACTTAGCGTTGTATGGGAGGCAACCCAATTTATTTCATATTTTCCATAAATTTTTATCGCCTTCAATTTTAATTTTTATTTTAGTTTCAATTTTATTTATTAACTTCATTGTTAGTTTTGTTTAGTTTTCTTGAGTTGTTGTGTAGGAAGCATCATGGCAAACTCCCGGTTATGAAAAAAAAGTACAGAACCAACTCAACATGGGCGTGTGATATCACACAACTGGCTGTGCGAGAGGGCAAATTGCCCAGCACCACACGGCCAGGCCGTGTGACCATCGCACGGCCGTGTGGTCGAAGGAGGAAAATCAGACGCAGCGGTAGCACTTGCAGGGCCACACGGCCTGCCCATGTGATTCCACACGGTCGTGTGGCCCCAAAGGTAGAAATCGAGCAGACTCCAAACTATCCCTATTTTAACCCCAAAATCCCTTTTTTCTCACACTTTCTCCACACAAACCCTAACTCACGAAAATTCTCTCCCCAAATACTCAAACCATTCTCCAAATATCTACAAATACAGCTCTAATCTCAAACCAAAATTACAACTCTTCACTTTCTCAAGAAACCCACCACCAAATACCTTCAATTTTCAACTTCTCCAAGTTCTACACCAAGTTTGGGGGTACTTCAAGAATTCCCAAATTTTAGTTTTTTACTCTTCAGACCTTGAAATTCATGGCTTTTAGGGATGAAAGAGAAACTAGGAGGAATACAAGAAGAAGGAGGGAGCCAACCCCGGAGCCTGAACCCGAGCCCCAATCGATTTTCGACCCCGAGGAGCCCGAAGCCTCCAACATCAATTTGCCAAACGAAACCCACCAAGCTAGATGGATGATACTCTACTTTCGTTCATGGATTAATACGAGTTATCCCGATGAACCTACTCTTACTAATATGGGTTTATTGGAAGATTTTAGAGCTTTATGTGGGAGAATTGATTGGCATGATTTTCTTAATGGGCATTGGGCTACTTACTCTGTTATTACACTTGAATTCTTAAGTAGCTTTGAATCGCTTGTGCGAAAAAGAAATTTGATGGGAGTTAGATTTTGGTTGGGGAATGAGCAAAGGGAACTAACAATTGAGGATTTAAATGAAATTTATAAAACACCGGCGTATGTAGTGGAGGAGCATGAGGAATTCGATAAGGATAGGTTTTGGAAAAAAATAATTGGGAAGCGAATTTATACGCCGGGCACTTCTAAAGCGTCTAGTATTCGCAACCCGGTTTTTATTGTTTTTAATTTCAATTTTTATTAGATTAAAATACTCAAATTTTCGGTCGCTTCAATAAAATTGGAATACGATGTTATTATAGCCTAAGTGTTTCAAGATTCAATCCCTGAGAAATACGACCTTGCTTGCCATTATCCTATAAACTATACTGTATACTTGCAGTTGTATGAACCAACATATTTTTGGCGAACAACCACTATTTAGCTCTATCAACCTCCAATCCTGTAGCAGATACCCGCTGACCAAGCACAATGCCCTCTTTCACCATGAAGTGACATTTTTTCCAATTAAGCACTACATTGGTGTCTTGGCACCTTTGTAAAACCAAAGATATAAATTATGGAGGCATTGATCAAAAGAATTACCAAATACTGAGAAATCATCCATAAAAACCTCCATAATCTCCTCCACCTTGCCATGAAAAATTGACATCATACATCTCTGAAATGTGGCTGGTGCATTACACAACCCAAAAGGCATCATGTGAAATGCAAAAGTACCATAAGGACATGTGAATGTGGTCTTTTCCTGGTCCTCTTGAGCAATAGCAATTTGACTATAACCCGAATATCCATCTAGAAAGCAGTAGTTATAATATCCAGCCAACCTAACCAACATCTGATCAATAAAAGGTAAGGGAAAATGGTCTTTACGAGTGGCTTTGTTCAGTTTTCTATAATCTATGCACATTCGTCACCCAGTCACCGTACGTGTAGAAATCAATTCATTATTGGAAATTTTGACTACAACCATCCCACCTTTTTTCGGAACTACTTGAATTAGACTTATCCATGAGCTATCAGATATAACATAAATGATGCCAGCCTTAAGCCACTTAAGAACTTCAGCCTTAACTACTTCCTTCATTACAGGATTAAGCCATCTTTGGTGCTCAATAGAGGGCTTGTAAGAGTCCTCCATGAGGATTTTTGCATCACTATAGAGGGGCTGATCCCCTTCAAATCGGTTATGGACCAACCCAGTGCAGACTTATGTTTTCTCAAAATGCGCAACAATTTATCTAACTCTGAAGGGGATAGAGAGGTAAAGACTATTACCGGATGTGTATCATTCTCACCTAAAAATGCATACCGGAGATGTGCAGGAAGTTCATTCAATTCCGGTGTGACCTTTGGGATTTCCTCCATGATTGTGTCTCCCAAACTCTCCTTCAAACCCTTGCTTGTGTCAACCTGTGTGGCATCAAGAGAAAACACGTAACCTAATAAATCAATATCATCTAAATCATAGTCCATACCTTGCACTAGAGATTGGGTGAGACATCTTTCCAATGGGTCGAAAATAGCTTGTCAAGCTACTTCCGAGTGGGCACACTACTCCACTACATCTATCAAATGACAAGTATGGTGTTCTTCTTGAAACTTCATCAAATGATAGATATTGAACATCACTTCTTCTTCATTAACCCGCAGAGTTAGTTCTCTACGTTGAACATCGATCAGTGCTCGGACAGTAGCCAAAAATGGCCTCCCTAAAATCAGTGGAACCTCTCGATCTTCCTCCATGTCCAGTACAACAAAGTATGCCGGAAATATGAACTTGTCCACCTTCACCAAAACATCCTCAATTACGCCTCGCGGATATGTAAGCGATCTATCCGCCAATTATAGAGTGATGGTGGATGGTTTCACCTCTCCAAGACCTAATTTCCTGAAAACAGGCAAGGGCATAAGGTTATTGCTAACACCTAGATCGCAAAGAGCTTTATTAAAAATGGAATCACCAGTAGTACAAGGGATAGCGAAACTCCCCGAGGTCTTTCAATTTTTGCGGTAGCGTCCTTTGCAAAATAGCATGCATTCCACTGTAAACTTTACAGTCTCGAACTCGCCCAACCTTCTCTTTTTAGACATCACATCCTTCATGAATTTAACATAGTTAGGCATTTGCTCGAGTGCATAAGCAAATGGGATATTGATGTGAATCTTCTTGAAAATTTCCAAGAATTTAGTAAATTGAGAATCTATCTTCTTTTTCTGAAATATCTTAGGGAAGGGGAGTGAAATAGGTACTTTACTGCAGAATCAGAGTAGGGGCAGATTTAGGCTTGTCCGCCTTCGTCTGCTCGTTGCTCTGCTGATCTTCTTCTTGTTTCGACTCCTCCTCAATAGGAAAATTAGAATTAGGAAGCTTCTCATAGGTGGCATGAGAGAGAAGCTTAGGACCATCATATGCAGTGCCACTCCTCAATTGGATGGCTTTACAATGTTCCTCGGATTCACCTCAGTATTACTCGGAAAATTTTCTTTCTTCTGCTGAGAGCTTATGGCAGTTGCTAACTGTCCCATTTGTGTCTCCAATGATCTAAGGTGTGTCTCCATAGTAGACATCTTCGTGCCCAAATTGACAATCTGTGCATCGCTCCTGTTCAATCGATTCTTGGTCTCTCCGATAAACGTGCCAAGTATCTCTTCTAGCGACTGCTTCTTCTCACCTACGGGTGCATTGGAACTAGATGGGTTGGAATAACCCGGAGGTGGGTGTTAGATAAGTGTTTTTATCATGATTTTGATGATTATGTTCGATTTTGTTCAAATATGTTTTTAAACCAAAACTATGTCCCTAAATGTTGTCTAAATACTCCGATCAAATTAAAATGTTTTTACTATTTTTGGAGTATTTCTTGAAGTTTATTTTCAATAAAAAATTGGACAACACATTTGTCGAAGTCGACCGGTGGGTGATAGTTGAGCTAAGAAACAGAAAATGTAATAAGAAAAATATTACGACCAGGTGGGCGGCAGGTTAATCGGTCGGCGGCGATTGCACTGGGAGTTGGATTTCACTTCTCTGTTTCGTAAAATCTTACGGTGTCGCACCCCCTTCGACCGGTCCCATGTGTAAAAATTCGCAGAATTCAATTTTAATCTTATCTCGCACGACCGGCCGAACCCCATGTTTATCGATAAACTATCCGTTGCATTTTGAATGACTTTTCCCTATTTTGTGGGATTGATTTCTAATGACTATATTGATCATTTTAAATGGTTTCTTTTAGCAAATCACTCCCCAAGGAGGAGCCTATGTCGGAAATGAAATCCAAGTCCTCTCCTATAAATAGAGGCTTCATTCAAGCAATAAGATACAACACTTATTACAAGCAAAAAGAGCATACAAAGCAAACACTTCTATATCTTGTTGTATTAGCCTAAGCACTTTCACTTGCACTTATTTGAGGTCTAGACTTTCAATTCTTGATTACACTTGTACTCATATTGTATCAATCTTGATTGAGTTGTAATCTTGATTTTGGTCATCATTCAACACAAGACATCCTTGTGAGTATTCTTGTGGTAAGAATTTGATCTAGGTGATAGGTGTTTGAAGGTTGTGGTAATCTTCAAAAAGTGTCGAAAAAGGGTTGTGGTAATCCTCAAGGTGTTGTAAGAGGATTGTGGTAATCCTCAAGGTGGTGAAAGAGGGTTGTGGTAATCCTCAAGGTGTTGTATTAATTTTTGGTAAATTAATAAAATTTTTTCTTTTGAAATCCATCCCGAGATATCTTTGGGGTGGTAGAGATTAGGCCCTAGGTGGGTTGAACCTCTTTAAATCAACGAGTGTTGTTTATTTTCCGCATTTACATTCTTGGTATTTACTCGTTGTTTGAAAAAGAGGGTGATTTGCAAAAAATCGGCATAATCTATTCACCCCCTCAGATTATTGTAGCCACTTGGACTAACAAGTGGTATCAAAGCTAAACTCTTTGGCTAGCTTGTTCGAGTAAAGAGGAAAGATCCATGGCTACAAATGATGCTCATCTCAATGGCGCCTCCACCAATAAGCCACCACTATTCGACGCCAACAACTACGCATTTTGGAAAGACCGTATGGAGTCTTCCTCAAGGGTGCGGGTTTGACATTTGGAATGTGGTCATTGAAGGAGTTGATCAACCAACAAAGAAATCGGAGGATGGCACCTTGGCTCCTAAACCTTTCAAGGAGTTTGATGAAAACGACAAAAGGCTTTCTCTCTAAACGGTAAGGCCTTAAATATTTTGCATTGTTCTCTTACCGCCTAAGTACAATCGCATAAGAGGCATAAGGTCGGCACATGAGGTTTGGGAAAAATTGGAGACAATATATGAAGGGACTAAGAAAGTCAAGCAAGCAAGAAAGACCATGCTTGTTAAAGACTTCAAAACTTTAACATGTATGATGGAGAAAGCATCTCCAAAATGGTAGAAAGGCTTGACAATAATGTGGCCCTCGGCAAAGTCATCTCGAAGAAGACAAGGTGACCAAGGTATTAAATGCACTTCGGCTCATGGTCCGAAAAAGTAACGGCAATCACGGAGGCACAAAATCTTGAGACACTCAAGTTTGATGAGCTTATTGGAAATCTACTCATCTATTTCTATCTCAAGGAGAGGAAAAATTCCAAACCATCCACAAATCAATCGGTGTATGCAAATTATTCTAAAGGTCTTGCTTCTTCTTCTAATAATGCATACTATGATAATGATGATGATGATGAGGAGACGGCCGCACTTGTTGGAAAATTTTCAAAATTTGTGAATAAAAATAAAGCAAGAAAACCAAGAGATAATGCTTGCTTTAAATGCGGAAAACCCAGGCACTTCATTCTCAAAAGCTCGACGAAGAGGAGCAAAAGAAAAGGAAGCCTTTCACAAAAAAGAAGGCTCTAAATGCGGAAGTCAAAACATGGGATGAACTACTCGAAACAACCGATGAGGAAGGAGAAACCGAACACGGTCTCATGGCTATAGACGATGAAAACAATGAGGTACACTCAAATTCCTCTACTTCTTCCATAATTGATGACTTGCAATGTGATTTTGATGAATTGCAAATTGAGTTTCAAAATTTAATCGTTTAATACAAAAATTTGTAAAAGGAGCATAAGGAGATTAAGGTTGAAAAAGAAAAATTATTTACCTCTTATGAATCTCTAGACAAAGCTCATGCTCTTACTCTTACTAGAATTCATTCTCTTGAAACCGAAAGGAATTGCTCACAAAAGAAATTGAATGTTTGAAAAATGATGTGCATCGTTTCAACATAATACGGATAAAGTCACAAAAATTTTTGATGCACAAAGAGGTGAGCATTCCAAATCGGGACTTGGTTATAAGCCATTTCAAAGTGTTTTTAAGAAAAATAACCAAGGTCGAATACGTGCTAATAATTATAATACTCCTACTTGTTTTTATTGTGGAAAAGTTGGACATTATGCTAATAATTGCAAATTGAGAAATAGCTCAAGACATGTTTGGAGACCCAAATGTCTCAAGACTATCCCCCATGGACCCCAAAATTATAGGGTACCTAAAAGAAATTCTTTTGTAGGTAATAGGGGCTATAACCACAATGGAAGATTCAAAATGGCTCGTGGACAGCGGATGTTCACGCCATATGACCGGGAGGAGAGAACTTTTTACCAACATCAAACTCCAAGAAGAGGGTATGGTCATGTTCGGCAATGGCAAAGGAAAGATTCTTGGAAATGGAGAAATTGGTAACTCTTTCTTTCTCTCTTAGTAATGTTCTATTAGTTGAAGGGCTTAAGTTTAATTTGATAAGTGTTAGCCAACTTTGTGATTCAAAATATGATGTTTCCTTTAATAAAGAAAAATGCCTTATACTTAAAAATGGTGAAATTATTTGTGAAGCAAATAGAAAAGGCAATCTTTACAAAATTTGTACAAGTGATTTGGCTTATGTGACACTTGTCAAAAGAACAAATTAGTTAAGATAGTTTTAAGCCCAAAAATGAAATTTCCAAACAAACCCCTACAAATGCTTCACCTTGAACGGGGACATTGAAGTCTAAGTGGAAAACATTACACTTTTGTTATATTCGATGATTTTTCGAGATATACTTGGGCTCTTTTTCTTACCAATAAAGCGTCTTTGTTAATGAGTTTGTTAAGTTGTGTAGACTTATTGAGAATGAAAAAGAAGATACTATCAAGTTATTCCGAGCGATCGAGGTGGAGAATTTGACGGTGAATTTAGAGTATTTTGTGAAACCAAAGGATATGCTCATAATTTCTCGGCTCCAAGGACACCTCAACAAAATTCTGAACGGAAAAATCGGACATTACAAGAAATGAGTCGGTCCATGCTCAATGAATTTTCACTTCCAAAGTATTTTTCGAAGCGTAATACCGCTTGCTATGTCATTAATCGAGTTTATATTCGTCTAAAATGAATAAAACTCCATATGAGATTTGGAAAGGTAGAACTCCAAATATTAGTTATTTCAAGATATTTGGTTGTAAATGTTTTATTTTGAATACCAAGGATCAATTGGACAAACTTGATCTAAATGAAGGGATATTTATGGGATATTCAACAAAAAGCAAAGCATATCGGGTTTACAATAAGACTAATGGAGTTGTTGAAGAATCCATCCATGTTAAATTCAATGAAGCTTCGGGAGTTGAAAGAATTCCTAATGATGTGATGAGGAGGATATTATTGAACAAATTGTTCAAATTGATGATCTACATCAAATGATCAACCGTCCACTTCAAATCAAGAAGATAGAGGTGATATCTCGGATCTTCCCGTTGCATTGAAATTTAAGGAGATCACCCAAAAGATCTTATTATTGGTGATCCCCTTGACAAAGTGATGACTCGGAGAAAATTTACGAGAAAGCTCTTATTTCTCAAAAAGAGCCTAAAAATGCTAAATTAAGCTATTGAGGATGAGGATTGGTTTCTAGAGATGCAAGAGGAATTGAATCAATTTGAAAGAAATGATGTATGGGAATTGGTACCTTGTCCTCCTTCTCAAACCATTATTGGCACAAAATGGGTATTCGGAACAAACTTGATGATCAAGGCAACATTGTTCGAAATAAGGCAAGGTTAGTAGCTCAAGGGTATTGTCAAGAAGAAGGTATTGACTATGATGAAACTTTTGCACCGAAGCACGTTTAGAAGCTATTCGTATTTTACTTGCCTATTCTTGTTTTAAAAATTTCAAACTTTACCAAATGGATGTTAAATCCGCCTTCTTAAATGGTATTATTCAAGAAGAAGTCTATGTAAAACAACCTCCGGGGTTTGAAATTTTTCTAGGCCTAATGATGTTTATAAACTTAAAAAGCCTTGTATGGTTTTGCATGGTATGAAGACTTAGTTCTTTTCTTTTACAAAATGGTTTTATAAGAGGTAAAGTTGATACAACTCTATTTGTTTTTGAAAAAGGGCAAGATTGTTTACTTGTGCAAATATATGTTGATGATATTATCTTTGGTGCTACTAATGATTCTTTTGCAAGAAATTTTCTAAGTTAATGCGAGGGAATTCGAGATGAGTATGATGTGGGAGCTTAACTTCTTTCTTGGACTTCAAATTAAGCAATGTCAAGAAGGTATTTATATTTCACAATCAAAGTATACAAAAGAACTTTTGAAAAAGTTCGGCATTGAAGAAGGAAGAACCGTCTCTACTCCTATGGCAACAAATGTCAAAATTGACAAAGATGAGAAAGGCAAGTCCGTGGATGAATCAAAGTATCGAGGTATGATTGGTAGTTTACTTTATTTAACCGCTAGTCGGACATTCTTCATGCCGTATGCCTATGTGCTCGTTTTCAAAGCAATCCCAAAGAATCTCACATGAGTGCCGTTAAAAGGATTTTTCGATATTTGAAAGGCACCATTCAATATGGTTTATTTTATCCAAAGAATGAAAATTTTTCTCTTAAAGGTTATAGTGATTCGGACTATGCGGGAAATATTGATGATCGGAAAAGTACTTCCGGATCATGTCAATTTTTAGCGATTGCCTAGTTTCTTGGTTTTCAAAGAAGCAAAAGTGTTTCTCTTTCAACGAAGGCGAATATATTTCCGCCGCATTTTGTTGTACTCAACTTCTTTGGATGAAACAAACCTTAGCGGATTACAAATGCTCTTTTGAAAATGTACCTATCTTTTGTGATAATATATCCGCTATAAATATTGCTTGGTTCATCATAACCGTACTAAACATATTGAAATTCGGCATCATTTTCTAAGGGATTGTGTTTCAAAACGTAAAATTGAGATATCTTTTGTACCATCTCAAGATCAATTAGCGGACATTTTTACAAAACCGCTATCTTCCGAGATTTTTTCATCAATACGAGCTCGGTTAGGCATAATGCATATTAAATGAAGCTTATGTTTGCATTGTGCACGTTTTTAAAACTTTGGGGCGAAAAATCGGATTTTTGGTTGAAAATTCGGATTTTGGAAAAACGACAAGACAGGTGGTGAAGGAGTTGAGGGCAAGGTCGCCTCAACCTCGGCCAAATGTCCCTAAGCTATATTTTGGCTTTTAAACGAATTCTTCATTTTAACAATTTTTTGGCCATTTTTCGTCCCTTTGCCAAATTCACTTAATCTCATTCAAAAATGGTTTTCATGCATATTTTACACAACATGGACATTATGTAGCATGATCATCATCATTATGGCTCATTCTTTCCGATCAAATGGTAAGAATTTCTCTTCTTTTGCTCAATTGGGTTGAACCCTTGAGTTTTCAAGTTACTTGAAAATTTTTGATGTATTTTTTCGTATGATCATGATGAGATTGGTTGATATGTTGTTATGTATGATGATTGACTTGAATTGATGTTGAAAATTTTTGGCTTGAACCATTTACAAAGGTTACATACAACCTCTTTTATTTTTCATGCACACAAAGTGTTCGATAAAATGTCGCAATGATAATTTCAACTTCTACATGATTCTCTTGCTTTCAAAAGTCTTCCATTATTATTGAGATCATGTTTTGGCAAACAAAACGAGCATATGAACTCTTCATGTTACATTTCTCCCATTTTCTTGGATCTTTAGCACATATTGCTCTATGGTTGATAAACCATCTCTTTTGCGCACTTTGATATGATTGTATGATGTTTTATCTTCCTAACACTCTTTTTGATGATTCCAAAGCGGGAGAAACAGGACATTGGCTTGTTAGCCAAAAAGAAGCTATAAAAAGCTCGAAATAAAAGCTATAAGCGATGGCTTTCTAAAGCAAAAATACCTAGTCCATGGCTTGATTATGGACTCAATTGCAAAAGATTATAAGTTTTTTTGGGGAGCTTCTTAGCTCATGATGCATTCTATATAAGCTTGTTATAGCTTGTGCTTCTTACTTATAATAATCGTTTGTTGATATGCTCATAAATAGGGGAGCTTTGTATGAAATACTTCTAACGGATAGTTTACTCGTAAAATCGAAAGTTTATTTGGTTTTCAAATCGTCCTCAAGAAAATTGTTTTGGTTTGTAATCATCAAAAAGGGGGAGTTTGTTAGATAAATGTTTTTACCATAATTTTGATGATTATGTTCGATTTTGTTCAAATATGTTTTTAAACCAAAACTATGTCCCTAAATGTTGTCTAAATACATCAAATTAAAATGTTTTTACTATTTTTTGGAGTATTTCTTGAAGTTTATTTTCAATAAAAATTGGACAACACATTTGTTTAGACTTCGACCGGTCGCCCTCTAGGGCAACCCGTACTGAGTTGAGCTAAGAAACAGAAAATGGGCGTAAGAAAAATAGGTCCTTCCAAAAGACAGGAGTTGGATTTTTGTTCGGACTTCTCTGCTTTCGTAAAATCTTCAAAGCGGCTTGTCATCCTTCAGCGACGGTCGCACTTCTTTTCGGTCCCCATGTGTAAAAATTCGCAGAATTCAATTTTAATCTTATCTCTTTGACCGGTCGAACCCCCATGTTTATTCTTGCGTTTTGAAGTTGACTTTTCCTATTTTGTGGGATTGATTTCTAACAAGCTATATTGATCATTTTAAATGGTTTCTTTTGCAGCAAATCACTCCCCAAGGAGGAGCCTATGTCCTGGAAATGAAAGCCAAGTCCTCTCCTATAAATAGAGGCTTCATTCAAGCAATAAGATACAACACTTATTACAAGCAAAAAGAGCATACAAAGCAAACACTTCTATATCTTGTTGTATTAGCTAAGCACTTTCACTTGCACTTATTTGAGGTCTAGACTTTCAATTCTTGATTACACTTGTACTCATATTGTATCAATCTTGATTGAGTTGTAATCTTGATTTTGGTCATCATTCAACACAAGACATCCTTTGAGTATTCTTGTGGTAAGAATACACTTGGGTGATCTAGGTGATAGGTGTTTGAAGGTTGTGGTAATCTTCAAAAGTGTCGAAAGAGGGTTGTGGTAATCCTCAAGGTGTTGTAAGAGGATTGTGGTAATCCTCAAGGTGGTGAAAGAGGGTTGTGGTAATCCTCAGGTGTTGTATTAATTTTTGGTAAATTAATAAAATCTTTTTCTTTTTGAAATCCATCCAGGAGATCTTGGGGTGGTAGAGCATTAGGCCCTAGGTGGGTTGAACCTTTAAATCAACGAGTGTTGTTTATTTTCCGCATTTACATTCTTGTTATTTACTCGTTGTTTCGAAAAAGAGGGTGATTTGCGAAAAATCGGCATAATCTATTTACCCTCAGATTATTGTAGCCACTTGGACTAACATGGGTTCAACACATTTCTATTGTTGCTGTAAGAGAGATTTTCATGATTGCGAAGTCCGGGTGATAATGAGTCGGTAATGGATTACCCCGATTATTAACACCCCGATTATTCACATAATTAGCTTGCTCGAAATCGAGTGTGGCAGTTTCCTAAATGGCCGCTGGTTGTATCTTAGTCTGTTGTGGTGTTCCACCAGTATTAATTATGGCCAGTTGTTTTGATAAAGATGATAATTGAGCTGCTACAGCCGACATAGTATCCAGCTCAAGAACACCGACAACTTTCCTTGGTACTGATCTTTCGGAGGGCCATTGATAACTGTTTGTGGCCATTTTTTCAAGCATAAGTAAAATCGGAGTTTTGACCATCAACGCTTTGCATCTAATATTGTCCTCGTATGCCCATTCAGACCATTGTAAAAGTACTGAACCCTCTGCCAGTCCGCATAGCCTTGCTGTGGGCATCTTCTCAACAGATCCTTAAATCGCTCCCAGGCTTCATACAGTGGCTCAAAATCGATCTGTTGAAATTGAGCTATCTCACTTTTCAGCTGGAGCGCCTTGCTGGGAGGAAAGAATTTCGCCATGAACTTTTGAGTCAGATCATCCCAGCTAGTGATACACCCCGGTGTAAATGCCTGCAACCATTGTCTGGCTTTATACCAGAGTAAAATCGGGAAAAATCTCAACCAAATAGCTTCATCAGACACACCATTCATCTTGATGGTGTCACATATCTCTAAGAATGTAGCCAGGTGGGCATTTGGATCATCCACGGGACTCTCCCCAAGTTAATTCTGTTAAACCATGCTTATGAGGGCCGACTTCAGTTTGAAATTGTTTGTATTTATAGGCTGGCGCACAATTCCAGAATAGTTTTGGGCATAGTCGGCCGGAAGTAATCCCGGATTGCTCTTTCCCTTCCCTCAGGCTCTGCTGTGGTGACACATTTTGAACCAAGTTCTCGTTATTCTCATTTTCTCTATCGTCTGCCATTTCTTGCTTCTCTGCTTGCTTTGTTGCTCTGATTGCTCGAAGTGTCCTTTCAATCCCTGGATCAAAAGGAAGTAAATTAGTATCTTTAGAATTTTGCATAAGCAGACAAACTCAATGAGAAAGAACAATTTAATTCTACCTAAACTAATCTAAATTAGGATAAAGACTACTTAGTAACAATATTAGCGCAAAATAAGATAAAACAATCCCCAGAATGGCGCCAAAAACTTGTTCGAAGATTTCTTACCGCAAGCGTATGGTGTGAAGTTTTAGTATAGATTGAAAAATAGGGTTATCATCTCCACAGGGATTGATATCAAATTTTAACTAAGTACTGTAATTATAATAACTTAATTCTATCTACATAATCGACAAGAGATGGATTTTGATTAAACTAAAAATAAAACTAAAATTATACTAATAAATTCGTTCAGACAAATTATCAAACACTTAATGGATATGAATTCTAGAAGGTTGATTCGCCTAGTTATCCCCTATGTTATCAATCCAGTTTATTAATCACACATTATCAATGTATAAGCCCAATATTACTACTTGTAGGTCCCAAGGGGTGTGAGTGTAAGGTTTGTTTATCACTTTCTCTCTCGAGTTTTAAGTGATTCTAGGTTTCAATCCTGATTTCAATATCTCTATGAAAATCATAAATTAAACCCTAATGTGCTCGATGAATATTCTTTCACGGACTTCAAAAGATTCATAAACTTCTCAGTTCTATGAAACCCTAGGTTATGCTATTCTATGACCAAACGTTCAATCACCTCTCTTGAGTGTCAAATCAAACACGCCAAACAATCTAAACTATTGATCAGATAATCCAAATGCAATCACTCCAAATAACACAAATAGATTTAATAACATGTGAATCAAACAAACTGAAAATTAAAACATAAGTTCAAACGTGGGTTACATCAACCCCTAGAAAAGCAGGTTTAGCTCATGATGGATAACAAAACCTCATGAAAAAGTAATTATACATCTCAAGGGTTCGACTAAGATAATGGAAAATTAATTCAAAAGAATCAAAGGAAGAATCCTCTCTGTTTCCAAAAGATAGATGCCTTCAAATCTCGTCCCGAACTCTTTCTCCTCGCTCAAAGTCATCCCGTGTGCTCAATAGAATGTCCAACTATTGCCCCGTACATCATTGGTTGTATTTATATCCCCAAGACCGTCAAAAGCCCGAAAAAAATTAAGTTATAAATTTTCGGCCTGTGCTGCTGGGTTACGATCGGTTTTTGATCAATCTTCTTTACATCGACGCGCGCTGCAACACTCCTCCAATGGCCCTGCATCGCTGAAATTCTTACTTACTGCCTGATTTTTGACCCTCGCACTGCAGCGGGAGGGGAGGGAGAGCTGCAGCGCTCCTGTGCTGTGCGATTTTTCTCCTTTTTTCTCTTCTTCAAACGCGATTTCTTCCTTCCATAGACGTTTTCATCATTTTCATTCATTTTCGGCTACCATAACCTGTATCAACTCCCTAACGACACCTAACGAAATTAAATGGACTCAAACAACTAAAACACCCAAAAAAATACGCAAAATCCTAGTCTATAATACTCAATTCATTGGTATAAAACCAACTTAACAATATCTTTTGTCAGTCCTGCAAGATTTAACCTTGTTAAGAATCGATTTATCAAGAGTTTTATATAAAATGTCCTTGGCCACACTGTCCAAGTTGTATCTTCTTCTGTCTTCATTGGTCCATTCACTTCGAGGCTTCTCCACCCCAGCAAGACTTTCAGCAGCATCATCTCCACAACTCTTATAGTTGTATTCACCTTGGTGATTCTAATAGGTCCATCCTCTATGACAAACCATATTTCATCATGCAAAGCTGAGAGATGTGGCTGCAGGCGAATTTTCTAATCATCAAAATCTTTAATAGTAAATATGGGAATATGGGATATATTTGCTTCCATGATAATTACTTTTTAGAAGAAAATTTCAAAAGCTTTCGAGTGTTGAACTTTTGAAAAGGTTGAGATCTAGTTTAGTAACCAGTGCGGAAGGTTCTTTGAACCAACCGCTCTAATACCACTAGTAGGTCCCAAGGGGTGTTAGTTAAGTCTAGACGGGGGAGGGGGTTGAATAGACTTAACCATTTTTTCATTTTTAAATCAAATCAGAGTTTACACAAGTAAACATCTAATTCTTTTGAAAGACAGCTGAATTAAACCTCAATAGGAGAGGTAACCACTCAACAGGCTCGAGAGAGCTGTTGATAGAGTAACTCAGCTGAGTGAAGTTAGCTTTTTAGAAAATCAATTTACTTGGTTTTTAAAAGCAGAAGTCTTACACCCTTTCTAGAATATGGTTTTCAACACTTGTTTTTATCTAAGTTATTATTAGTTGAGTAAGCAAATATATCAGCAAGTATAAATTTGCAGAAAGTAAATTGTTGAAAGTAAAGACACAAATAATTTTATAGTTGTTCGAGTATTGGGTACCTATACTCCACTCTTCTCCAACTCCCAGAGGAATATAATAGTGTAACTTGGCCATTACAAAAGTACAAAATACAGTCCGAGCAAGCCTTGATCAACTTGGTTGTTACAACTTGGCTTTACTCCTGGGACTCAGCTCTTCGTAAGGCAGCTGCCTAACTACTTCAGCTCTCCAAAACCTTCAAACTTGATCACTTAGCCCTCCGATGGATTCGAACCATGTTCGAATTTGAACCTCACTGCACTTATTTCACTTTGGGGATGTGCAGACCCATTGTTCTTTTTCAAACAGGTTTCCTCTTCAACTTTTGAAGTTGTCTTCCTTCCTTCACTTTGTTGTGTTGGTTAGAATTACTTTGAATGTTTAGGCCTGAGGATTTGAATCTTTAGCTTAGAGAGAGAGTTGAAGATTTGCTTGATTGCTTAGATTTCTCTTATATATGTCACGTACTTCCCTCAGAAATTTTCCACAACCTTTTATAGTGAGAGTTTGAAAATATGCCCGTTCAAGAGATAGATAGTTTTCAAACTTCACTTCTTGTTCGTTGACTTGTCTTGTTGTGCAGCTTTTGATATTGGCCCAACCTTAAAATTAATGCTCTTCAAGTGCCTGAATCATACTAGGTTTCTGCAAATATCCCATTGGTTCCAGCTACTTGCACTCTTTCAACAAGACATCTTTTAAGGTTGCAGGCTTGTCCCTTACCATTTTGGGTAAGTCTTGACTTTTCTTTGCGACGGACTTCTTCAGCTTTCTCTGAGTCCTTCAGCTGCTTTACCCCATTATTTGAGTCTTCTTCTTGATTCTTGAACGACTCAACTGTAAGTCTACTGAAAGACACAACTTCTTTACTTGACAAAAGGTCTTCTTCGATACTCAGCTGCGGCACAATTAAATATTCTCTACACTTCTTCAGCAAGTCTTCTGCATCTTCAACTTGGCTGCATGGTAACTCAGCTATTTTTCTAACTATTACAAAGTTGAAATACATACAGAAAATGGGGTGCCAACTTCCTAATATAAGTTTTCTATGCATCATCAAAATCTACACAAATAAGATTCCTAACACACAATTACCAATTGCGGTGGCTTCTGGGTTGGGGAATTTAAACTGAGTGCCGCCCCATGCTGCAACCAATAGTTACGCCCATCAAATTTAATCATCTTCATTGTGATCAAGATGTTCAAGTCAATTCGCCTACAGCCGGCGGCATTCGCTTAAACAGTGCAATTCACATTAAAATATTACGCAATCAGCATAATCAATCCTCTTGTGCTCAACTCTCTGTTTTTGGTATTTTCAGGGCACACGACCATGTGTTGGACACGACCAGGTCGTGTGCTTGTGCACCCAAATATTTTTTTAATATAAATCCAGAGTTTGTCATGATGCCTCCTACACAACAACTCACAACAAAAAACAACCAAAACTAAAAAGTAAAGTTAGTAAGAAAAAATCAAATGAACAAATGTGATTAAAAATTGGGTTACCTCCCAAAATCGCTAAGTTTTACGTCATTAGTCAATTGCTTGATTTTGTTATGGCTCGATCAAGAGGATGGTTGATACTTCCTGTTTCGTTTCTTGCTTGTAGTAGTGCTTTACTCTTTGCCCATTGACTATGAAAGTTTACCCATCTATTGATAACAATTCAATGGCCCCTCGAGGTAGTACCATTTTAGTCACAAATGGACCCAACCAACGTTATTTGAGCTTACCTAGAAAAGATTTTAGACGAGAGCTGTATAGAAGTACTGTAGGTCCCAAGGGGTGAGTTGTAAGGTTTAGAAGGAATGGGAGGGGTTGAATAAACCTTACCAAATTTTTGAATTTAGTCCTTTCAAATAATTTTACAGAGTTAACTCAAATCAGCTAAGTCCTTGGGGGACAACTAGGTTGGCTTACTTCAGCAAAGTTACCCACTCAATAGACTCGACTGAGCAGTCGATAGTATAACTCAGCTGGGTTAGCTAACACTTAACTTTTCAGTTGATTTGGTTTTGTTCAGCGGAAGACTTTTCACCCTTGATGTTTTAAACTTGTTTTTAACACTTGTTTTTAGCAAGGTTATTATCAACTAGGTTTAGAAATTTTAACTTAACACCAGATATAAAAAATATGCAAGAAAGTAAAGTGTTGTAAGTAAAATGACACAAGCAAATTTTATAGTGGTTCGAGGATGGAGTAATTCCTCTAATCCACTCTTCTACAACTCCTGGAGGAATCCACTAAGTAACAGATCTGGTTACAAAGAAGTTATCAGTCTGAATCAGCCTTGATCACACAGTTGGCTGCTCTTGGGACTCACCTTCTTCACAAGACAGTTTCCTTGCTACTTCAGCTCCCTTCGAACTTATGGAATTGATCACACAGCCTTCCAACAAGCTCAAATCTTCTGGTTCAACCTTGAACCTTACTACAACTCCTTTAACCTTGGAGAGTAGACCCCTTTAGTTCTTTAAACTATTTCCTCTTTAACTTGATGAAGTATTCTTTCATTTACTGAATGTGTCTGATCGAGTTCCTTCGATTTTAGGCTTGAGGAATGTCTTAGAAAGCTTGAGAGTATTTTTCCAGGTTTGCTTGCTTGTATTGCTTGTAAAATCTGTGAAATTCATAACCTTCTCTCACTTGCTTCCTCAGCCTTTTATAGTGCTTATTTGAAAATTTGCCCATTGAAGAGAGAGGTAATTTTCAAATAACACTTCTTGGTCGTGGGCTTGTCTTTTCTTGATCTGCAGCTTGTGATGGTGACATATCCTCGTATTAAATGATGTCTGCAGCTTTTCAGGTCCTGACACAAGCTCAGTGCTTCCCATTGGTTTATTCTATTTGCATGCTTCTGGGATGAGCACTTTTAGACATGGCATCATGGATGTATTACTAAAATAAGTAAAGTCCTTGACTTTTGTGCAACGGATTTATATGAGTCGACTTGACTTGACAACTGCCTTTACCCCTTTGACTTGAGTCAGCTCCAACCTTTTAGAAATGACTCAACTGTCTGTCAACTGGCAGACTTGGCTCTTAACTGACGTGACTGTCACTTCTTCATCCTTTACTCAGTTGTTCCACAACTAGGTCTCTTCTTCAGTCGAGTCTGAGACTTTCGTCTTGACTACACACAGCTGACACACAGCTGGGTCTTCACTTCAATCTTCAGTTGACTCTTGTATTCTTCAACATAGCTGACTTCAACTCAGCTCATCCAGTCCTATCTATTACAAATAGAAATACAAGGAAAATGGGGTGCCAACATCCTATTCTAATTTTACACGGTATCATCAAAATCTAATCATAAATTTTTCTAACAAGTTTTCCCTTTTGATGATGACAAAACTTAAATAATTACAACAACAAATTAAGTAGTGCAGTAACAAAGAATGTATGTTTTGAATATGTCAAGTTTATTGATCATACCATTCTTGTACTTTACAAATTGCACTTTACAAAGCTTTTTCATAGTACACTGTACACACTGTATTCGAGCTAGACTATCTATTACATTGTATCCGAGCTCCTTATTGTACTAAAGTACAGCAGGTATCAGAGCAAAATAGGAAAGATGATATTACAAGAAAAACTTACAAAACTTGTATTTACAATTAAGTAAAGTACACTGAAGGGGTTTCAGCCGTCTTCAACGCCTTGGCTGCTTCCTTCTTCTCTCTTCTTCTTCTTAAAAGCTCTCTTTGTAGCAAGGTCTTCCTTCGCTGCCTTTCCTCCCATTCTCCATTGACTCTTTCATTCTCAACCTCTTGTCTTCTTCTTGCCTCCTCATTCTTGCACTCCACTTTAAGATTAGCAAGAGCATCAAAGCCAGCCCAGTAATTGATCCCTTTCTTATATGGATCAATAAATCTTGTATCCTTAGGTCTTGGATGTGGTGGAGTGCCTCTGCCTCTTCCACCACTTCCAAACCTTCCATTCCCTCTGTATGACTCAGCTTCTCCTTTGGGAGTGTACTATACTGGTGCCTTTCCAGTCGAGTGGCTATTGGAACTCTACTGCTTCTTAGCTGATCTGCACAATTCAACTCCTTTTTCCCAGTACAAGTCCCACGCCTGTGGTAGAGTCATGTTCTTGAAATAACCTTCAGCTTCTAGAGTTTGAAACTCCTCTAGTGATCTTGGTTCAGATCCATCATTAGGTATCGTGGTTTCTCTAGGGAGTTTTATTGCTGGGGAATCTTTCTATAATCTAGCTGGGGGGCCGTCGAATCTTGGTTTAATATCCTTGATGCGCTCGGAGTGCTTCTCAGCTACCTTTTTGAATTCAGCTTCCATGGCCTTTCTTGACTGCTTGACTGCTATTTCAGCTTTCTCCTCTACGGTCAGCTCCTTTGGTAGTCTGCTGAGAATCGAGGCTCACTTCTCCTTGTTGTGGGGTCATAGCAAGCATTATTTTCAATGGAGGTTTCTTCACAGAACTACCTTCCCCTTTGCTTCCCTCCTTATCACTCCCTTGCCCTTCCTTTAATTCCTTCATGGCTTCATCTTCCCCCTTTTTGGCATCATCACCAAGGGGTAGAGCCAAGTTTTGGAAAATACCACTCAGGAGGAAATCAAGTTTGTTGTTCGTAAAGTCATTCTTGTCATAGATCTTGGAGTACGATGCTCTAAATTATGACCTCAGAGCCTTGGACTCAGCTGCCATCAGCTTCATCTCTGTCTGGAGCACCTTAATATGTTGTTCAACAATGGCATCCATTCTTGCAATTTCGGATTTGTGCTGAAGCTTGAGCAACTCCATGTCAGACCTATGTGACTCATCCATTCTGAATATGTGGTTCCTTTGCCTCTGCTGGAACTTGAGGTTATCGGAGCTCCAAATCACCATTTTCGCGAATAATGACTTAAAATAGGTGACATGCTCACGCCTCAAAGCTTTGGCCTGTCCAGCCCATTCTCAAATTTGCAGTACAGTCCCTCTGATGTCTCCAGTGATGGTAGCATCCCTGTTATCTAGCCTTTGGTCCAACGATGCAAAGCCATGTTCCATCTTCTCTATCTCAGCACAGATGGCTTTAAAAGCTTTCCAGAAGCCGGCTGTCTCAGCGGACTGATCCTCTGGCCATACAACATCAAAGTAGAAACCAATAGGGATTATGACAGTTTCACCTGGAGCTCTGAGTTCTTGTGGGGGGACTTGGACATTGTATCGGGCTCATTCTGCAGCTGATTCGACTTCAAAAGAAATTTGGCTTCAAAAGGGAAATATTCCGCAAAAAAGATCTTCAGGGAAAATAGGTATATCCACATCTTGAGCTTGTGGAGCCTTTCCCTTTTCTTTCAGTATATTCTCAGCTCTATGTGCCTCAGCTGTTTCAGCGTCATCGGCATCTTAAGCAGCTGTGTTAACCTACTGAGCTGACTGATCCTTAGCTGTCTTAATAGCTTCCTTGACATCAGTTGTGGCTTCCTGTTGAGTCGTCTGTTCCTCGGCTAACTTATTAGCTTCATCGGAGTATGATGGTGCCATTGGATGTGGACCATCAACCAAGATAAATCTCATCGGAGCAGCTTTGTCACTGACTTGGCTTCGTGAGGCCTGTGCATCCTTATCAGCTGTGTCCTTATTGGGTGTATCAATAGGAGTGGACTCAGCTTCGTCGTCAAATTCCAGGAATTCAGTGTCTATGTTCTCCTGAGAATCATGAAGGGTGTTGATCTCTTCTTCTTCTTCAGCAAACTACACATGAGGAGCAGGCTCATTCTCAACAACCTTCTTACCCAGGGAAGTCTCAACCTCCTCTTGGCCTTCGTTACCCTCAGCAGTCTCAACTGCTGATGGGCCTTGTTTATCCCTGTGTGCAGTCTCAACCGGAACAGGGTCTTCTACGTTTGTCTCTTCAGTAGACGAAGCTGCTTTGGGGTCTTCAATGGCATCCGTCGGAGTCTCAACTCCTAGGATTGCACTTTTAGGGCCAGGAATCTCAACTCCCATGGCCTCGCTTCCATCCTTTGCCTTAGTTACTTCAACAGCGTCATCAACCTGCAGTACAGTTGAAGTCTCAGTTGAGACAGTCTGAACCATATGAGCTTCATTAACTTCACTCTGCTAAACATTGAGGTTATCTCTTTCGCCTCCAAACTTCATGGATGGTTGGTCTCTCACAGCATCCTCCGACCTAGCTGTGATGGTGCGAGTTTCCCCCTCAGCTGGCGCACCAGCTTTGTCTTAAGTAGAGGGGTTACTCAACACCTGAGACTCGACTGTTATTCCTGTTGAGTATTCAGCCGTCCGGGCAAGTGTCTCAACACCTTCTGCAGGAATTGTCTTGGCTAAGGTGCCCACTTCTTCACCTTCCTTAGCTTCATTGCCAGTTTTCCTGGTGCCATCGTCCTCAGAGTGCACAGGAAATGTGGTGGCAGCAATGGTTCGCACAACATCTATAACATCAGGGACATAAGAGATTTGAGAAGACTCTCCTGGACTCTCTTGCATCTATTACTCGTGCATCTCTTTTGATTCTTTGACAGCTTTCCTGAACTCTGCTTTCTCGGCTGCAATAACATGGTTGATCTCCTCTATGTCACTGTCGCTGCTGTCAGTCGAGTCCATGGCAAACTTAGGTACATCTGAGAAAGGACAAGAGTGGGGCTTCTTTGATTCTTCAATAGCCTTTGCCTTTTCTAAGGCCCTTTGTTTCTCTTCATCCCTCCTTTGAGAAAGAATGGTTATGCAGAAATCAGGATCAAGGGCGGAGCTAACATCTATGTTACCCAGGAAGCTTAAAAGCTCATCTTCTTCTTCAATAAACTCTGGGCTCTGGACATGATATCTTGAGTAACTCAACTTCCAACTTCTCCATACCCTCAATTTTTCCTGAATATCAGGATAAACAAAAGACAACATTACCACATCATCATCCTCCTCTTTCTGAATAGGAGCAAGCGGAGCGTGTTCCTCCTCAGGTTCTCTTGCATCTGTCTGGGGGGACTGAACAACTGTTTCTTGGTTTGTTTGTTGCTCATTTCACCACTTTGATCGCTTTCCCGAAGCCAACAATCTTCTAGATTGATGAATGCCGATCTGTCCATGTTCTGTTGTCTCTCAAACAGATGGGTCTTGAACAGTCTGCTGAACCACATCAGTAGTCTTCTGGACTTCGTGGTTATCATTTCACCACCAGTAACTTCCTTTGACTGCTCTTCCTGAGCTTCAACAATCTCTTTCGAGAAGGAAGACTAAGTGATAGGGACTTAGTGGATGGCTTCTCGGAATTTTATTGTTTCGGACTTCTTGACTAACCTTTGTCTTTTAGTTGGAACCAGAGGAACTTCTGGCTCCACATTTGCAGGCTCATCGGATGTGAAAGCCTTTTCCCCTGTTTTCTGCTTCTTGGACGCAATCGCTTTTAGGCACAACGTTGGTAAATCAAGAGCGCCTTTCTTTCTTCACGATCGAGAAAGTACTAGAGGTTCTTCTCGAGGAAACGGTCTCGGTTGCAAGGGGTAGGTGCAACTCTCGCACGGATGCAGGGGCAGATGCTTGGGTGGACTTGGTCTGCCGGGCGCTTGAATGATCGACTTAGCCGCAACAACTCTCTTCTTCTTGGTTGGCGGAGAGGAGAAGGAGCCGAACAGTTGCAAGTTAACTTTGTGTCATTACTTTGGAACCGGGTCAGCCGATTCACCTTCTCTGGTGTTAGCTCTTCATGCATGCACTTGCCTCTGACCACCAGATAGATTTGCCTTGAACATCTTCTTATTGACATGGAAAGGCTTTTCATGCCTTAGAGCAATCCCCTTAACTTCCATAAGATGGCCAATGACCAGGCCATATCCCAACGAGCCTCCAAATAGACCACCATCAGTAATGGTCTTGTGAAGTACATTCTGGCAAATGCGGTTGAAAACAAACTCAGCCCAGTTGACCTTCGTTTCCTCCATGATCGCATCCATCACGATCAGCTTTGTCCGAGACAGCTGATTAAAGCTGCCGAATTTCATGTCAATGCATTTGGACACGATGTCCATCAGCTTATGATAATCTTCTTTTATCAAGGACTTCTTGGATGTGTAAACAGCCTTAGCAGCTGACTCTGGCTTGGCAATCTCCTTCCAAGCAGCAGCTAAGTTGACATCTTTCTCAGCTATCTCCTTTAGCCCTTCTGAAAACAAATTATAGTGCTCAGCTAAGTCCGCAGCAGTTATCTTGATGTCCTTGCTATGGACAGATGATCTAATCTCCCCATCGTGAACCTCAGCGCTCACGTAGAACATAATGACCTCCTCTGAGTAAGTATGCGAGAATTCCATCTGAGAAATCCCTTCAGGCCGGATTTCTCCAACTTCTCAGTAATCTTTTTAACCAGGGCCTTATGAGCTCCCTATTTCAACATACCATCGAAATCCATAGTCGACCTGGATTGGATTTTCTTGGACATTTTGACGAAATCATATGAATCATCCATCTTATAGAAAAATAACGGTGAAATATTCGTGAACGTTGCTTGAAGAACTAGGGTTTTTGAAGCTTTGCAGAGAGAAAATTCGAACTTGCTTTCTGGAGAAGAGAGTGTTGTGAGGAGAGAGAAAAATGGGTTTTGGTTTTTATGGGACGTGAGAGGACGGTTTTTGGAATTTGAAAAGTTTGATCAAAATCAACGGTCATGATTAAACCTTTGAAACCATATTAATTTCCCCGTCTTAAATGCATCAACATTTATATCCAATCATAGGCTAAACGGGTGCAACTTTTGTTCTAACATCATAATTACGCTGAAGTAATGCCGAAAAACATTTCCGCTCGCAGAAAACGACTACGTTTTGTCACTTAGCTCATAAATAACTCAGCTATCGTCCAAAAATGACTCAACTCTGCTTCTCTCTTCACATAAGATCACTCAGCTGTCAGCTAACTCGATACAGCTGATTTCCCATCTTGACTGTTTCACTTAGCTGGAAAATGAAACATTGCTTATTTTCATTTCTCTCTTCTTGGTCTCTGCTGATTGAGTCTTCTAAGTCTCCTAACTCAGCTCAATTAACCTAGCTCATTCTTAAGCTCTTCAAATTTTGATTCACATAGAGGCTTTGTGAATATGTCAGCTAACTACTTATCAGTTGAGATGTATTCCAAAGTGATGTCTTTCTTTTCAACATGGTCTCTTATAAAATGATATCTGACATCAATGTGTTTTGTTCTTGAATGCAATATTGGATTCTGTGTATTTGCAATAGCACTTGTATTATCACACATAATTGGAATTTCTTTTTCTTCTATATCATAATCTCTCAGTTGTTGTCTCATCCATAGGACTTGGGCACAGCCCCTGTTATGTACTCTGCTTAGCTATTGAATTTTGTTTCTTGCTGAACCAAGAAACCAATCTGTTTCCAAGCATTTGATAAGTACCTGAAGTACTCTTCCTGGTCCACTCTACATCCAACATAGTCTGAGTTTGAGTAACCTACCAGCTTGAAACTTCCATCCTTTGGATACCATAAGCCAACCTCTTGGCATCCCTTCAAATACCTTAGGATTCTCTTCGCTGCAGTCATGTGACTCTCTTTTGGTACAGATTGAAATCTAGCACATACACCTACATCAAAGGTGATGTTTGGCCTATTTGCTGTTAAATAGAGCAATGATCCAATGAGGGTTTTATATCATGTTTGATCAACAGCTTTACCATCTGCATCCATATACATCTTAATTGAAGTGTTTATAGGAATCTTCACAGATAACTTCTCTTCTATACCAAATTTCTTCATTAAATCTCTGGTATATTTGGTTTGACTTATGAAGGTTCCATCCTTCATTTGCTTAACTTGAAGTCCTAAAAAGAAAGTCATCTCTCCCATCATGCTTACTTCAAACTTCCCTTGCATGAGGTCTGAGAACTTATCACACAGCTATTTGTTTGTGGATCCAAAGATGATATCATCCACATAAATTTGAACAAGCTGTATACTCTCTCCATCTTGAATCTGAAGAGTGTTTTGTCAACTTTTCCTTTGGTGAATCCATTCTCTGTTAAAAATTGTGACAATGTGTCATACCATGCTCTTGGTGCTTGTTTCAATCCATACAGTGCTTTCTTGAGCTTGTAGACTTTGTCTCCAATAGTTTTCTGCTCAAAACCTGGAGATTGTTCAACATAGACTTCTTCTTCTAAAAGTCCATTTAGAAAAGTACTTTTCACATCCATTTGATATACAATGAAGTTCTTATGTGCAGCATAAGCAAGAAACATCCTTATTGCTTCCAATCTATAAACATGAGCAAAGGTTTTATCAAAATCTATTCCTTCCTCTTGGCAATACCCTTTGGCTACCAATCTTGCTTTGTTGCTTACTACAGATCCTTCCTCATTCATCTTGTTCCTGAATACCTACTTAGTACCAATAACATTTCAGTGAGTAGGTCTTTGAACTAATTCCCATACTTTGTTCCTTTCAAACTGATTCAGCTCTTCTTGCATAGCCTGAATCCAATGTGTGTCATCCAATTCTTGAGACACATCTTTAGGCTCTATCTAGGAAGGGAAACAAGTAAACATGGCTTGGAGTAAGTCTGCTGGATTCACACGTCTTGCAGCTAAGTTGTCTTGAATAGCTTCTTCGACATCATTCAGCTGCATACCTTCCAGCTGTATTTGAGATTCAGTTATCTCATCTTCTTTAGGGTTGACTGCTCTCACATCTGCATCAACATAGGGACTCTTCTGCATAGTTGGCTGATTTTGCTTCTCAGCTAACTCATCTATGTCTTCTCTATTTACATTTGGTTCATCAAACACCACATGGATAGACTCTTATGTTACCATAGTCCTCTTATTTAACACTATATAAACTTTACTCTCATCTGAGTATCTGAAAAAGATACCTTCATTAGTTTTAGCATCAAAAGCTTTCAAGTTGTCCTTGCCATTGTTGTGGGCGAAGCACTTACATCTAAAGATCTTGAAATATCCAACATTTGGCTTTCTCCCTGTACAAATTTCATAGGGATTCTTAGTCAATTGCCTATTGATCATGCATCTATTTTGAGTATAGCATGCAGTGTTTATGGCTTCAGTCCAAAATCTCTTACGCAATCCAGCTTCAACTAACATTGTCCTAGCAGCTTCTTTGAGAGTTATGTTCCTTCTTTCAGCTACTCCATTCTGCTGTGGAGTTCTTGCAGCTGAAAACTCATGAGCAATACCATTTTCAATACATACTGACTTGAAAACCCATGAGCAATACCATTTTCAATACATATTGAGTTATAATCCCATTGACAGTCTCAGTTCTCCTATCAGATCTTATCTGTATAATGGTTTGACTCTTCTCATTTTGAACTCTTCTCATCAGTTGAGGCAACTTCGGCAGTGTTTCCTTCATTTTACACATGAAGATTGTCCATGTATATCTTGAGTAATCATCCACCACCACTAAGGTGTATTTCTTTCCACTGATGCTAGCTGACTCAACAAGACCAAATAAGTCCATATGCAACAGATGTAGTATCCTTGTTAAAGAAGGACTTGGCTTATCCTTTAAGGATGACTTGATTTGCTTTCCCATCTGGCATGCATCACAAATGATTTCTTTCTTGTATACTAAGTCAGGTAATCCTTCCACAAGATGACTCCTTGCAAGCTTGTTGATTCGGCTATACTCTTTGTTAGCAGACATGTGCTTGGTGTAGCAGTTGACCAATCCAGTACATACATGTTCTTCTGCCTTGATCCTTGAAGCACAATTTCATTTGATTCAGCATCATTGATTTGGCAAATTCCCATGTTGAATCTCACATTGTAGCCTTTTTCATAGAGTTGGCTGATGCTTAGCAGGTTGAAGTTGAGGCCTTCAACATATGCAACATCTGTGATTTCCAATCCATTTTTCTTTATGGATCCTGTGCCTTTGATATCCCCTGGAGCTTCATTTCCTCCAAATATGACTTTTGCACCTTTGATTTCCTTGAATTTTGACAGATTTATCTTGTTTTCTATCATATTTCTGGAACAACCACCATCCATGTACCATGTTCCTTGGCACTCAGTTGTTCCTTGAACCTGCAATCAAGGAAATCAGTTTTTAGGTACACATACTTGCCTATGTCCTGAGGGGTTAGTGTTATAAGGTGTTCCAACCAACTTATAGCCAAATGATCTGACTCTAAGAGGTTGCCACCTATCAAATCCATAATCATAGTGCACATTAGCAAATTGCTTGGAGGGTTTTAGGATCATACAACTGTCTTTTTTGTCTGTATGCCTGTGTGTTTGCTAGAGCATTTGCTTTCTTGGGATAATAGTGGAATTTTTGTGCTTGATGGGGTTTGTGCTTGGGTGCATATGTGTGCTGATAATAGCTCTTTTGTCTTGGGAATGACCTTTGCTGAGGTTAAGGTCTTTGCCATTTTGGCTTGTATCCCATAGGTCTTTGTTGATATCTCACTTGGTTGTTCCAACCAACTTGGTTTGGATAGTTTCTACCATTCCCATCACATATATTTCTTTGCTGAAATCTTTGGGGTTTTTGGTAGCTCTGTTTAGCTTTCACAGAGTATATTCTATTTGGAGTCTGTTGATGGACTTTTATTAATTTTGTTTCAGCTGTCCTTTCAGCATACTCTACTGGCTTCTTTTCTTTACCCTTATTTCCAAGGCCAGTATGATTGTGATTTTGTTTTGGTGTGGGTGTTGGTGCAACATATGGTATTTTGGATTTTTGGACTCCTTCATCACTTGAGGATCCTTTTTCCAAAATCACTATAGGAGCTTGAGCATGCACAAAGGAATTGAATCCTATGCCTGTCTTATCTCCACACTCTTTTTGACTCATTATAAGTTCATCTAATGATTTGGATGCCTTTGTAAATGAAGCAATCACATTTTGAGATATTTTTCTCTGTTTTCAGTAGCAGCTAATTCTGCTTGGATCTTGGCATTTTCAGCCTTGACCTTGGTATTCTCATCAGCTATGTGACTTAGAGTACTCAACTCTTATGTCAGCTGTGAGTTTTGGCATTTAAGCTGGTTGTTTTCATCATTTAAAAGTGTGTGTGAGGTTTTGATGTGCTCAAAGTCTTTCATTATTTTGCCAATTGAATCATAAAGATCTGTGGGTGGGGAAGTATTTGTGTCACTATCACTATCACTAGAATCTGAATGAGATGAATTAGAGTGTACCTCATCTTCTTGATCTTTTGGATCTTGTTCTTTGGCCATGAGGCAGATCAAAACCTTTTATTCAGTATCACTTGAGTAGTCTGCTTCACTACTATCCGAGTCTGCTGGTTCTTTGCACTTGGTTGGTTCAGCAGTCTCAGCTGCCAACATGGCTTTCTTCTTGTCTTGTCTTCTTTCTCTGAAGACTCTTCTATCCTCTTCATTTCTGTATTTGTTGACTGGTGGATAAGAACAGTCAACAGCAAAGTGTCCTGGTTGTCTCCAATTCCAATACAGGTTTTCAACTCTTTGCAAGTCAGCTCTCTGATAGTCAGCTCTTTGATGTTCAACTCTCTTGGGTGGCTTGTCCTCCTTTGCTTTGGGGGGTGCTGAGTGTCTTCTGGAGGTTTCACCCTTGTTTCTCTTATAGTTCTTATTGAAGAACTTGTTGAACCTTTTCACAATAAGAGCAATTTCCTCCTGGTCAATTGTTTCCTTTGGCTCAGCTTTCTTCCCTTCACTGGCCATTAGTGCAACTGTCTTGGGCACAACTGTTTCCTCTTGCTCTTTTCTTCTCAGCTCAAACTCATAGGCTTTGAGATCTGAGAACAGCTCATGATTTGATGTTTTGGAGAGGTCCAGGGAATGTCTCAGGGCCATGACATTCATTTCCCACTTAGCTGGGAGGGCTCATATGATCTTCATGCACATCTCCTTTTGAGTGTACTCCTTTCCAAGAGCTGAAAGCTCATTTGTAATTTCTGTGAATCTGGCATCCAACTGATCCAGACTCTCACCTGCAACCATTTTAAATTTTTCAAATTTTTGAACAACAATAGTTAATTTATTCTCTTTAATCTGTTCAGATCCTTCACAAATCAGGGTTACTTTATCCCAGATTTCTTTGGCTGATTTGCATGATTTGACTTTGTTGAACATAGCCTTATCCAAAGTCTTGTAGAGAATGTCCTTGGCAACATTATCAAGGTTGTATTTTTTTCTATTTTCATTCATCCATTCACAGTGTGGTTTTTCAACCATATCAGGTTTGGGTTCTGCTGCAGCATCTTCTCCTTCAGATGGAGGTGCTCTTCTTTCAGCAGTGTTGACCTTTAAGATTTGAAGTGGCCCATCTCTATCACTAGCAACATTTCATTGTGTAAGGCTGATAGGTGAGCCTGCATGCGAATTTTTCAATCATCAAGCTCTTCCACAGTAAACATGGGAATGCGAGTTAGATTTGCTTCCATGATAATAACTTTGCTTTTGAAATAAAAGCTTTGAAAACTCAAGTGTTATATCTTTTGAAAAGATTGAGATCTAGTTCAGTAACCAGTGTGGAAGGATCAATGAACCAACTGCTCGGATACCACTTGTAGGTCCCAAGGGGTGAGTTGTAAGGTTTAGGAGGGGGGGAGTTGAATAAACCTTACCAAATTTTTGAATTTAGTCCTTTTAAATAAGTTTACAGAGTTAACTCAAATCAGCTAAGTCCTTGGGGGACATCTAGGTTAACTTACTTCAGCAAAGTTACCCACTCAACAGACTCGACTAAGTTGTTGATAGTATAACTCAGCTGGGTCAGCTAACACTTAACGTTTCAGATGATTTGGTTTTGTTCAGCGGAAGACTTTTCACCCTTGATGTTTTAAACTTATTTTTAACACTTGTTTTTAGCAAGGTTATTATCAACTAGGTTTAGCAATTTTAACTTAACAACATATATAAAAAATATGCAAGAAAGTAAAGTGTTGTAAGTAAAATGACACAAGCAAATTTTATAGTGGTCCGAGGATGGGATAATTCCTCTAATCCACTCTTCTCCAACTCCTGGAGGAATCCACTAAGTAACAGACCTGGTTACAAAGTAGTTATCAGTCTGAATCAGCCTTGATCACACAGCTGGCTGCTCCTAGGACTCAGCTTCTTCACAAGACAACTGCCTTGCTACTTCAGCTCCCTTCGAACTCTTGGAATTGATCACACAGCCTTCCAAAGAGCTCAAATCTTCTAGTTCGACCTTGAACCTTACTACAACTCCTTCAACCTTGGACAATAGACCCCGTTAGTTCTTTATACTATTTTCTCTTCAACTTGATGAAGCATTCTTTCCTTAACTGAATGTGTTGGATCGAGTTCCTTCGATTTTAGGCTTGAGGAATGTCTTAGAAAGCTTGAGAGTATTTTTGCAGGTTTGCTTGCTTGTATTGCTTGTAAAATCTGTGAAATTCGTAACCTTCTCTCACTTGCTTCCTCAGCCTTTTATAGTGCTTATTTGAAAATTTGCCCTTTGAAGAGATAGGTAATTTTCAAAAACATTTGTTGGTCGTTGGCTTGTCTTTTATTGATCTGCAGCTTGTGATGGTGACATATCCTCATATTAAATGATGTCTGCAGCTTCTCAGGTCCTGACACAAGCTCAGTGCTTCCCATTGGTTTATTCTATTTGCACGCTTATGGGATGAGCACTTTTAGACATGGCAACATGGACGTATTTGTGCAACAGATTTATATCAGTCGACTTGACTTGGCAGCTGCCTTTACCCCTTTGACTTAAGTCATCTCCAATCTTTTAGGAATAACTCAACTGTCTGTCAACTGGCAGACTTCGCTCTTAACTGACTTGACTATCACTTCTTCATTCTTTACTCAGTTGTACCACAGTTGGGTCTCTTCTTCAGTCGAGTCTGAGACTTTCGTCTTGACTACAGACAATTAATACACAGTTGGGTCTTCACTTCAATCTTCAGTTGACTCTTGTATTCTTCAACATAGTTGACTTCAACTCAGCTCATGCAGTCCTATTTATTACAAATAGAAATACAAGGAAAATGGGGTGCCAACTTCCTATTCTAAGTTTTACATGGTATCATCAAAATCTAATCATAAATTTTCCTAAAAAGTACCACTTGTCCGGGTCAAAACTCCCTTCGCAAAATCCTTTTGTCATGCCATCTTTTCGTGCGATCCTTGTAGATTTGAGCATTTTCATATGTGTCTTCGCGAGACTCTTCCAATTCACTAATTTGCTATTTTTTCTTTTCTCCCACAACGGACATTTCAAAGTTTAGCTTTTTCACCGCCCAATATGCTTTATGTTTTATTTCCACTGGAAGGTAGCATGACTTCCCAAAGACTAACCGATAGGGCGACATTCCCAAGGGTGTGTTGTATGCTAAACGATAAGCCCACAAAGCATCATCAAGCTTCAAAGCCCAATCTTTTCGATTCATATTGACTGTCTTCTCATGTATCTGCTTAATTTCTATGTTAGAAACTTCGGCCAGACCATTAGATTGCGGGTGATATGCCAAAGCAACTCTATGTCTCACTCCATATTTCTCCATGAGATTATTGAACAACTTATTACGGAAATAAGAGCCCCCATCACTAATTAACGCTCGTGGAGTACCGAAACGTGTAATGATGTTCATTTGCAAGAACTTTAATACAATATGTGCATCATTTGTCTTCATTGGAATCGCCTCTACCCATTTGGATACATAATCCACCGCAAAGAGAATATACATATGCCCACATGAGGAAGGAAACGACCTCATGAAATCTATGCCCCACACATCGAATAACTCCACATCTATCATGTTCGTTAATGGCATCTCATGTCGTCTTGAAATCATTCCCATCATCTGGCATCTATCGCATTGTAACACAAACCTGTAGCAGTCTTTAAAAATCAAAGGCCAAAAGAAATCGGATTATAGTATCTTTTCCGCAGTACAGGGATGGCAATTCTGACCCGGCCCGTGGGTAACCGCCCTGGCCCGCCCCGTTTGGGTCGCCCCGCCCCATGGCCTGGGGTGGGGTAGGACGGGTCTGGGTATCATTTCCGTCCCGCCCCGCCTAATATTTTTTGTTTTAAAATATATTAAATATATATTTTGTATATATAATATATATTATAATGTAATTTTTATGTATTCTTGTATTATATCTAATATTTATAAATTGATAATAATAAATTTTGTAAATAATATTTTATTTTCATTTTTTCCTATTTTTTTATTTAATTTAATTTAAAATGGGGCAGAACGGGTCGACCCGCCCCAACCCGCGACCCATGGCGGCACGAGGCGGGTCTGGGTCCTGGCCGACCCGCCCCATTGCCATCCCTACCGCAGTACGCGTTGGCCCACATGGCCCCTATTTGGCGATGAAATGCACTACTCTAGGATGCTTTCCCAGTCTTCTTAAAACATACACCTCCTAATTGCCGAATCTAAAACTTCTCTTGAATAACAGAGGTTCATCCCACATAAAATATCGCACATCATGAAAGAATTTTTTCCTTTGATGGTATGTGATATCAGGTGGTAAAACCCCACTGACTAAACAGTTCACTATATCAGCGTACCATGGAATACTAGCCTCTGCAATCAGGAGTAATTCATCTGGAAATATTTCTTTGATGGTTAGGCATGTCTTTTCCTCATTAGCCATATGCTCTAGTCGTGAGAGGTGGTTTGCCACCACATTCTCACTTTCCTTTCGATCTCGAATTTCGATGTCAAACTCTTGTAACAAGAGTATCCACCGAATAAGCCTAGGCTTTGCATCATTATTCGTAAAAAGATACTTAACTGATGCATGGTCTGTGTGACTATAGCCTTCGTCCCAATCAAGTATGCTCGTAATTTATCAAATGCAAACACCACTTAAAGCAATGTTTTTCTATTGTGGTGTAGTTCTATTGTGTGGAGTCTAGCGTTCGACTCGCATAATAGATTACTCGAAAAAATTTATCGCGTTTTTACCCAATGCTATCCCCAATGCAAAATCACTAGCGTCATACATGATCTCAAACGGCTGACTCCAATCGGGTGTTATTAAAATTGGTGCACTCACCAGAGCCTTCTTCAATAAGTTGAATGCCTGCAAACAATTAGGGGTGAAAGCAAAAGGTACACATTTTCAAGAAAATGGGATAATGGCTTAGTTATTTTAGAAAAGTTATGAATAAATTTCTTATAAAAGGCCACATGTCCCAAGAAACTCCTTACTGCTTTCTCATTAATGGGTAGGAGAAGTTTCTCAATTGCCACCACTTTCGCGTGATCAACTTCTAAAGCTGGAGAAGAAACCCGGTGACCAAGCATAATACCATCTCGCACCATGAAATGGCACTTCTCCCAATTTAATATTAAGTTCATCTCCTCACATCTCTGCAAGACAAGGGTTATATTATGCAAGCAATGATCAAGTGAACTACCAAAGACCGAGAAGTCATCCATGAAGACTTCCATAATATTTTCTATCATGCCATGAATTATAGCCATCATGCATCTCTGAAAAATCGCAGGCGCATTACATAGTCTAAAAGATAATCTATGGAATGCAAAAACACCATAAGGACATGTGAATGCTATCTTTTTTTGGTCTGCAGGTACGATCACAATTTGAATATACCCCGAGTAACCATCTAAAAAACAATAATACTCGTAACCTGCGAGACGATCTAGCATTCGATCCATGAATGGGAGGGAAAAGTGATCTTTACGAGTTGTTGCATTTAACTTCATATAATCATTGCAAATACGCCAACCCGTGACAACTCTAGTAGCTATGATTTCATTAGTTTCACTTTTAACTATGGTCATCCCTCATTTCTTAGGCACAACCTGCACCGGACTAACCCAATTGTAGGTCCCAAGGGGTTTTTAAGTTAAGTCTAGAAGGGTGGTTGAATAGACTTAACCAATTTTCGATTTTTGTCCTTAAATCAGAGTTTCATCACAAGTCAGCTTAGTCCTTGAGGGACAACTTTGTTCAACCTCAACAGTAGAGTTAGCCACTCAACAGACTCGAGAGAGCTATTGATAATATAACTCAGCTGAGTGAAGTGACCTTTTTAGAAAAATACAACTAACTTGGTTTTTCAGCGAAAGTCTTACACCCTTTGTTTAAAATATGTTTTCAACACTTGTTTTAAGTTAAGTTATTATCAGTAGACTTAACAAATTTACCAAACAACATATATAAACAAGCAAGAAATAAATGTGCTGAATTTAAATGACACAGAGCAATTTATAGTGGTTCGAGGATGGGTTAATTCCACTACTCCACTCTTCTCCAACTCCTAGAGGTAATCCACTAAAGTAACAGCTGTTACAATCTCGATACAACAGTCCGAGCAAGTCTTGATCACATAGTTGGCTTCACTCCTGGGACTTAGCTATTCACAAGACGGTTGTTTTGCTACTTCAGCTCCTTTAGATTCTTGGATTTAATCACGAAGCCTTCCAACGAATCCAAAGACTTGGTTCAAACTAGAACCTTACTGCACTTCCTTCAACCTTGGTTGTGCAGACCACTTTATCTTTCAACAATGTTCCTTTTCAACAGTTTGAAGTTTTTTTTCCTTCACTGAGTGTGTTGGATCGATATACTTTGAGTTTTAGGCTTGAGGATTGAATTGATTGCTTGAGAGTATTTTTCACTTTTATCAGAATGCTTGAATGCTCTTGTGTCGTAAGTGTTCTCTCTCATAGGTTCCTCAGTCTTTTATAGTGACAGTTTGAAAAATGTATCCATTTTTCAAACTCCTCTTCATGGTCGTTGGCTTGTCTTGTTATGCAACATTTGATGTAGACCAAATCTTGGATTAATGCTCTGCAGCATGCCTGAAACTCTGTAGATTTGCAGGAAACTCCCATTGGTTCCCAGCCATTTGCACTCTTTCAACAAAACAACTTTATGGTTGCAGTCTGTCATCTTTCCTCTTTCAGCAAAGATTTGACTTTGCTTATTAGTGGACATCTTCATCTTTCTTGAGTCCTTTTTGCTGCTGAACCCCTTTGATAGTCTTCTCCACTTATCTGGGAGTGACTTAGTTGTCAGTCTGCTGACTGAGACAACGTTTTGGTATTTTACTGATCCTTCATTGCAATACTCAGCTGACACACAGTTGATTCTTCACTTTGATCTTCAGTAAACTTCTGCAATCTTCAACTTGGCTACTTCGATTCAACTTATAGAATCCTATCCATTATATAGTTGAATTTACAACATAATTGGGGTACCAACTTCCTAATCTATGTTTTACATAACATCATCAAAATCACTACAATTAAATTTCCCAATAATTTCCCTCTTTTGATGATACCAAAACTTAAATAAGTGCTTGAAAAATAATGATTGTATGAATATGTCATTTTATTGAACATATCATTCTGCACTTTACAATGTATTACAAGGTACAAAGAAAAATTAAAAAGTACTTATATTTCTATCTGTGTATTTACAGTCAAGTAAAAATACAACAAAAAGGTTTCTGCAGCAGCCTTCAGCATCTATGTTGCTTCTTTCTTCTCTCTTCTTCTTTATCAGCCTCCCCCCTCCTATCTTCTTCTTCTCTCTTCCTCTTGCTATCTTCTTCTTCGCTTTTCTTCTTCTCATAAGCTCTCTTATGAGCTTGATCTCTCCTTCTTCTCTCCTCATACTCTCTCTCTTTCCTGATGTTCTCTTCTTCTTGGCGCTTAGCAGCCTCTTCATTTCATCTGGCTATATCTTTGTTTTCCAGTTCCCTAAGTCCAGCCCAGTATAACATATCCTTCTTGAGAGGATTTACGAATTGAACATACTTAGGCCTTCATAGTGGAGTACCTATGCCTCTTCCACCAGACCTTTCTCTCCTCTTCTGAAGTCAGCTCCTCCTCTGGGAGTGTACTGAATGGGTGGAGCCCATGAAGTCTGTTGACTGCTTGATTGAGTCTGTTGCTTCTCGGCTAATTTAACAACATCCAACCCTTTTTCCCTATACAGTTCCCATGCTTTTTCAAGATCCATTCCCTTGAAAAATCCTTCCAATTTGAGCATTTCAAATTCCTCAATTGATCTTGGCTCAGACCCTGCATCGGGAGCGGGTCCTTCTAAGAACTTCACAACTGGTGAATCTGGGAGCAACCCTGCTGGGGGGCCTTGGAACTTGAATTTCAATCCTTCAATTCTTCATTGCTGCCTGCAATCAACTTCTGCGAATTTAGCTTTAATTGCAGCTCTTGTCTTCTGAAAGGCTAAGTCAGCTTTCTCCTCAGTTGATATGTCCTTCGGCAACTGAGAATGAAGAGAGCTGGTAGATGAGCCAACTTGGGATTTATTCAACACAATCTTCAAGTGGTTGGGGATCTTCTTCGAAGGTTCTTCCCCTTACTTCCATTTTCATCTCATTTTCTACTGCTATCTTCCCCTTTTTTGGCATCATCAATACCAACCATATGAAGTTGAGGAATTTGCGTCAAGATACGATCGAGCTTGTTATGGGTGACTGAGTGAGCTGCTCTCTGTTTGGATCTAAGAATCTTCATCTATCCTCTCATTTCCATTATCTCAGCTTGCTGAGTACTTTCTGTGTTTTGAAGATCCTGCTTGTATTGTAGTCTCATCAGCTCCATATCAGTCTTGTGCGTCATTTCTAGCCTGTTGATGTTGTCTCGTTGTCTCTACTGGAATTGAGCTTGCTCACCACACCAAATCACTAGTTTTGCGAAGAGCGATTTAAAGTGGTTCACTTGCTCTCTTCTTAGTGCATTCGTCTGCATCGTCCATTCTTGAATTCTTAGGACAACTCTTCGGATATCGTGTGAAATCATCATGGTTGTCAATCCGTTGGTTGAGTGCAACAAAGCTTCTATCCATTGCTTCCATTTTGGCACACATAGCGTTGAAGGATTTTGTAAAGTCGGCTACCTCAGGTGACTGATCTTTTGGTAGCACAAAGTCAAAGTCAAATCCAAACGGTACAACCCTTAAGTCACCTGGAGCCTCAAATTCTTCTGGATGTATCTCCACTGTGTAATTGGCGCGTTCCTCGAGGTCTGTTTCGGTGAAACTTTCTCAACAAAAGGAAAGTATTCTTGAATAAAGGCTAAGGGATTTGAAGGGATTTCTCCCTCCTCCTCCTTGAAGAGCCCCTCCTTCATTCCCCGGATTCCAATGCTTTGTGCCTGTTGTGTGAGCTTACTCGCGACGCAGTGTGGTAACTTTCTTTGAAGCCGATCGGGCCTCATTTGTCTTAATGACTTCGTTGGCTCCGATGAGATTATTCCATTTAAGTTTTCGAAGCCTTAGTTAGCTTAGCAATATCACGGGTTGGTGATGGCACCAAAGGGGTGGGCCATCAACCAAAATAAATTTCGAAGAGGCACCTTTCTCATGGGCCTCTTTTAATTTTTCCACATTGTAGGTCCCAAAGGGGTGATGAGTAAGGTTTAGAAGGGGGGATTTAATAAACCTTACCGATTTCTCGATTTAGTCCTTTTAAATTATTTTCAGAGTTTTGCACAAATCAGATTAGTCCTTGAGAGACAGGTAGGTTGGCTAACTCAACAAAGTTACCCACTCAATAGACTCGACTCATATGTTGATAGTGTAACTTAGCTGCTTTCAGCTAACACTTAAAATAACAGTTGATTTGGTTTTTGTTCAGCGGAATTCTTTTCACCCTTATGATTTTAAACTTGTTTTACAACACTTGTTTTAGCAATGGTTATTAGCAGTCGAGTTCAGCAATTTTAACTTAGCAGTAAATATAAAATAAATACAAGAATTAAATGTGATGTAAGTAAATAAGACACAAACAATTTTTATAGTAGTTCGACGATGGGGTAATTTATCTTATCCACTCTTCTCCAACTCCTAGAGGAATCCACTAGTAACAAGATCTTGGTTACAAAACGGTCAACAGTCTGAGTTAGCTTCGATCACACAGCCAGCTGCTCCAGGGACTCAACTTCTTCATAAAACAGTTGTCTTGCTACTTCAACTCTTTCAAACTCTTTGATTTGTTCACACAGCCCTCCAACGAGTCCAAACCCTTTGGTTCGAACTTGAACCTTACTACTTCTCCTTCAACCTTGGAGAGTAGACCCCTTTTGTTCTTTAAACAAAATTTCCTCTTCAACTGGTGAAGTAATCTTTCCTTCACTAAATGTGTTGGATTGAGTTCCTTCGAAATTAGGCTTATTGCTTGAGAGATTTTTGCAGGTTATTGCTTGATTGCTTGTATGCTTGTAATGAACTCGGTAATCTTCTCTCACTTGCTTTCTTAGCCTTTTGTAGTGTAGATTTGAAATTATGTCCGTTGAAGAGATAGACACACATTTCAAATCACACTCGTAGGTTGTTGGCTTGTCTTGTCTTGCAGCATTGATGAGGATCATACTATGAATTAAATGCTTTGCAGCCTTCCCTTAATCTCTGCAGGTTTTCAAGTACATCTCATTGGTTCCTTGATTTTTGCACTCTTTCAGCAAAACAGCTTTATTGTTGGCTGCCTGACACATGCCTATTTCCAGCAAAATCTTGACTTGTGTTGACATTGGATCTCTTTCAGCTTTCTTCAAGTGTTGTCTGTTGTAAACCTTTTGACATTTGATTCCAATCATTTTGGAATAACTTGGTTGTCAGTCAGCTGACTGAGACAGCTTTTTTGTTACTTGACTGAACCTTCACTTCTCTTCACACAGCTGATACACAGTTGGGTCTCCTTTTTGATCTTCAGTCGACTCTTGTAAACTTAACTTAGCTGACTCCAACTCAGCTTATTTAGCCCTATCTATTACAAGTTGAATTACATAGAAAATGGGGTGCTAACTTCCTAATCTAAGTTTTACATGGTATCATCAAAATCTAAATATAAGTTTTCCTAACAATTTTTCCCTTTTTGATGATGCCAAAACTTAAATAAATACAGCAAAGTAAATAGTGTAGTAACAAAGAATATATGTGTAGAATGTGTTAATTTTATTTGAACATATCATTCTTGTACTTTACAGATGCACTTTACAAAGCTTTTACAATGTATAACCTGTAAGTCCAAGTGGCTACGATAATCTAGAGGGGGGTGAATAGATTATCTCCATCTTTTCGATTTTGCCCTCTTTTTCGAACCGAATGCTCAAAGACAATAATAAAGGTGCGGAATGTAAACAACACACGTCGATTTATAGAGGTTCAACCCACCTAGGGCCTAATCCTCTACCACCCCAAAGATATCCAGGGATGGATTTCAAAAAGAAAAAGATTTTATTAATTTACCAAAAATTAATACAACACCAACTTACAACAACACCTTGAAGAGCACCACACTCTTCTTCAACACCACCTTTGAGATTACCACAATCTCACTTGAAGATTACCACAATCTCCAACGGCACCTTGTGAAGATTACCACAATCTTCAACCTTGAAGAATACCAAATTCTTCAACACCTCAACAAGAAGATTACCACAATCTTCTTACACCTAACACCTAGATCACCCAAGTATGTTCTTACCACAAGAACACTCACAAGGATATCTTGTGTTGAATGATTACCCAAATTCAAGATTACAACTCGATAATTGATAATACAATAGAGTGCAAGTGTAATCAAGAAAAGCCTAGACCTCAAGAATGTGAAAGTGAATAGCTAGGCAAATTACAACAAGAAATAAGACAATGTAAGACCAAGTGTATTCTTGAGTGTATCTTGTTGTGTTGTAGTTTTCTCTCTTGTTGTGTTGCTTCAATTCTTCCTCTATTTATAGAAGATGTCTTGTACAAGATAGGCTCCTCTTGGGGACAAGAATTCTGTAAAAAATACCAAGACAATTGAAGAAAAGAGCTGTTAGAAATCAACCCCTCAAATTAAGGAAAAGTTGTCGCAAACTCAACGGATAGTTTGCTGTCAAAAGAGGGGTTCGACCGGTCGCGCAGAGATAAGTTGAAGTGAAAACTCTGCAATTTTTTACACAGGGGGACCGGTCGCAGGGGGGTGCGACCGGTCGCCCTATGTGTGACCGGTTGGAGGGAACAATTTTGATAAACAAGATGAGTCCATTTCTACGACGGGTACGCGTTTAGGTACCGGTCGCCCAAGGGGTCGATCGGTCGCCCTACGGTCGCCCGGGGCTGACCGGTCACCCTCCTATTTTCCAAACCGTCCCATTTTCTATTTCAATACTCAACTCAGGTACGGGTTGCCCTATAGGGCGACCGGTCGAGCCTGAAACAAATGTGTTGTCCAATTTTTTATCGAAAATAAACTCCAAGAAATACTCCAAAAAATAGTAAAAACATTTTAAACCGATCGGGAGTATTAGGACAACAACATTGGGGACATTGTTTCGATGTAAAAACACATTGACATAAAATCATTAAAAGCGTTGTCCAATTTAGTCGAAAATAAACTTGAAGAAATACTCCAGAAATATTAAAACCATTTTAAATCATTTAGGATTATTTGGACAACCTTTAAAAACATTGTTTTGGTGTAAAAACAACATCATCAAAATCATGATAAAACCATTTATCAAACAATCTCCCCTTTTTGATGATTACAAACCAAAACAATTCAACAAGGCCGATTTTGAAAACAAAACAATTTTGAGAGACTATTTTTGAAAATAAAATAAGTTTTCCGGTCAAAAATAAATATCCGTTGAGAGCGACAACATTCCGCGCAATATAAACACAAGGATGGGAGTAGAGATATTCAAACACATATAGCAAATGCTCCCCCTATCAACATGCACAACAAGAGTAATATAGAAGCAATTTCAACATAAGCTAAAATCTTAGCTTTTCGATATTGAGCTTAAGTATCAACAACTTAAAAGCTCCCCCTGTCAAAGAGACATCATTAGAACCGTATATAAGTCCATACTACAACCAATGGACCACGATTCATACATAACCATAATGTACCAAGTGGATTAAATATGATCCACAGTTTATGGCTTTATGAAGCCATAGCTTATAGCTTCTTTTCGTTAAGCTTATCTTAGCTTCTTTGAGCTAAAGAGCTTATAACCTGTTTCTCCCCCTTTGGAATCATCAAAAAGAATGTTAGCACGATAAATACATCATATATTCATATCAAGGTGCGCAACTAAACCAATGTATCGAGCTATTTGAACATTGAAGCTTATAAACCAAATAGGAGGAAAAAGTCGAATCATACGACTTGTAGAAGCTTATGAAAACTCATTTGAGAAACAAAACATGATCTCTATAAATATATAAGTCTTTTGAAATCGAGAGAATCATGTAGGTGATGAATTTTTCATTGAAACATTTTATCGAACACTTGGCGGGCGTCAAAATTAGAAAATGATATATATAGCCCTTGTAAATGTAATCAAGCCAAGTTTTTCATCACCAAATGCAATTTAAAAAATATCATTAATCAACAATTAATAAGCTCATCACAAAAACGTATGAATTGCATCAAGAAAAATACATATAAGCCACAAACTCAAGGGTTCAACCCAATTGAACTAAAGAGAGTGAAATTCTTACCATTCGATCGGTAAAGATGAGCAATGATGATGATAATCGAGCTAGACAATCCCCAAAATATATAATTTAAGCAATAAAACACATTTGAAGTGAATTGTGTGTGAAAATGTCAAAGGGGACGAAAATAGAGTTGAAAGGGCCAAAATGCCAAAGTCTGGAAACAGAAACAATTTTAACCAAAAAATCTCCAAGGGCGACCGGTCCAGGGCATGGGCGACCGGTCGAGCTGGTGGGCAACCGGTCGGCCCCTGCCCTGGCAGCCCACTGTTTTCAGTTCTGTTTTGAAATCCGAAATTTGATCTAAAAATCCGATTTTTCGTCCCTAAGTTTTAAAAACGTGCAAAATGCATACGTAGACCTCATTCAATATACATTATGTCATAATCAAGCTCGAAATGAGGTAAAATACTCAGCGGTTAACGATCAAAAAGTCCGCGAGTTATCCTTGAGACGGAATTAAACACATCTCAAGTTTTTGTTAAAAATCGCAATCCCTTAAAAAATATATCGAATCTCAATATGTTTAGTTTGATTATGACGAACCAAATTTGAATACGAATAACCGTATAATAGATACCGAACTTGTTATCCCGAAAAAATAAGAACGTTTTAAAGCTTTGGATACAACAAGTCATAAGAAGTGCCTTTCAAATATTTGAAAATTTCTTTTAATGGCACTTTAATGAGATTCGTTGGGATAGTTTTTGAAGTCGAGCATATAGACATAAGGCATATGGAATGTCGAGTCTATAGAAATAATACAAAAAAAACATACCTTGAATTTGTTTGTCGGCCGATATGCCTTTCTCAACCTTTGTCAATCTTTAGCCATAGAGGTTGAGATAGTTCTTCTTTCTTCAATGCTTAACTCCTTCAAGAGTTTTGAAATATAACCATCTTCTTAGCATTGAGTAATTTGAATTCCAATGATCAAATTTGAGCTTCCTCATCATGATCATCTTAGGTTCACCTTGCATTGACTTGGAAAAATATCTTTTCTTGAAAATACCTTTGAGCTACTAACCTCGCCTTTAGTTCGACCAATGTTGCCTTGGTCATCGAGTTTGTTCCGAATACCCTTTTTGTCTTCTTCATCACCATCATCATAGGGCATCCAATTGATCTAAGGTGTTCATAATAGAACATTTACATCCAAATATTTTGAGGTAACTAATATTTGGAGTACTTCATTTCTCATCTACACAACTTAACAAACTCATTTACCGCACGCTTATATAAGCAAGAAAAAATAGCCCAAGTGTAAAAACATGCCTCAATCATCAATCACAAAATATCTTGCATAAGAGCATAGTAGAAATAGACACTATATATATAGACCATGAAGCAAGAAACACATACTATGCATTTTAGAAGATCATCAAGAGTCTAATAAATCATGCAAGTTCAAATAAGCTTAAGAAAGCTACAAAGGTCTCTTTTGAAATTTGAAAATCCGATAGCATATAATTGAGACCTCATTTAAAAGAAGTATTTGAACAAGAGTTGACAAAGCAAATATGTGCAATCAAATATCGAATAATGGCTTTCAAAAAATCTAAAAATCCTCTTAATGGCACTTGTATGAAATACTATGAAAAACAAGCACATAGGCACATGGCAATACATATATCGAGTCTATTAGAGTAAGAATAACACAAGTAAACGTACCTCGATAATTTATGCCTTTCTTGACAAGTAATGACATAAATGGTCATTTGTGAAAATATGTAAATCCTACACAATTCTTAAAACAAATCTAGCACAAGTCATAATGATAAAAGTGTAGGCTTAGAGATATCACAAGTAAGCTCATGCCATAAAAATCCATAAGAGAAGATAATACACTTTAGTCTACAAAAATGCACAAGAGTTTTAAGAACATCATATAAGGTTTTCTTTTTCAAAAACATTTTAAAAGCACAAATATATATTGAAGACCTTAATTAAAAAATAAATACTTGAAAACTCATTTTGCAATTAAGACACAAATAAAAACATGCATAGAAATAAAATAAAATGCATATTTAAATGGGGAGATACGGTTTACCAATTACGCCGTTTCCATGGGTTGTGTCTTTCCCATTGTTGATGATATCTTCCCCTTGAGAAGTCACTTTGTTGATGATGGCTTCTTTGATTACTCCATTTCCAAGGTTTGTTACCTTCCCATTGTTGATGGTCTCTTCTTCTTTGAAAATCATCTTGTTGATGATGTCTTTGCCATTTCCAAGGATTGTGTTCTTCCCATTTTTGATTATATCCTCTTCTTGGAAATTGGCTTTGTTGAAAATGTTTTCTCCTTCTTTGATCAAATGACGCGGTCATTTGATACCTTCTTGGCGGTATAACTTTTCTCCGATCATTATTTCACGAGTACCTAATACAACATTATTTTGTGGTATAACTTTTCTCCGATCATTAGCTTTGAGACTTTTAGGTCTCCAACAATAATTAGAGCTATTTCTAGCCCGACAAGTATTTACCGTATGACCCTTCTTACCGCAATAAAAGCAAGTAACATCACTAATGTGTATAGGAACTCGATTCCTTTTCATATGATTTATACCATTAGGCTCATGATCAAGTTTACTCTTCAAATTATCACAATCATAAACATTCACAACATTGGGCAATTTATTGGTACTCAAGTTGGATTTTGATAAATCATTTTTCATGCAATTAATATCCTCAACAAGAGTACTATTTTGTTTTTCAAGGTTTCTAACCTTGTCAAGTGTGGTGGTGTGAGCACATGATAGTGATTCATAGGAAGTAAATAAACTATCCTTTTCATTTTTCAAAACATTGAATTCCTTTTTCAAATTTTTGTACTTAACAAGTAAATTTTGGAATTCATTTTGAAGATCATCAAAATTATTTTGCAAATCACTATAATCATTTTGAATAACAATATCATAGGAAGTAGAGGGTTTAAGACATACCTCGTTTTCTTCTTCGATGCCCATAAGACAATGTTCAACTTCTTCATAGTTGGTAGTTGTAAGAGGCTTGTTCCTTAGATTTGAACTTGTATCCCTTTGAGAAGTAGATGCTTTTGTTTGACTCCTTTCATTTGCAAATACTCCATAGATGGCTTCTAATTTTTGTCATACTTCAGGTGTGCCGATCGAATTCCTACAATATGTTCATATTCCAAATTAGTAAATGAACAATACAAAATATTGAGAGTTTTACCATTTAAGGAGATGATTTTCTTCTCTTCATCATTTAGCTCTTTGAGGCCTTTGGAGGTGTGTGGTGTGTATATCATCGGAATGGATTCTCCATTTATGACGGTGTTCCAAATATCGAACCCGCAACCTTGTAAATAACATTCCATTCTTTCATTTCCAAAATATAAAATTTTTGGAATCAAACCGAGGTGGCTTGGTGGTGGAGGTCTTCGGAAAGGTGAGCGTTGAGTAGCCACAATCGATCGTTCCTCTCTCACTCGCGATGTGAAACGAGCTTGCCAAAGAGTTTGGCTCTCGATACCACTTGTAAGTCCAAGCGGCTACGATAATCTAGAGGGGGTGAATAGATTATCTCCATCTTTTCCATTTTGCCCTCTTTTTCGAACCGAATGCTCAAAGACAATAATAAAGGTGCGGAATCAAAAACAGTGAATAGCGATTTCAGGTTCAAGAAATAAGGCCTAATCCTCTACCACCCCAAGAAAGATATCAGGGATGGATTTCAAAAAGAAAATGATTTTGTTAATTTACCAAAAATTAATACAACACCAACTTACAACAACACCTTGAAGAGCACCACACTCTTCTTCAACACCACCTTTGAGATTACCACAATCTCACTTGAAGATTACCACAATCTCCAATGGCACCTTGTGAAGATTACCACAATCTTTTAACCTTGAAAATACCAAATTCTTCAACACCTCAACAAGAAGATTACCACAATCTTCTTACACCAACACCTAGATCACCCAAATTAAGTATGTTCTTACCACAAGAACACTCACAAGGATATCTTGTGTTGAATGATTACCCAAATTCAAGATTACAACTCGATAATTGATAATACAATAGAGTGCAAGTGTAATCAAGAAAAGCCTAGACCTCAAGAATGTGAAAGTGAATAGCTAGGCAAATTACAACAAGAAATAAGACAATTTAAGACCTATTTATAGAAAAGTACAAGTATTTTGTAAAAAACCAAGACAATTGAAGAGTGAAATATTCTTGTTGTGAGGGAGACATAAAAAATACTGTCCAGAGGGAACAAATAAACAAGAAATATTAAAACCATTTTAAATTATTTAGGAGTATTTGGATAACCTTTAAAAAATATTGTTTTGGTGTAAAAACAACATCATCAAAATCATGATAAAACCATTTATCAAACATAACATTTTACTCGGGAGTAATGACGACATTGTTTCAATTATACATGTAAAATACAAATGTCCAATTTAGTCGAAAATAAAGCCTGAAAAAACAAAATTTAAAACCATTTTAAATCATTTAGGAGTATCCAAGCTTTATTATATTACAAAAAAACTTCAAAATCGTGATATTTTCAAACATAACCTATAAGTAAGATGCAAATGTATCGAAGGGGTAAAAACTAGTCATCAACGCCTATCCAAGCTTTATGATCTTCTCTCTTCATCCTAAGATGCTCTCCTGAAGGGGTTCTTCTTCAACTCTTCTCCTCTTTATGTCTTCTTCCTCCTCTTCTTCTCCCTTTTCTTTTCGTAGGGCTCGTTTAGCAAACAGGTCCTCCCTTCTCCGCCTCACTTCCCATTCACGGGTAGGCCTTTCATTTTCAGCCTCTTGTCTCATCCTAGCCTCTTCATTCTTTCTTTCTACTTCAATATTTGCAAGAGTATCATACCCAACCCACTAGTTGATTCCCTTTTTCTGTGGATCAACATATCAAACATCTTTTGGTCTTGGCTGCGGTGGGGTACCTCTGCCTCATCCACCACTGCCAAACCTTTCCCTTCCTCGCTGTGACTTAGCTCCTCCTCTAGGAGTGTACTGTATGGGTGATTTGCTAGTTAGTCGATCGCTTGAACTCGCTACCTATCGGTGATTTGCATAATTCGAGTCCTTTCTCCCAATACAAATCCCACGCCTGGGGTAGAGTCATGTTCTTGAAATATCCTTCTGCAGCTAGAGTCTGAAACTCCTCTAGGGATCTCGGCTCAAATCCTGCATCAGGCACTATAATCTCACGAGGGGGTCTCACAGTTGGGGAGTCTTTTAACAATCCAAATGGGGGGTCTTCATACTTTGCTTTTAAGTCTTTAATCCTTCCAAAATGTTTTCAGCTACCTTCTCAAATTTAGCTTCAATGGCTTATCTCGTCTGTTTGTACGCCATATCAGCTTTTTCTTCAATAGATAGTTCTTTAGGTAGTTGGCTGAGAATTGAGACTGTCACTTCACCTTGTTGAGGGGTCTTAGCAAGCATGATCTTCAAGGGGAGCTTCTTCACATCACTGCATTCCCCCTTGCTTGGTTCCCCCTTTCTTCCATCCTTATCACTCCTCTGTTGCTGCTTACTTTCATCTTCCCCCTTTTTGGCATCATCACCAAGGGATAGAGTCAATTGAGGGAATACTCCACCAATGAGTAGATCAATCTTGATGCTTTTCATGTCTTGCTTGTCATGAGTTTTGGAGTACACTGCTCAAAATTCAGATCGCAGAGCCTACGTCTCGGCTGCCATCAGCTTCATCTCAGTTTGGAGCACCATGATATCCTTTTGTATGTTGGCCTCCATTTTTCATCTCGCTTTGGAGCAATGATATCTTTTTGTGAGATTGATCCATCCTTAACATGTGGTCCCTCTGACGTTGCTAGAATTTGGCGTTGTTTGAGCTCCAGATTACCATTTTTGCAAATAGGGATTTAAAGTATATGACCTGCTCACGCCTCAGTGCCTTAGTTTGCCCAATCCATTCCCTTATTCTTAGAACAGTTCATCGGATATCTCTGTAATGTTTGCATCGTGGTTGTCAAGCCGTTGGTTGAGTGCTGCAAATCCATGCTCCATGTTTTCTATTTATGCACAAATGGCCTTGAAGGCTTTATGAAAGTCGGCATCGCATCACGGATCGCTCTTCTAGCCATACAACATTGAAATTAAACCCAATCGACATCATAATTGTATCAATAGGAGTTCCAAGTTCTTGACTAGGACTTGGATTTGTGTATCTAAGCACTTACAACGGTGACTGCTTCCAAGGGTACATGCGCCTTGAAAGGAAAGTAGTCAGCAAAAAGATCCACAGGAAAAATAGGAATTTCTACATCCTCGACCTATGGAGCCTTTCCCTTTTTCTTCAAAATTTCTTCAGCTCTATGTGCCTCAGCTGTCTTAGCGTCATCAGGATCTTGTGCAGCTGTGTTAGCCTACTCAGCTGACTAATCCTCAGTTGTCTTAACAACTTCCTTGACATTAGTAGTATCTTCCTTTTCAGTCGAGTTCAGCAATTTTAACTTAGCAGCAAATATAAAATAAATGCAAGAATTAAATGTGTTGTAAGTAAATAAGACACAAGCAATTTTTATAGTGGTTCTAGGATGGGGTAATTCCTCTAATCCACTCTTCTCAAACTCCTGGAAGAATCCACTAGGTAACAAGATCTTGGTTACAAAGCGGTCAACAGTCCGAGTTCGCTTCGATCACACAGCCAGTTCCTCCTGGGACTCAGCTTCTTCACAAAACAGCTGTCTTGCTACTTCAGTTCCTTCAAATTCTTGGATTTGTTCACACAGTCCTCCAACGAGTCTAAAGCATTTGGTTCGAACTTGAACCTTACTACTTCTCATTCAACCTTGAGAGAGTAGACCCCTTTTGTTCTTTAAACAAAATTTTCTCTTCAATCGGTGAAGTAATCTTTCCTTCATCGAATGTGTTATATTGAGTTCCTTCAAATTAGGCTTGAGGATATCTTTGAAAGCTTGAGAGATTTGTGCGAGTTATTACTTGATTGCTTGTATGCTTGTAATGAACTCGGTAACCTTCTCTCACTTGCTTCCTCACCTTTTAGAGTGTAGATTTGAAATTATTTCCGTTGAAGAGATATACACACATTTCAAATCACACTCGTAGGTTGTTGGCTTGTCTTATCTTGCAACATTGATGAGGATCGTACAATGAATTAAATGCTTTGCAACCTTCCCTTAATCTCTCGTAGGTTTTTAGGTACATCTCATTGGTTCCTAGCGTTTTACACTCTTTCAAAGAAAATGACTTTATTGCTAGACTGACACATGCCTATTTCCAGCAAAACTTTGACTTGTGTTGACAACGGATCTCTTTCATCTTTCTTCAAGTCTTGTCTGCTGCAAACCCTTTGACATTTGATTCCAATCATTTTGGAATAACTTGGTGCCGATCCTCGATGACACAACTTTTCTGTCACTTGACTGAACCTTCACTTCTCTTCACACAGCTGGGTCACCTCTTTGATCTTCAATCGACTCTTGTAAACTTGAACTTAGCTGACTCCAACTCAGCTTATTTAGCCATATCTATTACAAGTTGAATTACATAAAAAATGGGGTGTCAACTTCCCAATCTAATTTTACATGGTAGGCCCACTGCAACCCTAATTAGAACAATGTATCACCGAGTGAGCTCACATCCTAAGATTTTTTTAAAGATTAAAGGTTTTTAAAGTAAAGAAAGTGTAAAGTTTTTCGAAGTTATAAATGTTAAGATATTGCATTAGGCATGCATTCATGCAAGGGATTACCTGTTGAGCTTCTTTAAAGCTCATCCCAGGAATGTTTAATATTTTCAGAGGAAAACGGAGATGAGAAAGGAGATGGCGGATCGTAGTGACTCGCGAATCTACGTCTTTTAAGTGTCTTTTCAAAAAGAAAAAAGTTTGAATTTTTAATTTCTAATATGATGTTGAATTAATGTCACTTTCATTTCAGTATGGTTGTTTTTGGATTAATAATTATTTCAACTATTAGTATTTATTTCCGCTGCAAAACATTAAAACGAAGTGAAGTATTTATTATTCCGTATTTTTAAGAAACCTTTAAAATATTTCTATTATAATTATTTATTTTCAAATTAAAATTCAAATAACCTAGAAGGTGTTACACTATCTATACTTGTGTATTCATTAAAGTTTTTCAAGACAGAGAATGTGTTGAGTAGAGTGTGACCGGCCGCTATAGGGCGATGTTACTGTTGATTTTCTTCAAAATTCATTTTTCTTTCTCGTATAGAAAGCAACTGGTCCATATCCTTAGCAATCATTCTATATGGACATCGACCGATCGCTATGGACAACAACTGGTCTTCTTGGACAACAACCTATGTCAAATCTTAATTAAATGGTCTGATTTTTCAAATTTTACATATTGCGACCGGTCGCTCTATCTGTAAATCTGTCAAATTATCTGTTGCAACAGCACTCCAGCCATGAATTCACCTTTAACATTCTTAACCATTTTTTGTAGATCTTTTGTGTTAGGACAAAGTTATTTTTTTGATTTTGATGATTTCACACATTTGATTATAAGCCAAAATAATATTTTTAATAACTGCCAAAATACTTCAAGTATTCTAGTATATTTTATCTTAAGTTTATGAAGTATTACTTGAACTCTATTTTTGTCAAAATCCAGACAAATCTCTGTATTTAGGGCGATCGGTCGCTATAGAGGGCGACTGATATTTGAAAGATTTTCAAAGTTTACAAAAAAGAGAGAAGTCCCTGCATTGAGGGTGACCGGTCTCTGTAGAGGGCGACCGGTACCTGTAAGCTTATCAAGATTTTTGAAAATCAGAGAAAACTCTGAGTCTATAGCAACCGGTCCTAATACTAGAGCGACTGGTACCCGAATATTTGCAAAAATTGTATTTTCTCTCTATTTTCATAGTTACCGGTCTCTATCCATGGAAATCGGTCGCCACAGACAAAGAAACCGGTCTCTATCCATAGAGATCGGTCACCCTTGACACCAACACGTGTCAAATCTTGATCCAACAATTTAAACTTTCAAATTTTATACATACCAACCGATCGCTATACTTGTTTATTAGCAAATTCTATATATGTTGCAAAGAACACTTATCAACAAAAGTAAACTTTAACATTTCTTAACCATTTTTGAAGATATTTTGATCTTTCTTTTGCAGACAAATTTCAATATGGAGGAGCATATAATGGAATTCAAAATTTGGAGCTCTTCTATTCCTATACATATGCGACGGGTACACCATCCTCAAAAAGAAGTGTTCCGTGCTTCCTAGGTTACACGTGTATTAGGTTGAGAATTGAAATTATAGGTGTGAGATGTTGTTAATTATGTATAAAATTGAAATGAAAATGATGACTTCTAATGGAAAAAATTATAAACAAATATGATTCTATTTTTTTTAATAGTTGGAAAATGGAAACTTAACCTTACAAGACCTATTTTAAGCTTTAAGATGTCTTGAATTTCATATGAATCTTGCTACCGTTTTATCCAATGTTGGAATGAAGACGAGAATGTATATAAATAATTTCATGGAGCACAAATACATGCGGCCAAACGCAAACAAACAAACACACAATTTACTAAAAGCTAATACTTTTCGAGAAAACTAATATTTTTCAAGGAAAAATTAATACTTTTCAGGGAACTATTAAATAAATTTATGGAAAATACTAATACTTTTAGGACACTAATATTTTTTCGAGAACTACTAATTATTTTTTAGGGAAAACTAATATTTTTCAGAGGAACAACTTATCAATTTGCTACTTTGAAAATACACTTTTCAGAGTAAAAAATAATACTTTTTTTAATGATACTTTTCAAGTCTAAACTGATACTATGCTACCACTCCTAATGATACTATGCCACTGCCCCAAAAAATTACTTTGAAACCATATATTTTTCAGAGTAAAAGTGATACTTTTTGAGGAATTTTACTAATATTTTTTAATTATCGTCACACCCGTCTGTCGATATTTATGAAAATACCACCGGTCATTTGAGTTGAGTTACGGGTCATGGGGGACAGTGGCGGATCTATTAGGAGGAATGGGGGTACAGTTGTACCCCCAATTTTGAAAAAAATCAATAATGCTCTAAGTTAAAAAAAGTAACAAAATTAGTTTTGTACCCTTATTTTTACAGAAATAATTACAAATTTTAAGTAATACAATACAAAATCCCACAATAAAATTTTAAAAAAATTTAAATTAACTTAACAATGTGAATAAATAAAATACATGGTAAAATCTACAAAAAAAAATCCCCAAAAGAAATAAATATAACAAAATCAATAATGTTACTAAAAGTATATTTTGTTGTCTCCTATTGTCTTAATTACTCTACTTAGTATTATTATGCGATCAACTTTTACAAAAATCTCTGCCCCTAATTTACATATACGAACAACTTCTAAAAATAGAACTGCATCCGGATTTACTACAACTTTGAAAAAAAAGTTTGACATAAATTTTCATCATTATTAAGGATATAAACATGACTATAACACAATATGGATGAAATTGTACCTTGTGTGATTTATGAAAAACCATCATTCGAAGATCGAAGACAAATACATAGTCCTAAATATATTTTACACGATTCTAATGTATGATATTTTTTTTTTGATTTTATCAATAAAAAATATTTAAATAGTATTTCCACCTAAGGGTCTGATGCTATTTTAAATTTTTTACAATAGAAGGAAATAAATTTCATAGAACTATATATTAGGAAAATGCACATATCATTGTATATAAGGAAAGTCTCGCACATATACAACTTGTGTTGCACGGGATCTATATAGTTATAACAAATTGCAATTGTAAATTTTATTTTAATGAAATTTTAAATAATTTTTATGTGCATGTTTTTTTAATATCTTTCGTACCTTCATTTTTAAATTTTTGGATCTGCCACTAATGGGAGATCTGTCTCACTGAATGTGACCCGTAAGACGGTCTTATATGAGTTTTTGCCATGTAAATGGCTAGTGTGTTTTACTAATAATATTTTATAATTTTTTCTTCCTCCACAAACTTGAAGGCATAGAGGTTAACTTATTCCTTCAAAGTTTGACACTTAGGCACATTAATGAGGGTCTTAACGTGACAATAAAATGTTGATTATAATAATTAAGATGTTTTGGTTTAGATCAGGAACATTAATGTCTGCGGACAATATAGTTTTATCTACTTTCACTAACACACCTTTTTGAATCCCCTTGATACTTGATCCTCCAAGTGCATATTTCTTGTACCATTCAGATCAATCAAATTAATACATGCACTAAGACCATATAAAACTTTATTACAAAATAAATATCCGGTAATGCAAAAAATCGTGAAACTCCCTGGATATATATGTTAGGTGGTAGCTTTTTTTTGGAGAACAACATAACACTTTTGAGCAAGGGGGTGTTTAGTTGAGCTTATTTGAAAGATATTTTATAAATTTCTTCACTTATAAGATATTTTTTAAGAGCTTATAAGATGTTTTTCGAACTTATAAGATGATATATCTTAGTTTAGAAATAAGTTGTTGAAGTATTTGAATTAAATAAAATTATAGAGCTTATATAATGTTAGTAATGATAATTATTTTATCATTAATATGATCAAGATCAAATGAGGTTCTAAAATTAGATATTATTTTGAAAATAAGTTGGAATCACTATATTTTTTAAACAGTTTATAAGCTCCTAACATTTTTTTTGGGCATTTGACCCGAAGAATTGTTGTGGTGTAATTTTTTAACACATTCAAAGATTTAGACAACCCCTATCTTTATTTTTGTTATTTCTAGAAGTGTTGTGGAGAGAGGATGGGCAACATATAGATGGTGAGGAGTGTTGGAATTTGGTTTAAGAAAAACGGGTATTGATCCGATTTTGACCAAATATTTAAGTGGTTTCCTTGGTTGAAAATAGAATTAAATTATATGATAAAATTCTACTAAGTGAGTAGATGAGATTGACATTTTGAATTTCTCAAAACCAATTTCAGGTGAATGAGAAATTAATGCTACAAGTTAGCCACTTAAAACTAAAAATCGATATGGAAAATAAAAAATGTGGGGAAGGAGAAAAGCTCTATCCCACATAGGAGAGATAGCCAAATATTGCTCTATTTATATAGCCCAAGTTGGACTAATGAGTTTGGGCCCTTGGGGTACCAAAGTTTTTAAAAGGATGAGGACCTACATGCTTGTGGGTTTGGTTCAAAACACACGCGCGCGCGCCGCCGGCCTGCCTGGCTCGGGTCCGGGTCAGAATCTTGGGTCGTGGACTTGGGCTTGGTATTGGGCTTCAAGGCCCTTATAGTTTTAGACCAAATTTATTTAGAACCCTTTAAAATTAATTAATTATTTTTTTCCAACTGGGATAGGTAGTGCGCACACACAGGGACGGTGCGCGGGTGCGCACTTTCGAACTGATGCACCTGTTCGAGCAACCAGGTGCATTTTTTTGGCTTTAGACAGGTCTTTTTGAACCAAAAGACATACCTTTTCCATGAGGCACCTTGATGCCTATAAATTGGAAGCCCCTGCAGATGAAAACACATGAAATTAAGAAGTTAAAAATCGAGCATTTTTGCATCAGCATATTGTTATCATTCCCTTCCAAAAGCTTAAAAGCCTTAAACAATTATAGTTTCCTGTTGTTTCGATTTTTGCAAGTGCTGCTAAATCAAACTTGAAAAAGTCGTTGTATCTTAGGAACGATTGCTGGAACCGTAAGCACTTTGTAAACAGGGCAATTTCATCTTGCGGAGCCAGTATCCAATATTGTCCTTGACTTAAACTTTGTCCAGTTTTTCTATCCAAGCACTTAGCCGTTTTCTTGTAAACAGTACCACATAGACAACAATCACAAGACGAAATCTATTGTTGTTTTCAAGATGATGGCATCCGTTTCTTTCACTCCAATGGCTAATGCTCCTGCTCATGGCGAGAAACTGGTGAAATTCTCTGCAGTCGACTTCAAAAAATGGCAACAGAAGATGCTCTTTTACCTCACTACTTTGGGTTTGTCCCGTTTCCTGAAGGAGGACCCTCCTACCATTGGCGAAGAAGAATCTGACAACCAAAGGAGGATCATTGTGGATGCTTGGCATAACAACGATTCCTTTGTAAAACTACATTTTGAACGGGCTGGAAGACACCCTCTATAACGTTTAGAGTTCGTTCAAAACGTCCCAGGAGTTGTGGGACTCTTTGGAGAAGAAATATAAAATAGTAGATGCCGACACAAAGAAATTTATTGTCGGAAAATTTCTGGATTATAAAATGGTTGACACCAAAATGTTGATTAGCCAAGTACAAGAGATTCAGATCATACTTCATGACTTAGTGTCTGAAAGAATGATTCTGAATGAATTGTTCCAAGTAGCTATGATAATCGAGAAATTACCGACATTGGAAGGATTTTAAGAACTACCTCAAACATAAGCGCAAGGAAATGGGGCTTGAGGATCTGATAGTTTGGCTTTGGATTGAGAAAGACAACCAAAAATCCAAAGTGAAGTCCAGCAAATCTGGAATGGAGGCCAAGGCCAATCTTGCTGAAATGAGCACTAGCAAGAAACGGAAGCATTCCGAAAAAGATAAGAAGAAGGCCAAGAAGTTCAAAGGGAATTGCTACAACTGTGGCAAACCGAATCACATGGCAAGGATTGGACACCGAAAAATGACAATCAAAATGCAACCAATAACAAGCGATGTGAGCGGGACAAGTCTATTCCGATAGACATGTCAAAGCTCGATCTCACCACCATTATGTTTGAAGCCAATATAGTAGATAACCCAAGGGAGTGGTGGATAGATACCAGGGCTACTCGTCACATTTGTGCCGACAAGGAGATATTTTCCTCCTACACTCCGATAAATGGAAGAAAGTTGTTCATGGGGAACTCTTCGACTTCCAACATCGTAGGGTTTGGAAAGGTTGTGCTCAAGATGACTTCCGGAAAAGAGCTTACATTTGTGGATGTGCTGCATGTCCCGGATATCCGCAAGAATTTAGTTTCTGGTCCTTTGCTTAGTAAGGCCAGGTTTAGACTAGTGTTTGAGTCCGACAAGTTTGTAATGACCAAGAATGGTCAGTTTCTTTGTAAGGGGTATCTTGATAAAGGGCTCTTTAAGATGTCTGCAATGTCTGTTTTCAACCAAGAGGCCAAGAATAAAAATATTACTTCTATTTACTTGTTGGATTGTTCTAATTTATGGCATGTTAGGACACGTAAACTTCAACACAATTAAAAGGTTAGTGAGTCTGGAATTAATAACAACATTTGAAACTGATTCACAAGACAAATGCAAAGTTGGTGTTGAAGCAAAATTGGCTAAAGCACCGTTTCATTCGGTAACGAGAAGTACCAAACCACTTGAGTTAATTCATATAGATGTGTGATTTAAAACTTGTGCACACTCGAGGTGGGAAAAAGTACTTCATAACATTTATTGATGATTGCAAGGATATTGTTATGTGTGTATTTTGAAAAGCAAACATGAAGCTTTAGTAGCTTTCAAAACTTATAAGAATGAAGTTAAAAACCAGCTTAATTTTATAATTAAGATGATTCGAAGTGATAGAGGCGGAGAGTATATTGCTCCGTTTGAAGAATGCTGCTCGGAAGCGGGTATAATTCATCAAACGACAGCTCCTTACTTACCTCAATCAAATAGAGTTGCAGAACGCAAAAATCGTACTCTTAAGGAGATGATGAATGCAATGTTAATAAGTTCTGGCTTACCCCAAAACTTGTAGGGGGGAGGAAGTTATACTTTCTGCAAACTACATTCTTAATAAGATCTCACACAAAGGTAAAAATGAAACTCCATATGAGTTATGGAAAGGACGAAAACTGTCATATAAATATCTTAAAGTGTTGGAGTTTGGCTAAAGTCGAAGTACCTAAGCCAAAACAAGTTAGAATCGGTCCTAAGACGATTGATTGCGTTTTCATTGGATATGCAAACAATAGTAGTGCATATCACTTTTTAGTGCACAAGTAAGCTATTCCTGATATAAATGATGGGATGATCATAGAATCAAGGAATGTTGTTTCTTCGAGAATATCTTTCCGAACAAAGAAAGAAAATAAGAAAGTTTGAATAAACGAACTTATGAAACTGTAAGGTTACCTCAAAGTGATGATGAAGAGGAACCAAGACGCGGTAAAAGGACAAAAGTATCTAAGTCTTTTGGTCCTGATTTTCTAACTTATATGTTAGAAAACAAACCTAGAACTATTCAAGAAGCTTTGTCTAGTCTAGAAGCTCCACTCTGGAAAGAAGCTATAAATAATGAAATAGATTCCATCATGCAAAATAATACTTGGGGAGTTAGATAGTCTCCCACTGGGTTGCAAACCTTTGGGATACAAAGGGATCCTTAAAAGGAAGTATAGAACAGATGGGTCTATAGATAAGTACAAAGCCTGTTTGGTAGCTAAAGGGTTTAAACAAAAGGAGGAATATGACTTTTTCGATGCATATTTTCTGTTACGAGGATCACGCCCATTCGAGTTCTCATTGCTATTACAACCTTGCATAACCTTGAGATACATCAAATGGATGTGAAAACCGCCTTCTTGAATGCTGAGCTTGAAGAGGAGATTTATATGGAACAACCCGAGGGGTTCGTTGCACCCGGTTAAGAGCGAAAAGTGTGTAACATTGTTAAGTCACTTTATGGACTAAACCAAGCACCTAAACAATGGCATGAAAAATTTGACTCGACTATGAAGTCAAATGGTTTCAAAATCAATGAATGTGACAAATGTGTCTACCTTAAAAGTACTACAAATGATTACATCATAGTAAGCCTTTATGTAGATGATATGTTAATTATGGATAGTAGTCATGATTTAATCATGATAACTAAGAACAATTTAAAGAAAAACTTTGACATGAAAGATATGGGATTATCTGATGTTATGTTAGGGATTAAAATTTCTATAACTTCAGATGGAATTGTCTTGTCACAATCCCATTATGTTGAAAGCATACTTAGAAAGTTTAATGCTTTTGATAGTCCTAGTCCTCTAAGTCTACACTTGGCCAAGAATAGATGAACCAATTTCTCTTGGAATATGCAAGGATAATCCCGATGTACTTAACGAATTGTACATGTCCAGACATTGCATATTCAATGAGTAAGCTAAGTAGGTTCACAAGTAACTCGAGTAAGGATCGCTGGAAATCCTTGACAATGGTACTTAGATAATTAAAGTATACCATGAACTATGTAATACTTTATACGAGATATCCCGCAGTATTAGAAGGATACTGTGATGCCAATTGGATATCAGACACAAAATACTCTAAGTCCGCGAGTGGATATGTTTTCACAATAGGTAGAGGAGCGGTGTCATGGAAGTCTTCTAAGAAAATGTGTATAGCTCGATCCACTATGGAATCCGAGTTTATTGCTTTAGATAAAGCTGGAGAAGAAGCATAATGGCTTAGAAACTTCTTAGAAGATATTCCTTGTTGGAATAAATTGGTGCCAGCTGTTTTGATACATTGTGATAGTCAATCAGCAATTGGAAGGACACGAAGTAGTATGTATAATGGTAAGTTTAGACATATTCGTCGAAGACATAATACCATTAGACAATTGATTTCAAATGGGGTTATTTCGGTTGACTACGTGAAGTCAAAGGTAAACCTAGCGGATCTGCTCACAAAAAGAATAAATCGAGATCAGTTGTATAAATTGTTAAGGGAAATGGGTTTAAAATCAACAAAATAAAGAATGTTCATTAGCGGTAACCCAACCTTGTGAATTGGAGATCCCAAGACATTGGTTCAATGGGACAACTAAGTTATGAATGTTCAACTGTACACTTGGAAAATGTGATAGCTCATTCCCAGAACTTCCAAGTGAAATTGAAACCTGCTGAATGTGGTGAGGTTAAGTTTAAGACTTTTAATGATTCCTATACCGAAATGTGAAGTATGGCAGAATACTCTTCAATAGGAGATCATCTATATAAGTGAGAAGTAATTGCCGCTTCAAAGAAATACTTATGAATCTAAGATATGATCCGGGGCCGAAATGGATACAACGTGAGAACAACAAGTGTTAAAATTGTTATTGTGTAAATATTGTTGTCTCGGATTTACACAAACGGCCGAGTAGTTCAAGACATCGCGTCACTAACTAAGCAACCAAGAACGATAGTATTTTACTAAGGAAGGTTCAAAGCCACAAGCTACCTATCCAGATGCAAGAACAGTTCGACGAGACTTTCAAGTGAATTTGCATACATGCACGCATTAATTTCATTCATGTGGGGGATTGTTGGAATTTGGTTTAAGAAAAATGAGCGTTGACCCAATTTTGATCAAATATTTAAGTGGTTTCCTTTGATGGAAAATAGAATTAAATTATATGATAAAATTCTACTAAGTGAGTAAATGAGATTGTCATTTTGAATTTCTCAAAACCAATTCCGGGTGAATGAGAAATTGATGCTACAAATTAGCCACTTAAAACTAGAAATTGATATGAAAAATGAAAATGTGGGGAAGGAAAAAAGCTCCATCCCACATAGGGGAGATAGCCAAATATTGCTCTATTTATATAGCCTAAGTTGGACTAATGGGTTTGGGCCCTTGGGGCACCAAAGTTTTTAAAGAGGTAAGGACCTACATGCTTGTCGGTTTGGTTCAAAACACACGCGCGCAACGCAACGCCGCTCACTGCCCGTTGGCTCGGCCCAACCTATTTTCGGGTCTGGAGCGTGGGCCATGGGCTTGGAATTGGACTTTAAGGACCTTATAGTTTTGGACCAAATTTATTTAAAATCCTTTAAAATTAATTAATTAATTTTTTCCAACTAGAATAGGTGGTTCGCGGACGAGCACATGAGGACGGTGTGCGGGCGTGCATCGCTACCGAGAGAGGTCGTCGCGGTGGCGTGCACCGAGCGGACAAAGGCCTTAGCCCGTCGCACACACAGTATTTCCGGCGCGCACTTTCTTATTGATGCACCTATTCGAGCAACCAGGTGCTTTTTTGGCTATAGACATGTCTTTTCGAATCAAAAGACATACCTTTTCCATGAGGTACCTTGAAGCCTATAAATTGGAAGCCCATGTAGACGAAAAAACACAAAATTAAGAAGCTAAAATCGAGCATTTTTGCATCAAAGATATTGTTATCATTCCCTTCCAAAAGCTTGAAAGCCTTAAACACTTATAGTTCGTTGTTGTTTCGATTTTTGCAAGTGCTACTAAATCAAACATGAAAAAGTCGTTGTATCTTAAGGACGATTGCGGGAACCGTAAGCACTTTGTAAACGGAGCAATTTCATCTTGCGGAGACAATATCAATATTGGTCTCGACTTAAACTTTGTCCAATTTTTTGTCCAAACACTTAGTCGTTTTCTTATAAACAAGATTACCACCTAGACAACAAGGAGTTATCGAAATTGTGGCTTTTTAACTTTGGATTCCTAGCTTTTTGTTTGGTGTTCACTAAACTCCTAGATAGGGAAATTTGAGACTTTAGTTTTTATTTAACACAATTATTAATTTCAAAATTAATTATTTAATTGCCAAAATATAAATTATTGTTGGTTAAAAGATTATTAAGTAGCCCATGAGACTCATGTCATTATTACATCCTCGGAGGCCTAATTCATTATATTAAGCCCATGAGGCTCATAATCCTAGGTATAATGATTTGTCATTATTCATATTTAAGTTAATATGAATACAATTCATTTAGTTAATTAATTCATGTGCTTTGATTATATTTTTCTACACTTGTGGCTAAAGCATCCGATGGGCCTCACTTGTATGACAACCCTAAGGCCCTTATAACTTTATTGGTGTGTTGCGAGACTAGTTCTCACCTCAAGACTAGCTTGATTTTAGTTCATTTTGGACTAATAAGGGTTGTGGTATACATTTTAGGCAATCATTTTGGGTTTAGCAACCTTTAGCCTGGACTTTGTGTAAACCAACTGAAGAAATAACATAAATACTTTCTGAGTCATGAACACCATCTCTGGATGACTAGTGTGTGCAGGCTCAGCTAAAGCCAAGAGATCTATTTTATGAGCATCTAAATGTGTGCATTTTCAGTACGCCATTACCCGACAAGCAATACGCCATTCTGGAGAGCACCATGAGGAGATATAATTCAACAATGAGGACTTTCTCCCCAAGAGTGATTCGAGAGACGCGTGCACGGCTGAGCCCTTCTTTTTGTCATGGTGGCTATAGATAACTTATGGGTAAAAAAAGTGTTGATTGATATTAGCAGCTCGATGGACATTCTCTCTTACTGTGCCATTTGTCAACTAGGATTTGAAGACTCGTCCCTGACTCAGGTTGAAACCCCCTTTCGAGGCCTCCAACAAGAGGAAATACCTATACTTGGAGAGATTATCCTTCCCTTGTCACTAGGAAGCTACCCATCATCATGTCACTAAGATGGTGAGATTCTCAATAATCACCACTCCAATACAATATAACCTAATACTTGTTAGATCAACCTTGAACGAATTTAGAGCCATTGCTTCTATGTATCATCAGAAATAAAGTTAAGAGCTTATAGACAGAGAGATAGCCAAGGAGTGGTTTTCACCTCCCGGAGTAAGAATCCCGTGCTTGGGACTTAGGATCCTTAGAGACACTAACTACACCCATGGAAGTAGACCTTTTTCAAGATGAAGACCCTCATGAAGAAGGAAATAAAGGGAAGAAAATGAAGAGAGAAGAGATAAAGCTAAAAGGAGTTGAACAAATCGAACTAGTAGCCTTGAAGTGAACTCGATAAGACAAAGACTATTCGACTTGGTGTAAAACTAGATCCCGACATAGCATAGGAGATCATTAAAGTACTTAGAAGAAAGGGGAGAAGTTCCGGAGTATGGGAGCTTGTGGGAGCTCGGGAATTGAGCTTCTTGCATGGGATGAGTCCCCACAGACTTAGCCTTTTTGAGAGGCAGAATGTTTTTGGTTAGGGAGTAGTCTTGATGGGGCTTTAGAGTTGAGAGTCTCCATGGGACTTAGCTTTTCTTTGAAATGTTTCTTCAAGGCTTGTGTTTGGATGTTTGATATTATGTTCTTGAGATATTTTCTTAGTAGAGTGTTGAGTGATAGGAGCGTGTCCCCGTATGCTTACCCCCTTTGTAAAATGGGGATCGGCCTGCTTGGTCGGATCTCCGGCAATGTTTGAAAAGGTATTTCACCGGGAAAGTTTAAATGAGGCCCTTTGGATTAAGTATTGGCATAATCCATCTTTCGGATGCAAAGTTGTGGTTCCAGAAGGACGAGCAAAGTTACTTCCCGATGCCTTCTTATGCTTAGGGAGGACTAAAGTTGCCTCCGGGGTCAGAATGTAGACTTACTTCTCTCTCAGTTATGAAGTGCGTAAGTGAATGCGAATGAGGCAGCTCGGCTTCCTGGCAGAGCTAAGGGGGTGCCCTTCCAGAGCTGAGTTGGATGCCCTTCCAGAGCTCTCCATGGACCTTTTCTCGGCTCGGGAGATGCTCTGGTGGTAGATGAAGTTTTCTCTTTGATTCATTTTATCTTTTTCGAGTTACACTTAGTACTTTACTTGTTCCGAGTGAAATTAAATTTCTCGAATATGCTTGTTGCCTCTGCATACTTTTGTGTTGCTTCTTTGCATGATTTGCATGTCTCTTGCTTTTCTTCACGCGTGTTAGCGTTTTGTACATTACTCATGGTATTTGTGTATAATTCCTGTCCATGGGGACTTATTTGCATTTTCTGCAGAGATGGATCCTTGTTTTTGGGAGGAAGCCTTAGTTTTTCCGGAGTGGCTGAGATGCCTATATGGAGGCATGGGGCGCGCTTCTAGGGCTCAGAGGATGCCTTTTCGTGGCCCGAAGGGGGCACCCCTTTGGAGTTTGGAGGCGCTCTTTTAGAGCTCGAGGGGGGCGCTTCTGTGGCCTGGAGAGGGCATCCTTCTGGAGCTTGGGGTGCCTTCCCGAAGCCATTGCTCCCATTATTCCTTGGGTTGTGCACTTACTTGGATGGAAGATTGTTTCACTTGCGTATTCCTTTCATGCATGTGTTGGCATTTTTTTTTCTTTTCGTTTGCATATTTATGTGGCGTATGTTTGGGAAGACCCTTATAAGAAGACCCATCCTCTCCGGGAATGTTGAAGGAGGGAATGTTTATTAAAATCCCTATGTGAGGAGACCCCTCTTTTCGGTTGCACCGAAGGAGGAAAAGTTTATTAGGACCCCCTTGTGAGGGGACCCCTCCCACGGGAGCACCGGAGGAGGGAAAGTTTATTAGGACTCCCTTGTGAGAAAATCCCTCCCCTCCGGGAGTACTGGAGGAGAGAAAATTTATTAGGACCCCCCTTGTGAGGAGACCCTTCCCCTCCGGGAGCGCCGGAGGAGGGAAAGTTTATTAGGATCTCTTTTTGAGGGTACTCATTCCCTATGGGAGCGCCGAATGAGAGAAAGTTTATTAGGACCCCCTTATGAAGAGGCCCCTCCCCTCTGGGAGTATCAGAGAAGGGAACGTTTATTAGGACCACTTTGTGAGGAGGCCCCTCCCCTCCGAGAGCGCCGGAGAAGGAAAAGTTTATTAGGATCCCCTTGTGAAGTGGCCCCTCTCCTACGGGAGCGGCGTTGGAGGAAAAGTTTATTAGGACCCCTTTGTGAGGAGGCCCTTCTCTACGGGGTGCCGGATGAGGAAAAGTTTATTAGGATCCCCTTATGAGGATACCATTCCCTTTCCGGGAAGTAGAGTGGAAGGGAAATTTATTAGGACCCTCTTGTGAGAGGCCTCTCCCCCTCTAGGAGCGCCGAAAGAGGAAATTTTTTTTGATTAGACCGTGAGGATCCCCATGAGAAGAACTCTCCTTCCGAGTGTTGGAGGGGGTTTAAGTTTCCAATTAGATCATGGGGATCCCTTAAGAAGGGACCCCTCCCCTCCGAGAGCACCGGAGCAGGTTTAAGTTTTTGGTTAGACCATGAGGATCCCCATGAGGAGACCCCTCTCTTCCAGGAGCGCCGAAGGGGGTTTAAGTTTTCGATTAGATCATGAAGATCCCTTATGAAGGGACCCTACCCTAGGGGTGGCAAATCATACAAATCGTGTTGTTATCGGGCCAGCCCAATAAGAACCCGACCCAATAAGTTTAATGGGCTATAAATGATAGCCCAGTGCACGACCCGATAAAAACTCGATACCCTGGCAAGATCCATTAAGCTCAATAAGCAAATTTATTTATTTTTATTTATTAAGTATTATTACTTTTTTGGCTCATTTGACAAATTTAGAGCATTTGACTCATTAAATCATTTACTATAGTATAATATTATTTTTTTTCTTTTAAAATTTATGACATAAAAAGCCCCTTAGGAAGTTATGATAGAAAAAAATATGTTCAAAATATATTATTTAAGTTTTCGGGTCTTATCGGGTTTAATGGGCTTATCGTATTGGTCCGATATGGATTCAATTTCTCATCATTCTTATCAAGTCGGCCCGATAACGGCCCAAACCAATAACACCTGGTAGAAACCCAAAACATTTGTGTTGTTTTAGTGTCATGTTATCGTGTTGTGCCTCAAATTGCCACTCGTGTTGTGCCGGGGGTTTAAGTTTCCAATTAGATCATGAGGATCCTTTAAGAAGGGAGATCTCTCCTCTGGGAGCGCTAGAGGAGGTTTAAGTTTTCAATTAGATCGTGAGGGTCCCCGTCAAAAGACCTCTCCCCTTTGGGAGCGTTGGATAGGGTTTAAGTTTCTGATTAGATCATGAGGATCCCTTAAGAAGGGACCCCTTCTCTCCGGGAGCGCTGGAGTAGGTATAAGTTTTTGGTTAGATCGTGAGGATACCCCTCCCCTTTGGGAGCACCGGAGGGGGTTTAAGTTTCCAATTAGATAGTGAAGATTCCTTAAGAAGGGACCCCTTTCCCTCCGGGAGCGCCGGAGGGGGTTTAGTCTTTATTGTTGAAGAGAGTGCATGATTGGTCATGGATTGTAGCCTTGCTTGGCATTTAACAATGTTTGGGGGAGCTGGTGAGGTCCACATCTCCTAAGGTTGCTTGTCTTGATCATTGTCTTTTCTGGGGAGCCTGTCTCTCTCTTTAGGGCCTTTGGAGGTTATGATGATGACTCCACTCACATGAATATTCTTTCTTTGGTGCGTGACTTGTGGAGGCATAGAGCTTTGGTGGAGTTTGTTAATGACAAATTTGGATGAGCTTTCTCCTCGAGATTTTTGCATTTTTCAGTGTTGTTATGTAGCACCTACGGGCAGACCCCAAGATGGGCACCGAAATGTAAATCAGGGCATTTTCTTGCGCAGCTTTCTTGAGTGGCTTCTCACCATCTGTGTGTTTGTTAGGAACTCAAGCTTTAGCTGGATGATGGGTGCGAGAACCCTTGGTTGGTTCAGACTTGGTCTTTCTAAGTCTTATAGTCTTGCTTCCAGATGTTGCGGGCTCATTCTTCTTCTTCGATAAAGTTTAGTGCCCTATGCTTGAGAGTGGTGCCTATGTTGGCTTCATTACATTCCTCGTATTGCTCGAAGTGTACTCCATGTGTTCCCATTTTCTGGACTTTCAAAAATCATGTTAGTGACTCTCCTGAGTAGCCTCGGGGAGTCTATCTATTTCTCTTTAGTGGCATGAGCAGAAAATTGAGAGTTCCAAGGAGACATGAGGGAGCCCCTTATCAAGAGAGGATGCCAAGTGGAATTGCTTAATGGCATAGTTGGGTGTTTGCAACCGTGCTTTTGCACGAGTGCAAGGGGAAATGGCGCTTAACCGCCTCTTGTCCTGTGTGCGATAGGTCCTTGGGCTGATTCCTTTATGGTCCAGCTTTCTTCGTCTTAGGAGTTTTCATATTCTCCAAAGAGTTGAGTATTTCTTTTTTCTTCTGTACTGGGAGATATTTCTCAAATGATTTGGAGATTTTGCGGAGCTTCCTTCAGTTGAGGAGGGATCATCAACAAGCCTTCTTGGGAGTTTTGCTCTTATTTAATGAGTTGCTTGCTCCAGAAGTAGCTTGACAAGTCTGTATGGCTCTTAACTCCTGAGCCAGAATGTGGAGGTGAGCTTGTGAATGTTCTGGCTGGATTTCAATATCTGCTTATTCTCCAGCAGCGTGATGGTCTATTTGGTGTCTGGTTGTTCTCTTGTCCATTGTTCCTCTTTTCCATTCCAGTCGAGTTAGGGTCATCCGCAACTGGTGGAGCTATGAGTGGCTTTTATGCAGCTATTGTTGCGGCTGTTATGGCAGGGTGTTGGGTTATTCATGTAGCTGATGTTGTGGCCTACTAAGGGAAATTGCCTTTAGCGGCTTCTTTCGGCAGAGCTTAAATAGCTTTTTGAACTAGGGAGACTTTTTCATCTCGTGGAGCTCCTCGCAGAGGAGGAACTGGGGAAGGACGCCCCCTTGGGTGAAGGGCGCCCCTTAAGTCGGTGACGGACATCCCTTCATAAAGAGGGGACAATCTTTGCATATTCTCGGCAGTTTGTCTTCATGCCTGGTATTCCCGGCTTTTGAGTTGACGGCTTCCATGAATCGCTTCATGAAGTCTCACAGTGATTCTTCTTCCTTTTGTTTCACTTGAAAAAGATAAGCAATGGTCTTAGGACATTTCTGGTTGATGGACATTTTAGCTGCGGCCTGCCCAGGTTTTTTAGCCATTCCTTAAACTCTAAAATACTTTTTAGCTATTTTTTTAAAACACGTCTTTTAGCCATTTTACATGCGAAAACCCAAAATTGCCCCTTAAGCCATTCATACACCATTTCGAGTCACAATATAGTCACACTTCACAACCATAACTCGGCAGAAGTAACTTGGGACCAAAAATTGACTCTGTGGACTACCAAACATAGGCTTCAACAGCGCAACAGGTAATTCTCAATACTTCATTAAATTCATTTAATTCCATATTTTCTTGTTGATTTAGTTAGTTTATTGTTGTTTAGGTTAGGATTTGTTGTTAGATTTGTAGAATTTATAGGTTTAGACAAGTTAGGTTTAGTTTGAAAAGCTTGATGTTTCGTTAATGGTGGTTGTGGGTGAATGACGACGAGGGTTTCCATCACGTAACTCGATAGCCAGACAAGTAACTCGATATCGAGTCACCATAACTGGATATAAAGTTACGTTTGCTTTCATCGAGTTGTGGTATCGAGTTGTACTGCAGATCTGGATCAAGTTACATATCGAGTTACACATAACTCGATATCCAATTACATAACTCAGGCAAAACTTAATATCGAGTTATGTAACTCAATATCGAGTTATGTAAGTAGATATCGAGTTATGTGTGTTTGAGGGGAGACAGATTGTTTGTTGTGTATCTTTCCATCTGTGGCATATCTTTTGTTCCTTTTTGGCAGGACTGGGAATGGAGATGGGGTGTGCTACAAAATTTGAAGGAAAAACTTAATACGTACACAAAGTTTCAGCTAATATCTAACATATTGAAGGAGCTGAGGACCGCCAGAATATTAGATTAGTTTAGAATTAGTCCGTTTTGGCAGTTTTTGTACTTTGATGGGGATGCGTACTATTCAAGCAAGTGTATGCTATTTTTGCTTGGTAAGGAGATTAGATTGGCTCAGACTGAGGATTGAGATTTGTGGTTCCGCATTGGAGGCGTAACATCATATTTGGTATGTACGAGTTTTGCATGATCATATGGCTATACTTTTCTAGCGGCATTTGACTCAAATGCCGCTCATCATCTCCCACCGGTAGGAGGAGTTTACCGTCGGTATTTTGACGGGGAGTCCATATTGGCAGTAAAGTTAGTGTCATCTTTCACGCATGGCTATTTTAGAGCTCGGCCAGATGATGATCAGAAGATCCTCTATGTTTTGTTTTTGACGATGTATCTTTTTGGGGTGGATCCACGGACACCTGTCCCATTATAGTTTTGGACACTGTTGAAGAATGCGAGACGTTTCGGACATACCCATGGGGCTCCTACGTTTTTGGCCGGCTATGCCATTATATATAGACTGGAGTTTGACCCCCTGATAATATTTCCAAAGACGTATAGTTTCACGTGTACGCATATTTGATGGCTTTACAGGTATATGTATTGTTTAGTGTGAGTTTTGCATGTATTTTGGGTGTGATTTTGGCTATAATGAGTTGATAAACATGCATTACCTTAGTAATATGGGTCGTATTCTCAATATGTGGAAAAGATGCTATGCTTTGCTCATTTTGCAGGAATTTGACGATATTTTGAGTATTTCTGTGGCAAATATGAGCATTGCGATGTACAACCACCAAGAATTGATAGCATACACCGAATTGGAAGCCAAATCGAGAAGAAGTCAGATGTTCAGTTGGTTTTATACCATTGATTTGGGCTTTCTAGACTAGAGTTTTATGTTGTTTTTGAGTTCTTTGAGTGGTCAAAGCCATATTGTGGGCCAACTATATTGAGTCTAGAGTTATAGTAATGAGTCGTGTGTCAAAAGAAGCATGGATGATCAAACAACGAGGGGATTCATCTCAAGAAACGTCCAAACGCGTCTGGAATTTCCAAAGATTGGCGGGGTATAGTAATAACTCGATATCTAACTATATTGAGTGATTCAAGTGGCTACGGAAGTAAGAGACAGGGCTACAACTCTTATGAAGATCCCGCAAGCAAATTCGAAAGTTTGGGTGACGACGGCCCATGCATCGACGCACGACCTGGTCGTGCGTCATTTCTAGAGTCAAGGATCCTATGGCTGACGACGCACGACCTGGTCGTGCGTGAAGTGCACGGCCCGTACATCTGTGCGGGAAAGTCAGGTTTTGATGATTTTTAACTTAGGTTTTGACCCAATGGGAGTATAAATAGAGACGAGGTGGCCCCAAACAAAGGAACACTGATTTTTGCCCTAGAAAGCAGAGAAAAGAGCAACCTTCTACCGGAGGATTCGAGAGATTGATCGAGGTCGCAACCACACGCTTGAGGATTAAAGATAGATCGAGAGATCATCGACATCCCTGAGTTTTCTCATTCCATAATATCATTTACTTTCGATTAGTTAGATATGAACATGAATAATTTGTCTATGAATTGTTTATTTCCCATGTCTGGCTAAACACCTTGTGATTCCCGAGTTTGGGATTAGGTTAATGGATATTTTTGTTGATGTTTAATTGCAATTGAAGTTATTATTTTCAGACCCTATTCGAGTACTTTGTTTTATTACTTGTTTTATCAAATGGTCATTGGTTTAACTTGCTTTGATGTATTGATTCATAATTCGAGAGATGAGTTTCAATACTAGATATTTGAGTACTTGACATGAATATTTGCAAGATTGAGAAGTCTGTGAATATTTGTGAGGATATTTGATCTTTTGTGCTTTTGGGAGTTGGAGATCTTATATTGAGTAGAGATGCTAGCATAGATAATCCAATCAACGTTTTTACATACATCTCGAGAGAGAGGGTAAAATACTTTTCGTGATTGTCTTATAGGGAAGAATAACAATAACTTTGCTTGTGATTAATCTGATGACAAAAAGGGATATTAACTGAAACCATAACCCATGAATCCATCCATCTCCTTGATCTTTCAATCAACTTTTACTTTGTCTTTTTAGGATAAATCCTTGTCTTGCTTTTACAAAACCAAATCACTCAATTTCGATCGCCGGATAAAAATAAGACTATTACAATCCCAATACTTAGTATATTAATTTATTAGTCTCTCGTGGATTCGACCTTGCTAACCCTATTCTATAAACTACACCATACACTTGCGGTGAAGCTAAAAATAAGGCGAACATATATCTAACAGATATTATTCTTAATACAAGCATTGCATAATGAATTTGTTTTGATTGTTTGTCGGTGAATACAGTTATGGGAATATAAGTCCATTCCTTTACTTGGCCAGGCCCTTGGGCTAAGTTCTGTGTTGGAGGGCTATCCGAGGGGCATCCGATTGAGATGGACATATCGCATAGATTACGATATGCCCAAAAGAGAAGTTTATCGTCGGTGTGTGCCGCTTGATTTTGTTGGTAGGAGGATGACCTCGAGCCGGGATATGTGCCAAATAGGGACTACTACGTCTCGGTGTTCAAAGAGGCGCAGGACCCATACCTAGCCCTGTAGACCACAATGATAAGGATATATAGGCTAAGTATGATAGGGGAGGCCGTAGGTTTGACTCTTCATTCTCAAACAAATTCTCTCAGACACGTCATCCACCTCAGCCTCCGACCACATACGGGACCCCTTCACCCCTGTCGCCAGTTACACATGATGCTCATCCACCTCCATCATCGGATACACATGGGACCCCTCACATGGCTCCATATCGGGTTCCACATCCATAGCCAGCTACACAGACCTCTGCACCGCGGGGTATATAAACCTCTTCACTATAGGTTCTACCCGGTGTTCCGGGTGACTCACTTGTAGGCTATTCTGCTCGAGTTTTCCTGCAGATGGTGGAGAGTGTTGTTGATAGATCAGTTGAGCGTGTGATAGAGTGTACAAGCGAATGGTGATAGTCTCGGTCCGGGATGAGATTCACTTATATTTGGATATTTCCGTGCCTAATTTACTTCGTCCTATATTACGTGAGCAGGCTGAAGACCCTAGTCATCACCCTGATGATTTAGGCCATATGACAGATGATCCATCACTCAGCACTAGCCACTGGACTAGCCGAGATCAAAAGCAGATATATACTGCTATGACATCAAATTTTGCTTACAGGGTATGAATATGTTATGCATTCAATTTTCGGTCGAATTAGTACTTTGTGTATATAATGATGTTAATACTATGTTAATTTTCCAGGACACTAGACTATCCACAAATGACAGAGGGTTTTTCTCAGGCGTGCCCGATGGTGCTCCTAGAGGCATACCCCCAACCCCCACCACTTCCACCCACCGCAGTTGTTGAGCATTGCTGAGAGACCACTCCTCGGACTGACGATGTAGTTCTAGACTGCGAGGGCCGAGACGGGGGACAATACTCCCACTGCACCATTACGTCCCATGCATTGTGTGTGTTTACCGTAAAAGTATGTGAAGTCTCTATATATAGACTTAGACAAAGCGATGATGAGGCAAATGGCAGATATGACATCAGTATGCGTGTTTTCTGGAGTGCACTGACCTTTCACTGTATTATATTGTTGTAAGTAAATGATATTTCATTTCATTCCTCGTTATATTCAAAATTAACAACTTTGTTATGTTTGTCAGCCGAGATGTAGGGATACCGTCGTAGCCGATAGGCCCCGATTACTTTCATGAGTTTGAGGACATCGAGGTTGATCTATCCAATACCGTAAGTACAATTCATCAATTTTTTTAAGTTCTTATTTGTTTCAATAACCATTAATGACTTAATCTCATATTCTTTAATTTGGTGCAACATATAGACCCATACCTCGAGGTCTTGGTTCAGAGGCTTCACCAGGGGTTCAACTGCATCCTGGTGTCAGAGCGGACACTCTGAACATAGCGGATTGCATATTTTTGTAAGTTTTTATTTTAAGTCAACATACGATGAACATACTTTCTTTTTTTAAAAATGATTAAAAATGAAAAATTAGCGCGGAGCGTCTTGAAGTCCACATGGGATGGACTACATCCGAAGACACGGATTGTCGGGGGAGTTATGGAGGCATCACATCGTATTTAGACTAGAGTCAACCAAGGATGTTGATGAAGTATATCGATGGCATCACTCCATCCCTGGGCAACCTTGGCATCTAGTCCCGGATGTAAGTATTAGTCATATGATATCTTTATTGTAATTCTATTTGAAATGACTTAATAATTTTTCATGTTTGTTCATCTAACGATTTCAAATATTGTTTATTACCCGTAGATCGTCTTCGTATGCATATGTTCTACGCATTGGGTCATATTTCGAGTTCGGCTCATCGATTGGGAGATCTAGCTACACGACCCAATGTCACATAACATGGACGATCCTAGCGACCAAAGATTCTTTATCACTTTATCACTATCACCGCCTACAATCGCTTTGACATCTTCTGCCCCGGTTGCTCCTTGCTGGTCAGTATTTTGAGAAGCTTGGTATAGAGACTAAATGTGATATGTTTCCCATCAGGATGATTCCAGCTGACCAACAGTTCATACAGACGTACATCCATAGATGTGGTGTATTCGCTTGTATGTATATTGAGCGTATGTTAGGTGAGTCGATCCCCGCGGATCAAACTATGGAGGCAGTTCGCGAGTATCGATGGAAGATGGCATTGGCGGTTTTTTCCCACAACACAGAGTAGACTAGGGCCCCATTTTCATGTGTATATTGGAGTCAGTTTGCATATATATAGTATGGTTGTATGTTATATATATTGAATATTGGAGACAGTTGTATATATTGGATAATGGAGACAGTTTGTATTTGTTTCGAGTTTTGGTAATTGATGTCTATTGTGATATGTGTTGGTTTGTGTTGCTTTGTTTTGTTGATGGTGTGTTGCTCTTTGTGTATACAAGTTGATTGTGCAGTGTAGAAAACAGACATGTCTATTGTAACACTACATAACTCGATATCGAATCATATCCAGTTATGTAACTCAATATCGAGTAAAAAAACATATCATCGAGTAACATGACTTGATATCGAGTAATGATCAACTATAGGTCCGAAGAGGCAAAATGAAAACATAATAGCTCAAAACAAGAGTACTTCAAAGTTAAAATGGCATAACAATTTGGCATAACAAATTGAAAACAATATTACTTCAAAAATCAAATGTAAGACAGTTGCAAATTAGAGTACTTCAAACTTACATAACATAATAGTTGCAAATTAGAGTGCGTCATCTAATTTAACTACACATGTTTGGACCTAGAAGAAGTTCATTCCTCACTGTTTGCCCCCCAATTGGGACGCTTAGGCAAGTATCGAGGGGCACAAGTCGACCAAGTGTTGGCATCAATGTTGTTTGCAGACTGTTTCTTGAATAGCATTTCAAGCTTGTTGAACAGGGGTTCCCATCTAACTCGTAGGCGGTCGAGAGGGTTGGATCAGCTTACATCAACATAAAATCAACAAATGATGTATTTTTGTTAAATATGTACAAAAATAAAAGTACTTGATGAGCTACAAAAATAAAAGTACTTGAATAGCTACAAAAATAAATTTACCCTGCCCCAGTCAAACCTATTTTGATCAGTAGCATGGACGAAGTCGAGATTTTGATTCCAAACAACACTGGGAGTGGCATAATATTTTAGAAAAAAAGTTATACCGAGCGCGAAGATGCTTCACGCATTGATTGACCTTAGAAAATATGAAAGTACACTCAAATTGCGACTTAAGAAGAGCCCTCACAGCCAAAATCGATGTGTTATTAAACCCATCGATCACTCAATTGCCAGTACTCAACTCACTCACAAAGAATTCAACAAGTAAAATGTTTAGCGGAAGTGTCCATTTTGAATTTTTTTCATTGTAGAGCACAATAAGTAAATTAGAAGACCGTTTGATTGGGAGTGGCAGAGGAGAGAAATCAAGATTATTTGTATTCATTTTATGTAGATGACTGATAGATGTATTCCATTTCTTTGGGGTATTTATATATCGAGCTTAATAGTCATCACTGAAAAGTTGAAACAAAAGCTCATAGACAAGGCACATCAATGGAAAACTGAAACAAAAGCTCATAGACAAGACACAACAATGAAAAGTTAAAACAAAGTATTGTACTTTATCAAGAGATAACATATGGTACCGAGTCATATTACTTGGGTACCGATTCATATAACTCGTTCAATTAAATTAGAAACTTTCTGGATTACATGTTAAATTTACTAATTGCCCTCAGAAGCGCTATCAGGACAAAACCTCCTAGTGTGTCCTTCATTCTTACACATGCCACATTTTCTTGTAATTCTTCTAGCAGGTTGATCAACTATGTTGCTTCCACTCGCACTCGTTGCATCAGAGCAAATAAGGAGTACTACATTACAAGTAGAATGATTATGACCCTCTTGATGACACCTCGAACATAATATGGATCTTTGTGAGCTACTAGATGGACCACTCCATGGAATATGTCGAGTCCTCAGTTGGCCAGCTTGTCCATAATTTAGAAGTGCCTTGACACCAACAATCGTATCATTTTCAGCGTGTTCCAGACTTTTGGATGTGCAATGGGCATGATTTTATAGTAATTGTGCACATAGTTGTAGACTGATTGATTCACCTTACTAAAACAAAATGTGTTTAAGATATTGTAGGCATGAAATATTTCGTAATTAAAAAAACAAAGAAATTGAATATACCTAATTGCCTTAATTGCATGTGGGCACGACTATAGATCAAGCTGAAAAGCTCGGCAAGTACACGTTCTCTTGGCCAAATCAACAACAAAAGAACACACCTCATTATTCAGAGAATAAATAAGGCTACTAATAGATGACACGTGCATTTTCTCAAAGCAAGTGCACTTACTTCCGTCAATCTTTCTCGAATTTGTGGTGACTTCACCTTTGTCCATATTTTTGTGGTGCAATTTTTGCTCATTGAACCACTCATGCATGAGGTTTCAAATAGAATCAAGCAAGGAACAACTGGTAATGTCCTTGGCCATACAAGTCTAGCATTAAGAACCTCTGTTGCATTTGATGTCATGAACTTATAGCGCCTAATTGGACAACGTGCACGTGCCCACCTTTTTGTTCGATCTAACTAACTCCTCGTTGGTCTTTTTGTTTGCCTTTTGAATCATCCCCCCTAATATTTTTGAATCTTACAGGTGAATAAGTGTACGCAATCTTTTGGTATAAGCTCACCACTTGACTTCGATAAGTTCTAATATTTTGCCTTAAATGATATGTGCATATACCATGCGCAATGTCGGGTATACACTCGATGACATTCTTAATACTTTTGTGTCGATCGGATATAATGAGAATCTTTTCAGGACATTCGTATGTGTTGCATAATTGCTTCAAAAATCCTTCCCATGATTCATCCTTCTTTTTGCCAGCCACACCAAATGCTAATGGAAACACTTGTTCATTGCCATCTTGCGCAACATCAACAAACAACACACTTTTAAACTTGCTCTTTAGGTTTGTGTCATCAACAATAATTATAGGTCTACACACTCAATGAATCTCTTAATTGATGCATGTAAGGCAATATAAACATACTTGAATCTATCATCATCTTCAATCTCATATAAAGCAATTGTACCAGGTGATGAGAATTCAGTCACGAAGGATACAGGCAACACCAAATACAAGCTATCTCGAGTTCTTGAAGACTACATAATTGAGTTCTTGAGTTCTTATATTTGTTTATCATAGATTAAGTGTTTATTTTTGTTGTTTTGAGTTGTTTTGATGTTTTGGAGGCCAAATAAACCTTTAAGGCCGCGTCTTAAGTTGTTACTTCAAGGCTGGGACGAGCAGGGGTCAAATTCAAGTCCAATGGGAGTGTTTGAATTAACGCACGGACAAATGCACGCCCGTGCGTGCACCCATGCATTGTTGCGCACGAGATCGGGAGCCTTCAACTTGACGCACAGCCTGGCGTTTGGCCCGTGCGCGTGCCCGTACGATGTTGCGAACGTTCGACTTGACGCACGGCCCGTGCGTGTTCAGTTTTTGTTTCCTTGTTCAGTTTTTGATTTGTTCCTATTAGGGTTAGGGTTTTGGCTCCTATATAAGGGAGGACACTTGTTCTATTAATCAGTTATCAATTGAATATTATTGAGATTATCTCTCCAACCCTTTGGGTTTTTCGAAGAGCTTTAAGATTGTTCATCTTGTTGCGAATTTCGACTATCAAACAAACTTCTGCATTTGTTTGTGGCGTCTACGCATACCGAGGTTCTTGCTTTTCTAAGCAACGGGTCGAGGTTTCCACCATCTTTAACCGAACTAGTGAAGATCTTGGGTTAACAACATCTTTGTTGTTGGGTCATATGCACGATCGTTTTGCGAGTTCACATCAGTTGGTAATCAGAGCCATCTAGCAAGTTTACATCTATCCTTATTTCTTTAATTCTTGTTATTTTCCGAATTTCTTATAAATCCTAGTTCTTCAAGGGTACAAAAAAAAGGTCAAAAATTGCACACACAAAAAATCAACGAGTAAAGAATTGTAATCCGCGTGCATAAAAAAAATCAAAATTCAAAAAAAATTGGGAGTTGATTTCGTGATTTTTTGGGAGCGTGAGATTGGTTTTTTTGGATTGTTGTTGGTATTGTTGCACTTGTTTATACATCATGTCCGAGGAAAACCGACAACCGTTGGATTTAGGTAATAAGTTGGATATGGAGGCACTTGCAAGCCTCATGAAGAAAGTGATGATTGAGACGTATGGGGATCCCAGGGAGGTGCCAAAAATAGAGGAGCCTGTTACTAGGGCACGGAGGCCTAGGAGGTTCGAACTGGAGGAATGGGTGGATGAGATGGATGATTTTAATTCCGAAAGAGAGCAAAATTACAATCCGGGCAGAGGTCGGCGCGAAAATAGAGGTGATAAGGGATGTGAGGATGGAAATTTGAGTAACATCAAAATGCAAATTCCATCGTTCAGAAAAGACCGATCCGGACGCTTATCTGGATTGGGAGAGGAAAATCGAGAATGTGTTTGAGTACCAGAATTATTCAGAACTAAAAAAGGTGAAGTTGGCATCAACTGAATTCTCAGACTATGCAAGTGTTTGGTGGGATCAATTAATGGTTTCGAGGAGGAGAAGTGTCAAGCAACCCATTTCCACATGGGAGGAGATGAGAAGTTTGATGCGACGTCGTTTGTACTAAGTCATTATTACCGAGGCGTCTATCAAAGGTTGTAGAGGTTGACACAAGGGTCTAAAAGTGATTACCATAAGGAGAGGAGATGCTGATGGCGAGGGCTAATATAGAGGAGGATCAGGAGGTTACTATGGCGAGGTTTATCGCGAGATTGAATACTCCTATAGCAGATGACGTCGACTTACATTATTGTGTCGATCCTGAGGAGAAGGTGCACACGGCGGTCAAAATTGTGCAGCAGCTCAAGAGGAGGGGTGTTACACGGCAAAATCCCAACACTAGCACCAGTACTTGGGGTTTGAATACTCCTATGATGGATGATGCATGTTTTTCACAACAGCTCAAAGTTGTGGAGAACAAGACAGACTCGGACAAGGGAAAACCATCAGGTAAATTTGATCCTTCTACTTCACGCACTAGAGATATTGAGTGTTTTAAACGTCATTGAGGGGTCATAGATCTAGTGAATGTCCGAATAGAAGAGTGATGGTGATTCGGGCTAATGTTGATGTAGAGTCCGAAGGTGAGAATGAGCCGGAGTATAGTGATATGCCAGAGTTGGAGGAGGTTCTAGAGGTAGTTAAGCCGGTGAAGGGAAATGTGTTATTACTAGTGTCACGTAGAATTTTGAATATTGAGCTAAAGTTAGTTGATCATGAGCAACGAGAAAATATTTTTCACACTAGATGTTTAGTTAAGAATAAAATGTGTAGTATGATCATTGATGGAGGTAGTTGTACAAATGTGGCTAGTGCGAAATTGGTGGAGAAGTTGGAGATTCCTACAGTTGAACATCCATAGCCGTATGGTTCAATGATTGTGGCAAGGTACGAGTTAATAAAAGAGTGTTAGTGTATTTTCAGATTGGGGGTTATAAGGATGATATATTGTGTGATGTAGTGCCAATGCGGGCTTGTCATATTTTGTTGGGTAGACCATGGCAGTTTGATAGGCGAGTTGTGTATGATGGATACACTAATTGCTATACTATTGAGCATGAGCGAAGAAAGTTCATACTTTCATCTCTTACACCTAACGAAATCTATAATGATCATGTGAGAATGCGAGATTGTGAGTCAAAAGAAAAAGAGTGTTCGGCAAGTGAGCAAAATAATGAAATAAAAGCCGAGAAAAAATGAGAGTTCGAGTCCAAAGTCTAAGGGGAGTGTTCGGATTGGTGCACTGATAGACGCACGCCCGTGCGTTGTTGTGCACGAGATTGGGAGCCTTCGACTTGATGCACGACGTCTGGCATGCGTGCCTGTCTTATTTATTTTGCGAAGCGTTTGACTTGGACGCACGATCGTGCGTGTGCCCATCTTGTCTCAGTATAGGTTTTGAAGAATTTGTTCAATTTTTGTTTCCTTTTCAGTTTTTGATTTGTTCTTATTAGGGTTAGGGTTTTGGCTCCTATATAAGGGAGGACACTTGTTCTATTAATCAGTTATCAATTGAATATTATTGAGATTTTCTCTCCAACTTTGGGTTTTTCGAAGAGCTTCAAGATTGTTCATCTTGTTGTGAATTCCGACTTATCAAACAAAATTTCGCATTTGTTTGTGGCGTCTACGCATACCGAGGTTCTTGATTTTCTAAGCAATGGGTCAAGGTTTCCACCATCTTTAACCGAACTAGTGAATATCTTGGGTTAACAACATATTGTTGTTGGGTCGTATGCACAGTCGTTGTTGCGGTTCACATCAGTTGTTCTATTAATCAGTTGCTTACTGATATGATGTTACAGGAACCATCCAAACATGTTGCGACCTAACCATTGGTACCTCCATACGTTTAGCATTCACATTAACTATTTCGTTGGCATCAACATGAGGTACTTTATGGATTGAAAATCATCTATTCCTAAGAACATGTTCGTCATTGTCTCCTTTTATGATTTCATTGTTTGCATCATTCCCTTCATTGATCATTGAGAATAATATAGTCATCTTTTTCCCATCCAATATTATCATAAATCAATCTACGGACTAGTACATCATCAACATCATGCTTTGGATCGTCATCTTATTCCTTGTATGTGTCACCATCTTTGTCCCCCTGGAACAGATTGTTTATCTTGATGGTTATGTTCATCACCAACAACATTTTGGTCATCATAATGGTCACCGCCCCGAAAGCATCATAATGCCCAAAATCATCATTAAATCCACCATCATCATCATCACCATCGTGACCACCCACATGACCACTACTATTGATTTCTAGTTGATGCTCAAAGATCGGAGATTTACTTGGATAATTATCGGGCACAACATGTTGCATAGACGTTGGCATGCACTGTGGTGGACCATATATATAATTCATGTCGTAGGTTGAATTATATGGATTTAAGGGTAGGAATTGAGTGTCGATACCATAAGAATAAGATCGAGCAGTCATGAGGTTCATAAAACCATTTGGATTCTTATTTCCGATGTACAAGGTCTCCACCATCCCATGATCTTTTAGTTGCAAGGTAACAAATATTCGAGGTTCTTTGAAGATTTCAGCTACTTGTCGAAGGTCTCGTTCGCACATAATCAAGGATCTCACCTCATAGATGTCCCCAGTTGGCATTAAATAGTGTAATTTGTATTCACACAATCGCCAGTCATCATTTTTAACGTTTGAACAATATCCAAAAACTCAGTAAATGATATTGTCCACAACGATGTAAAAACGAGTACATCTTCCCCATTTCTATATAAAATACCATCCCAAAAACCACTATGGATAATTATGACTATCCATCTGAAACCAACGTCAATAGATTATCACACAAGAGAACAGAAAAAAAATATATAAAAAAAGACATTTTAAGTAACTCAACATCTAGTTAAGTAACTCGATGTCGAGTTAACTAACTTGATGCCAAGTTAAATAACTCTCCGAGTTATATAACTTTGTATTGTCACTGATTGGATAAAAATAACTCGATGCCAAGTTATGTAACTCGATCGAGTTATTTTTATCCAATCGATGGCTTATCTGAGTTACATAACTCGGAATGAAAGTGGTAACTCGATATCATGTCAGGTTTCGATCTGGTTTTATTTTTCAATCTACTCTCACTTATTATAACCCAGACCGAAAATAATTACGATACTGAAATGTATAAAGGATGAGCTAGAGATAAGATAAAATCCTTATATTTTTTCGAGATTATGTCGAATCGTTAATGTTGGTGACCCAAAAATTTTAAAAAGTTGAAGGAAAGAACAAGATATCTGAGAGAGATAAGTGAAAGATAGAAAGAGAGCGAGGTCAACTCAACAACTCAAAGTAGACAAAGACTTGGGTTAGACCGTCTAACGGGTCTTTCCTGTTAGACAGATCCAACCTGGCCCGAGTTTTTTTGTAATTTCATGCACCAGTGGTATTTTTGTAATATTAGGGGCCTTTAAAAGTATTAGTTTTTTCCCTGAAAAGTATTAGTAGTACATCTAAAAAGTATTAGTAATCCCCTTGAACAATATTTTTATTAGTCCTTATGAAAAGTATTGATTTTTTTGCCTCAAAGGTATTATTAATCCACCTAAAATGTATTAATTGCCCCCTTTAAAAGTATTAGACAGTGACGTAATATTAGGCAACCCTCAAAAGTATTAGTTTTTTCTTTGAAAAATATTAGTCATACCTTGGAAAAGTATTAGTAACCCCTTAGCAATTTTTTTAGTAATTCTCATGAAAAGTATTGGTTTTTTCCTGTAAAAGTATTAGTATTCCCCCTAAAAAATATTAATAATCTTGTTGAAAAGTATTATGTTTTCCGATTAAAAGAATAATAGTATTTCTCCTGAAAAAGTATTGGTAGTCGTCCCAAAAAATATTAGTATCTCTCCTAAAAAGTATTAGTAGCGGCCAGCGAATATTGTTATTGTGGTGTTAGTGGTTGTACGGGTCAATAGGTGGATTTACCGTGGATTGGATCCGTCTAACGAATCTAACGGATGTGTGACAAGAGACTAACCCCTCAAAGTAATATACTGCAAGTGTGTAAATATGTCAAAATGACTAAAAGATATTTGTTTTCAAAAAATTACTAATTTTCATTTTGTCATTAAATAAGTTGTCATTTTGACCCATTTCCACGTCATAAAAATACGATCATCAACTTGAAAAAGACAAATCCAAGATCGGCATTTTCTCCTATTTGCAGGAAAAAGGTTAGGAATTAAAAGTTGGGAACCTGAAAAAAAGAAAAATCGTGTCGACATCATGACATTCGATCCCGATTAGTGTCGACATTATGGCTATTCGATCCTAAGATATGATGAAACTTGAACCCAAAAAAAAAAAAAAAAGAAAAAGATGATGAAACTTGAACAAGACAAATCCCACCGCAACCGATACTTTGAAATGAGAAAAGTGATAAACACAAGCATTAATAGCTAGAGAGGTCTTTATAAGTTTCTACAACTCAGGGCTCTCCGTGGAGAAACAAGAAATTAATAAATATGGCCGAGAGACTGTCACTTCCTGAACTTCCCTACGATTACGGGGCGCTTGAGCCAGCCATAAGCGGCGAGATAATGCTACTGCACCACCAGAAGCACCACAAGACTTACGTCACTAATTTCAACAAAGCCCTTCAACAGCTTGAAGACGCCGTCTCAAAATCCGATGCCTCAGCCATTGTCCAGCTGCAGAGCGCCCTCAAGTTCAACGGTGGAGGTATATTAACTTTTTAATTATTGCAAGGGATTTCCAGATATTGTCTAATTAAAAAATGATGCTTTCTTAATGTTTTCATTCTTTGTAAAGGGCATATAAATCACTCAATTTTCTGGAAGAACCTGGCTCCTGTCAGTGTGAGTCAAAATCTGTTTTACTGATATTGATGTTTTTTGTGGGTAAATATAAATGTTGAAGTGGGTATATTTATATTGCAAATTATTGACAGCAAGGAGGAGGCGAGCCTCCAAAGGGTTCATTAGGAAATGAGATTGAGAAAGAGTTTGGTTCTTTAGAAGCTTTGGTGCATAAAATGAACTCAGAAGGAGCAGCCTTACAGGGCTCAGGATGGGTGGTAATACTATACTATGCACTTGGTTACCCTTTTTTCTTGTGTTTATTCACTCAATTTTTTTGTCTTGTAATGTTAGGTATATATATGTATGGCTCAAAATGTGTATCTTTTGCATAATCCTTTTGCTTCCCTGCCCCCCTTCCAGTGGCTGGCTTTGGATAAAGAATTCAAGAGGCTTTTGGTTGAAACCACTTTTAATCAGGTCAATTTATTTAGTTTTGAATGATGAGTTTGTTTGTGGTTGATACATATATATGAGAAAAGTTTTTGCGACTGAGTAAAGCATGGTTTATTGATATATGCAGGACCCCCTTGTGACTAAAGGATCATCTTTAGTTCCCCTGCTTGGTATAGATGTCTGGGAGCATGCATATTACTTGCAGGTAAAACTCACAAAAACCAATTATTGAGTCCATCTGGATTTGAAAATTTAATGATATTTTAAGACTAAGAGTGTTTGCAAATTGCAATCACACACAAAAAAAAAAAGTTCTTAGCTTTTGGCAGGAAAAAAAATCAGATTTTTGTGTTTTCAAATGCTAATTTCTTCTGCTTTTGATTTTACTTCATTTATTCTAAATCTTAAAATAGTGAGATGGGTGCCTTCATTTGTTCATTTATTGATCTTTTACAAACAAATGAGTATTTTTACAATATTTAACCAAACATTCTTTACTTTTGAATCTGTTTGCAAAAACTACCAACTTAACTTATAATCTTCTAGCTACTTTTATTTCTACTACAATAAATCGCTTCTTCTAAAAGCAAAAGTTTTTGCAAATACTCCCTAATGCTTCTAGTGATCTTGTAGATACGTGGTGTTGAAATATACATCATGAAGTTAGTTGTCTTGCTTGTATGCATTTACTGATTTGCTTCTGAAAATAATGCAGACATAAAATTTGATTGTGTGCCCATTTTGACTGTGTGCAGTATAAAAATGCGAAAGCAGACTATCTGGCAAACATCTGGAAGGTCATGAATTGGAACTACGCTAGTGAAGTGTATGAGAAAGAATGTCCTTGAGTACTTGCTAAAACAAGGGAGTTTTACCCTTTGTTTGTCTCTTCGAGAGTTTTGCTCGCATGTAATATATCCTGTAATTAGTTTTTCAATGGAATAAAGGGACTGTATAGTAATAAGGAGCAATCTTCTGTTGGATCTTAGTGCATGGCACAAAAGTTTTCATCATAATGATCTATCTAGTGTTTGATTTTGTGAGCATCTTCTGAAAGTCGTCGATCACTTATTTGTAGTTTACTTGGACACGTTCTTTCAGACTAACTCGTTATATATATATATATATATATATATATATATATAGTGATTGGTTCAAATGAGACCAATCCTTTAGGTTAGTCCATAAGAACACTTATGGACTCTTGATTTAATATTTTGGATGGTGTAGATCATTTTAGTTAATTTAGGCATATAAGGGTATAATTGTACTTTTATATTTAATTAATTATGTTAATTGGACGGTTATTAGCTATTTTTAAGGAAACATAATCCTACCTTTTCGATTACCCGATTTTTAGGGAGAAAAACATCAACTTCAAGCCTTTTTTTCAAAATTGATACTTTTTTCCGCCATATTTGTGAACAGTCGTTTTATTATATACTTAGTTCAGTGGACTTGTATACTTAGTCATGTTTTATTGTATATTTAGTTCAGTGAATTTGTATACTTGGTTCAGTGGAATCGTATTCTTAGTTATATAAGTAGTTTAGTAAGTAGTTTAGTGAATTTGTATACTTAGTTATGTGGATTTGTATATTTAGTTCAATGGAATTGTATACTTAGTTATATAAGTAATTCAGTGTAATTGTATACTTAGTTAAATGTTTCTGTATACTTAATATTATTTTAATGTATAGTTAGTTCAATGTAATTGTATACGTTAAATGTTTCTGTATACTTAGTAAAGTTTTAATGTACTGGTAGTTTAGTGTAATTGTATACTTAGTTAATTGTTTATGTATACTTAATAATGTTTTAATGTATAGTTAGTTTAGTGTAATTGTATACTTTTCATTAATTGTTGCACGATTTTGTTGTCATATTTGAATAATTTGCAGGTTCGAATGGGAAGGGAGAGAAAGGAAAGGTGAATCGCTTGATTATGGGGATGTGATCAATACAAAATCACGTCCCTAATTTTTAGGAAGCGGTTACTATATTTAATTTTCTGGATTCCTATTTTATCCCTTCTGTTGTATATTTACTTATGAAATGTTGTATATATTGTAATATATCTTGGCCATTGATTTACTATTTGGATGGTGTAGATTTAGTCTTATGGACTAACCTAGGAGGGTGGTCTCACAGGATCCCTCCTATATATATATATATATATATATATATATATATATATATATATATATTTGTTTTTTGGAAAGGACTCGTTATATAATAGTTGATTTTTGTACATTGTTGCGTCGAAATCAAATATATAGTTGCGCATACAATTTTGCAGAAGTTTTGAGAAATTACTAGTTTTTTAACCCATGCGATGCACGGAACTGTATTTGGGGTGTGGTGTTGCTATATAAATAAAATATCAATAAAAAATTATAATCTATAACAAATCTCCGAGAAAGCAAATTACAATTGCACAAAATAAAAATTACAAATTTTGAAAAACTTCTTTGTATACAACATTAGTCGTTTGTTTGTTCTTTGACGCATCGTCGCCGCAAACTAATATTTTGGTCCCTTTCGATTGGTAACTCGAGAAACCGCCACATATAATTGGCATGATCAAAACGAAAATCGGATTCTTGAGATATAGGACCACATTAAAGATAAATTATCCATGGCTTTTGTTTATCATCATGGCATACGACACGATCAAAGGCGCTTTTTTGGAACTTGAAGGAATCCTTAGGTCGGATGGGGTAAGAGTCATTCGCGGAATCAACACTTTATGACTGCATTGGCTCGGTAAGAATCTTAGATTCAAGCACATGTTTACCAAGCCTTGTAATCACCAACCGTGTACCATTACACAAACCATTTGAATGGTCTATATTTCTCGGAGCATAACAGAGTCCGTCTTCAAATGAATTTCATGATTAGGAACTCCGGATCATCTTATTCCATTTAAGAATTCCGGTGTGTGCAAATCATGTAAGAAATCAACATTAGCGTCGACGATTTGCAAGTCTATCGAACTCAAATAAGTATGACCTTCGGGATGTGTTCAAGGAGGTCATATATTGATTTATCGACTCAACCACATCAAGCAAAGGTGCCAAAATAGCTCTTTCCTTCAGGTATGTCGGATCCTCGATTTCATCTTTAAACATTGGATAAGTGCTTTCAATGATAATCGAAATAAGATCATCGGTAGCTTCAAGTGAAATATCTTGGGGATGTCAATAGTGGCGAACCATCGTTTTCTCCTCCAAGTGTTCCATCTCCGATATTCGCAATCCATTCGGAAAACTTCACCAAATCCGCATAATCATCGCTTTCACCTAGTCTTTGAAGCCGCATCTTAGTTAGTCGAAGAACAGTACAATGTCTCCACAAATGCGAAGAATTTATCGTGGCATTGACGATATCCTGCCGACTTCCTTCGGCACGACAGCAATATATTTGTCGAAAATCTCCACCAAACACGATTCTTTTGCCTCCAAATGGGATGTCTTTGACTTCCTGGTTTGATTTGTCTCCATAATGTCTTTTATAGTTGTGTTCATCGCCTCAAAGCAATGCTTGTGCATCATTGAAGCTTCGTCCCATATTATGAGTTTACTACGCACAATCAATTCAAAGCAAGTGGATCGCCAACTTTGATTTTTCACGACTTGATCCTTCATGTGAATTTATGGGAATAACAAATCGAGAATGTGCGATCCTCCTCCAGGGCAAGAGAAGAGACATTTGGGAAATTAATTTTTAGATTTTGATAAATGCCATGTAAAACTTAGAATAGAAAGTTGGCACCCCATTTTCCTTGTAATTTGCATTATAATAGATAGAAATTTGGTCAAGTGAGTTAAATCTATGCCTCGAACATGCAGGAAGTCAATGGAGACTAGAAGAAAAACTCATTGTGAGGCGGTGAGTGTGGCAAGGAAGAGAAGACAGAACTCGACTGGAAGGAGCGGTGAGATGCGGTGAGTGAATTATCGTCAAGTCAACTCAAGATAGCCAAGTCTCAAGTTGAAGTGACGGATGAGTCATCCAATGATTGGAAGCGACTCGAAGTCATCCGGGGAAATCAAGGAAATGCAGTCAAGTCGAGACAATCGAAAGAGATCCGTTACGTAAGTCAAGAAAATTACTTAAACAAGTAATACTCCCATCTTGCTTTCTTAAAGTGCTCGATCCCGAGAAGCGTGCAAAAGGAATAAACCAATGGAAAGATCGCACTGTGTCGGACCTCGGTGTCAAGGTTCATTCAATACGAGGAAATGTCAATTTCAAGGATCGCAACAAGACAAGCCAGCGACCACAAGTGTCTTTTGAAAATTAGCCTATCTCTTCAACGGGCGATTTTCAAAAGAACACTATAAAAGGCCGAGGAATCAATTTGAGAAGATATAGAGGTTACCTTGTTACGAAACTTTCAAGCTATTATTCGATTTGTAACCTCTTGAAATATTCTCAAGTCATTCAAGTTTAATCATCAAGCCTACACTACGAAGGAAATCAATCCAACACTTACCTGTGAAGGAAAGACCACTTCAATCTTGAAGAGGAAACATCTAAAGAGTCAAAGGGGTCTACATTCCACAAAGGATTGTAGAAAGGTTCAAGGTCGAACCAGTCTTAAGTTATTTGGAGAGCTTCGTGATCAAATCTAAGAAACTTGAGTAAGTGGGCTGTAGTAGCAAAGGCCTGCCCAATGAAGAAGTCGGGTTGTACGAGAAGCCGGTGAGTGACAAGGCATCTCATCGAGTCCCAAAGGATCAAGTCATTTGTGTGATCAAGACTTGCATCCGGGACCGATAACCACTTTGTACCCGATCAATACTTAGTGGATTCCTCCAGGAGTTGGAGATGAGAGGAGTAGAATAATTACCCCATCTTCGAACCTCTATAAAATTTATTGTGTCATTTACTTTTCAAGACTTAAATTTCTCGCATATTATTTCAATATCTCACGATAAATTTGCTATCCAATTGATAATCAACGAAGTGCTAAAACCAAGTATTAAAACTAACTTAAACCAAATTCAAGGGTGTTAAGTCTTCCGCTAAAAACATATCACGGTCGAGTTAAGTCTTAGTCAAAGCGGTGAGTTATTCTATCAACACTCGGTTGAGTCCATTGAGTGGCTAACTCACGATTAACTAACTTAGTGTCCACCAAGGACTTAGCCGTGAAATACTAAGCTGTGAACTTTTTAAAAGGACTAAATTGAAAAGTTGGTAAGGTTTATTCAAGCGGGTATCAGCGGTTGGTTCATTGAGCCTTCGCATCAAGTTCTTCGAACTAGATCTCCAATCTTTCAAAGCTTACTTTTAGCACTTGATCTTTCAAAACTCTTTTTTGAAAGTGATTATCATGGAAGCAAATTTGACATGCATCCCTATGTTCACAATTGAGGAATTTGATGATTGGAAAAAATTCGATGCGTGCTCATCTATCAAAGATTACACGATGAAATGTGGATAGTAATAGAAGATGGGCCAGCGCAAATTTTAAAAGTGAAACAGTGCAAGGAGATTTCTGCTGCGGTGAAGGAGATGAGGATGTTGCTCCCGGCACGGCCTATGGTTGAAAAACAAAGAGCTGAATGGACAAATGATGAGAGAAAAAGATACAACTTGGACAACGTGGCCAAGGACATTCTTTACAAAACTCGGACAAAGCCATGTTCAACAAAGTCAAATCATGCAATCGCAAAAGAAATATGGGATATCTAACTTTGATTTGTGAAGGCTCCGAGCAAATCAAGGAAAATAAGCTATCTGTTCTTTGTACAAAAAATTTGAAAACTTTAAGATGCTTGCAGGAGAAACCTTGGATCAGTGGATGCTAGATTCACTTTGAAATTACCAATGAATATCAAAGACTTGGGAAAGAATATACACGAAAAGAAATGTGTATGAAGATTCTAAGAAGTCTCTCGGTGAGTGGGAAATGAAAGTCATGGCCTTGAGACATTCCATGGATCTATCAAAAACATCCAACCATGAGTTATTCTCGGATCTTAAAGCCTATGAATTTGAGCCGAGAAGAAAAGATCAAGAAGAGATAGTCGTGTGCCCAAAAGCAATTTGCTCTAATAGTCAAGGATGGGAAGAGAGTCAAGTCAAAGATGTCATTGACCAAGAAGAGATTGCCCGATGGTTAAAAGGTTCAACAAATTCTTCAACAATAACTACAAAAGAGGCAAAGGTGAATCTTCCGGAAGACACTCGGCTCCTCCAAGTCAAGGAAGATAGGCCACCCAAGAGAGCGAGCATCAAAAGATCGAATACCAAAGAATCGACAATCCAAGAATGGAAAGAGTGATCAAAAGTTGAGAGTCTATGCGGAAGCGCAGCAACCCGGTCACTATGCCATTGATTGCCCATATCCCGTAGTCAACAAATACAGGAATGAAGAGGGAAAGAAAAGTCTTGAGAGAAAGAAGACAAGAGAAGAAAAAAGGCAATGTTGGTGCAGAGAGCTCGAGACGACCAAGTCAAAGACACGGGAGACTCAGTGACTCGAAGAAGAAGCCTTGATCGCCTAATGGCCAAAGAACAAAACCAACTGACGACCAAGAAGATGAGGTACACTCTAACTCATCACACTCGATTCTAGTGATGAGTGATTGTGACACACATACTTCATCACCCACCGATCATTATGATTCATTAGGCAAAATGATGAAAGACTTTGAACACATTAAATCCTCACACACACTACTAAATGAGGAAAACACCTACTCAAAAGCAAAACTCACGGTGACTAAAGAGCCGAGTACTCTAAGTCACATAGCCGATGAGAATAAAAGTCTAAAAATTTGAAAATGCTAAGTTAATAAAGCAGAGATACCGCTCTGAGAAAAAGAGGAAAATGACCTCAAAAATGTGATGCCTCATTCACTAAGGCATCTAAATCTTTGGATGATCTTATTATGAGCCAAAGAGAATGTGGAGATAAAGCAGGCTTAGGATTTAATTCCTCTATGCTAAGTCAAGCTCCCAAAGTGATTTTGGAAAAAGGATCTTTAAGCAATGAAGCATCTCAAAAATCCAAAACTCCAAATGGTGCAAAGATTGAGTATCTTGAGAGGACGGTGAGATGAAATCCGGCCGAGTTCCTCGACAAATTCAAACAGAAAGTACTCTGTAAAGAAGAAACAGAGCTACCAAAAACCCTAAATTCTATAAAAGGAACACATACGATGGGAATGGTATTAATCACCCAAGCCAAGTGATTGGTACAATGTGGAAAATCGGCAAAGATCTATGGAATACATGCCAGATGGCAAAGGCCTAGAACTCGAGTAAAAGGCCATTTCAAAGGCAAAAGAGTTATCCTCAACACACATATGCACCCAAACACTACACGAGAGGTATCACAACTACCCAAGGAAGGCAATTGCTAAAACACATGCACAGGCATACAGACAAAAGAGACAGTTGTATGAACCTAGAACCCCAAGCAATCGCCAAAATTAATTATGATTATGGCGATAGATGGCAACCTCTTAGAGTCAAATCATTTGGCTATAGGTTGGTTGGATCATCTTACAATACTAACCCCTCGGGACTCGGACAAGTATGGGTACCTAAAACCTAATTTCCTTGATTGCAGGTTCAAGGAACAAACCGGGTGCCAAGGAACTGGTACATGGATAGTGGTACATTCCGGACACATGACAGAAACAAGAAAAATCTGTCAAAATTTAAGGAAGTTAGAGGTGCAAAAGTCATATTTGGAGGAAATGAAGCTCCGGGAGAAATAAGAGGCATTGGATCCATCAAGAAAATGGATTAGAAATTACGGATGTTGCATATGTTGAAGGCCTCAATTTCAACTTACTAAGCATAAGTCAACTCGTGACAAGGTCGTAATGTTGGATTCAATATGGGAGTGTGCCAAATCAAGAACATGAATCTAATGAAGTAGTGCTACAAGGATGCAAACAAAAGAACATGTATGTGGTGGATTGGTGAAGCGCAACACCAAGCACTTGTCTACTAGCAAAGAGCACAACCGAATCAAGTTGGCCGTGGCACAAGGAGCCGAGTCACACGAATTTCAAAACTATTAACAAACTTGCAAGAAGTAATCTTGTAGAAGGACTTCGGACTAAATTATACAAGAAGGAGAGTGTATGTGATGCATGCCAGATGGGAAAGCAAGATCAAATCATCATTCAAAGAAAAGACATGTCCATCTTCAACAAGAATATTACACCTGCTACATATGGATCTATTTGGTCCAGTTGAACCAGCTAGCATAAGTGGAAAGAAATACACCTTGGTAGTAGTAGATGACTACTCAAGATACACATGGACAATTTTCATGTGTAAAAAGAAAGAAACCCTGCAGAAACTACCACGCTGATGAAGAGAATCCAAAATGAGAAGAGTCAAACCATTATCAAAATTAGATCGACAGGGAACCGAGTTTGTCAATGGAATAATAACTCGATATTTATCGAAAATGGTATTGCTCATGAACTATCTGCAGCAAAGGACTTTGTGAGAATGGAGTTGCGGGAAGAAGGAACAGAACTCTCAAAAAGAAAGCAAGGGCCATGTTATTTTAGGCAAGGGTGCAAGAGATTTTGGGTCAAGCAATAAACACAAAGATGCTACACTCAAAATAGATGCATGATAAACAGACGGTGAAAAAAGACTCCTATGAGATTTGGACGGGGAAGAAGCCAAATGTTGCATATTTTAAAATATTTGGATGCAAATGCTTCATTCATAACAATGGCAAAGATAATTTAAAGGCTTTTGATGCTAAAGTGGTGAAGGTATCTTCTTAGGATACTCGGTGAAAGCAAAGCCTACAAAGTGCTCAACAAGAGGACAATGGTTCTGAAGAGTCCATTCATGTGGTGTTTGATGAACCCAATGTAAATGGAGAAGACATTGAAGAGTCGGTGATAAGTTTCGAATCACCAACCAAGCGTAAGAGTCCCTATGTTGAAGTCAAGGCTGGAATTATGAATCCAGTTGAAGATGAGATAGCCGAGTCTCAAAGACAATTTGGAAAATCTGCGGCTAAGTGATGATGAGAGAGCGATCAAAATAACACACCGCAAGATGATCGAATCCAGCGAACTTACTCCAACCTCGATGTAAGATAGCCGAGAGACCATCCACGTAACTAATCATTGGAGATGTAAGAGAAGGTGTGAAAACCAGATCGAACTCAACAAGAAGCAATGTTCACTTGTTTTATCTCACAAATAGAGCCAAAAGATGTGTCACAAGCATTGGATGACACACATTGGATTCAAGTCATGCAAGAAGAGTCAATCAGTTTGAAAGGAACACAGTGTGGGGGAATTGGTTGAGAGACCTACCCATCAAAATGTTATTGGCACAAAATTGGTGTTCGAAACAAGATGAATGAGGAAGGTTACGTGATAAGAAACAAACACTACAAGAAAAAGGTAATAGACATCGGTTAAAAACCGATGTTGAAAGTTGAAAAAAACCGATGTTGAAAGCCCTGTTGTTAAAGGGGGGTTTAACATCGATTTTTAACCGATGTCAAGCAGTGAAACAAATTCGTTTAAGAAACGATGTTTATTATGAAATATAAGTGATGTTAAAGCCCCTGTTGATAAAGTATCAATGTTTAACAACATTTCACACCGATGTTGTTTCCTTTAACAACATCGGTTTACAACATCGTTTTGTAACCGATGTTGATACCTGAAACCACAACGGCTAAAAGCGATGTCTTAAATTGTATAAGCGATGTCGTTTTTATTTTTACACATCACTTTATAACCGATGTTGTTTGTTTTTTAAATGATTTCATTTCATTGAGCAATATTCTTTTTTACCCAAAAATCCTGTAATTAACGACAATAGCACCAATATTTACCAAGCTAAAACAACAAACAATTAAGTACAATCGAAATTAAAAACTATAACCTGCATTAAGCCATTCATTGAAAATGTGAACAACGAGTTAAAGGCAAAAATGTGGCTATACAAATGAGTACTTAAAGGGCCTTAATGTTGCAACATCCTCATAGTTCCCAATTTGTCAACTTACATTGCAAATCCTTACTAGTAATATTTTTAAACAAAATCTAATGAGTGCTAGTGGAAATAGAACAAACACGTCCTCAAAACACCCTTCGACCCCACGATCGGTAAAACAACCGAAAAGATGGGTATAATATTAATTTTTAAGTCGAAAAGAAATCATCAACCATATGACATGATCTAGTGAAGGCATCACAACACATCCTCAAATCTATCAACAAATTGCATGTGTAGATATCATGCAAAATAAATATTATATATATATATATATATAATTGTTTACAAAAATGAACTTTTGTTCTCACAAGAACCTACTGAGAAAGCATACAAACCCAATTTTAACACCAGCCTACTTTAAAACGATACCATTTATTTGACCATAGCAGGAGCTTGACCATAGCAAATGTGCTTGTTTGTGGTATTTCATAGTCATAGTCATAGTTTGAAATATCCAAAAACATAAGCAGAACAACTCATCAATAAACATATTCACAAGCAATAAACCAAACAAATTTAACTATTCACAAACAAAATTCTAGCCAAGTCAAGGGTAGCTTGAATACCTGTTCTACTCAAACATGTGATCTTGTATGCAATTAGCCCACTCCAAACGCACTTCATCAATTTGTGCTGGAGTGTATTGACCTTTTTTGAACTATGAACACAAATTATATTAGTAAAATCCAACTATATAAATTTTGCTGAAAAAACCAACTATTAATCACTTTGCAAAATTATAAATTACACAATTTTAAACTATTTAAAAACTTCAAATATGAAACTGTATGTTTTACCATTGATCGCAATAGAGCTTTGTTAGTGTTGAAGAATTCATGAAGTATCTCTCTCATGTATCGCAAAGACATAGAAACCACAATCGCTTTTCATCAGGTTGAATAGGAGCCTATATGAGGAAAAAAAATTGTTAGTTACTTATACAAATTACATTGAGCAACATATGTTAATCACAAGGACATACCGCGATTATATCCCATTGGGGTTGCTTTTTTCCATTCCTTCCCTTGTCCACATTAAATAATTTTAAAGCCCTTCAAACATCAGAAGATCGATTAACCAGTGAAGCAATATTTAATTTTATCCACTTGCATGTGAAAAAAACTTACGATTAACAACATCTTTCCAAGTATCATCGCGAATCACGGGGCGAGAGGATCCAAAACATATACAATCTCATTGTAAGGGTCGATCACAGTTAAAATCCAATGAAAACTAACACAAATAAATGATTAGTACTTGCAATTAGACAAGTTAAGAATATGCAATTGAAAGTTATATTGCAACTCTTACTTACCCTATATTACATGGCGCCAAAACTAATTGATTACTTGATGCACTGCCCAACCTATTTGCTAAAAAGCGAGCCCTGGATTTCGTTAATTGTTGGATATAATTTTTATCTGTTCTTGTTGTCGGCACATGCCCTATACCATACGGATCCACAAATAAAAACTTATCCACAGATTCTTCCTTCACCTTTTTGTAAAGGTGCCTACAATTTTAAAAAGAGAAACGAAATTAGTATACTAAATTATGAAGTATTTGCAACTTATAAAAATAGTAGATAATAATTGAAAGGTTTACCATATGTACACAATTATAGAAAAGCACGAAATTGGCTCCAATTCACAAAAGTGAGTGATGTCTGAAATGTCAACATAAATCTCCTTCTCAATGCCAAAGACATCATTATCTAAAGTCATACGTACACTCTTTCCATCAAGCACATTCTTGCAACAACAATAGAACATGAACAACTCTCTTGGCATCTTGGACTTGACAACTTTACTATTGTTTTTCCCATCACCAACTTTGATTGTACAGATTTCTAATTAATGCAAATGTACGGATGTCGGATAGGTGCCAAACAAAAATTATCAAGCATTTAAATGTAAATCTTATATCACAATTACCTCATTTTTCGATTTTATCAAGTGTGCGGGCGAGGCAACATGGTTACCTGACAAAGATCACCAAGACACGCACATGTCCTAGGGATTTTAATTGGCAAAGGAGCTGATTCATCCATTGCTTCATCGATGGCGATGCACATGCAATTTGTCGGTAATGGTTCATCATGAAGAAAGTTGCCGGTCCATCAACATGGACAATCGTACCAAATGCAGCAATCTCGTTTGTAGACTCCGATGTCAATGCTACTGCAGAGCCCTAAAAGATGAATAATCATCAGTTAACTACAAAAAAAATAATAAAAAATCTTTACATAAGAAATACATATTCATTGTTGTAATTAAATATATACCTCTAAAGCAACTTTTCTGTCAAGAATTACGAAATCAGCTTCATCATCATCTTCATCTTTGTTGGATTGATGTCGAGAACAACTAGCTTTCTCTTCATCTTTGTTTAAGATCGCTTCTAATTTTTCTAAGCGTTCATTTTGCTTTTCTAAGCGTACATTTTGCTCTTCAATACGAGCACCCTGTTCAGCAATCAATCTCTTAGCGTCAACCAGCTCTTTTCTTTGCTCACTTCTTACCCCTTGGTCAACTTGCTTCTTCCCAGGAACAAAGTTGAAGTACATAGATGGGGTAACATTCTTTCCAAGACCCCTCACCCGTCCAGGATGTTCTGGTTTTTCAAGTGCCTTTGTTAGGATGTCTTCTTTTGCGCCTTCGATTTTCAGCTTACCCTCTTTTTTTAGCTCTATATAATTATCCTGTCATGCAACAAATGACAAAACAATGCATTAATACCAACAGAACACATTATAACAGGTGTCATAGAGTAATTAAGCAATGAGGGTGTACACAATGATTATATACAACATATAGGCTCTATACATATGCAACATAATAGAACAAACATTCAGGTATTGAATGGTATAAGTCGGTCCGACTGCAACATGAAGAAACTAAGGTATAAGTCTCAATAAACAAGAAAAGCCTCATTCGGTTCAATGATTCAAGTACTACTGAACAGGACTCTCCATAAAAAAATCAAAATTTAAAAGCATTTCAATAAGCGAGAACTAATTAACATGTTCTCCAAAAACAAGTGATAAGACCACTGCGCAGAGTATGTTCTCGACCAAAATAGGGGACAACTTCTTAGTTGCCTATTTTTGGATAATCTGTTTCATTTTTATTTAATTATTTGCATCATATTTTTTCATTATCATTTTAGGGGACAAAGTCAAAACAAGTGATAACAACAATGTGGCTATTTATTAACAGGCTTAAAAAGTGATTTTTTTGGAGCTAAAACATAGAATCGCCTTTTAAAGATGTTTGCAAACACTCCCATAATCACAACCAAACAAAACCAAAGATGACTTGGATTAACCATAAGGTCAGAACAATCATAACACATGCAATAAACATTTCGGTTGCAATAAAAAATATATTTCTCAGTTTAGACTATATTTCAAAAATACCACATTAAAATGCCAAACAATATAGCATAGTGGTCGATATAGCATAGCAATCAAGATAGCTTATTTGTCGAGTTGATCTGGACAGACACCATGCATACATATTGAAATAGCCAAATCACCAAAAGACAATTAATAAAAATAATTTTCAAGAACATCGGTGAAAAAGAAAAAGCGGACAACAACCAAAATAATCAATTTACTAAGAGAGTGTCCACTTTCCACAAACTAAAAATCAACCCAAACCTAGCTCGACAAAAGATATACGGTCATATGAGAGACAACTTACAATTTTTGCCTTGTTTTTTCAAATTGTCACCTTCAATTTCCCCTTGTTTATTGGTTCGACCTTTCTTCCACAAAATAGCTCTATTTATATCATCGTCATCGCATAATTCACTTTCCGCACGTAAATCCAAGTATCAAAATATGCATGTTAGAGGGTGATATTAATGAGAATGCTTACCATATCTTGACTAATCCGGCGTATCCTTTACGGGCAAGTCGGTGGGGGTATATGTTTGCGCTCCTTCTCTCCTTTTGTTCTTCACTTAATTTCTACAATTTTAAACATATATTGCAATGAATTAGACAAATAAACAAGATATTTCATTCTATTATTAGTTATCAATAGTCACGGACTTATTAGAAAACACCAACTTAAGAAATTAATTGTGTACATGTTTTAATTACCATGAAGCTTTCGGACATGCGGCCAATCACAAAAGAACTCCAGTCCGCCCTTGAAATACCAAATCCTTCCGGTGGTTTGTTCAACTCCTCAGGATCATCTTTACGATCTCAAACAAATTGTTTAGTCAGCGTGGTTTTATATTGACGCCATTTTGTACCAAATTTGAACTCAAACATGCCTTCTTCCATTTCGGATCTATATTGAAGTTCAACTATAACAAAAGAAAGAACAAAAAGTGAAAAGCGCCAAGTTACCAAAAAAAAAAGCTTAAGTGAGTGGTGCAACAGAATAATTGAGAAAAAGGAAAAAGGACATGATTTATTTACATTAATGAGAATCCCAAATCAAATCTTTAACATCTCTTTGGTACATGCTTCCATGTCTTGTATGTAATCTTTACATTCCTCGAGCGAGGACGCCAATAAAACTTTGCAGCTCATCCGAATGTTTTCCCCCGCTTGTCCATAGTTATTAATTTTGATGTCCAGCTTACCACCATGAGCCCGTAGGATGGCCAACCTATCCATCTGAGTACGACCTCTGGTGGGTACCGTTACTTGGCTATCTAAAGAATCGCTATCCATGCTATTCTTATCAACCTCTTGAGAAACTTCTATAGAAACATCAGATTTACCCTTTTAACTTCATCATGCCCCCTTTTCAATTTTTACAACCACCATAGAGTCCAAACTGTTAATGCAACAAAATGTATGAAATAATTAGAGCTAATCCAGGTTGGCAAAAATATGCAATAAAGAAAAAGACCATCACATTCACATTTCATTATCATTCATATAAAATCCATCATACCTCAATTTAGCAGCAATCCATTGAACAAAGAACTTTGAGTAATAGTTAAATTTGGTTTTTTCAATATCAGTGAGTTATATCTTCCTTGTTATCATTAAAAACTAGGGATAATTACAATTTGAAAATTTGTCATCTTAAATTAAGTTCACATAGTACTTATAAAATGTTTGAAAATATGTGTTTTTTTACTTTAGGTTTTGTTACAAGTTGGCAATTATATATGCAACACTAAAATCTTACCAAACTCTGAAAGCTAAGAGTCAACCCAAATCCCATCACAATCTTCACGAATGCATGGTGGCTCATTTTCATCAGTTTCATCACCATCATTCGATGCCATCCCTTTGGTAAAACATTGATGGTGGATTATAGTATCTCCCAACTCATCACCATTTATATATTCGAAGTACTCCCTGTTTGGAGTTGAAAGCACAATAGACCATCTTTGGGTCTTGAGGGTCTTCAATATAAAATACTTGCTTTGCTTGACTAGCCATGATAAATGAATCGGATTTAAATCCAATTCTATTGAGGTTGACCAAGGTGAAACCAAGATCACCAACTTTAATACCATTATTATTCTCTACCCAATTACATTTAAACATTGGAATCCGAAAACTGTGGTAATCGAGCTCCCATATTTCTTCTATAACTCCATAAAACACCATGTCTGACTCAATTGGGCTTTTATCCTTTGCACTTGCAACTTGCATAGTCTTTGCAACCAAGCTTACACCCGAATTTTGAACAACTCGTATATTATCACGCTCTTTTGTGTTATAAGTAACCCCATCAATCAAATAACCAGGAATACTTCAACACTTGCTTGGTTGGTCCCTCAATCAACCACCTCAACCTTTCGGATAGTTGATCCAAGGAACTCACACGTGTGCGTAACCAGGCAATAAATGTGCTTCTATGCTTATCTTGCATCCACTTACCTTGCTTTGCTTTAAGACGGTATGTTTCCTTCAAAAGAGCCTTGTGTTCGCTAATGCAAAAGTTCATAACACATTAGCCATTATAATTTAAACAATTATTATCGAAAAGTTAGTTAGTTAGAGAAATTACTTGATATAAGGATCAATCTCAGGATCATTTGTCAGAACATAAAGATGTGCTTCTTCCCACTCTTGAGAATTAATACGATGTACTTGAGCACGTGATAAAGGCTTATTGAGTTACGTTTTCTTTGATGGCTTGATGGGATCCCAATGGTGTGAATATTAGCCAAGTAGCACGAGCAGAATTCCACGACCTCTTGACTATATAGCATTGACTATACGACCTCGGTCGGTGCGGTTCGGACATAACCTTTCAAGATTCTCATGAATCTTTCAAATGGGTACATCCATCTATAAATAATCGCCCACACAATTTAACCTCCCTCACAAGATGAACAGTTAAGTGAAGTATTATATCAAAAAAACGGGGGAAAGTACTTCTCAAGTAAACACAATGTGGTCACAATATCTGTTTGTATATAATCCAACTTTTGAACATCTACCACTTTGTTACATAGCCTATTGAAGAATAAACACAACTTGGTGATAGTGTACGACATGTTTAGGCAAGACACCACGGATTGCCACCGAAGTAATTGTTGCATTAACGTGTGGCAATCGTGTGACTTAAGGCCCACAAGCTTCAAATCCTTCATTGACACAAGGTTAGAACATTAGATGAATAACTGTGGGGACCTTGATTCCCAATAATGAATTACATATTTTTCTTTTTCATATTTCTTGAGTGTATAACAAGTTGGAGGCAAGAATGATCTCTTTTCCCCCATCTTAGGTTCCAACTCGGTCCTCACATTCATCTCAACAAGGTCTAGTCTCTTTGCTACGCCATCTTTTGTTTTCCCGGGAATATCAAGTAATGTACCGATGAGACTTTCACACATATTCTTCTCAATGTGCATGACATCAAGAACATGCCGAATATGTAGATGTTTCCAATATTCAAGTTCAAAGAAAATTGACTTCGTTTTCCAAAGATGTTTGACTATCATCATTACTTGATTTCTGCTTGCCACTTGATTTTCCCCATCGGCAATCAATTCTCTCAACAGCTTTTAAAATTTCATGACCATTTAGTGGTTTTGGTGCATGCCTAAATTCTTGGTTCCCATCAAATGCCTTCTTTTGTCTTCTATAAGGATGATGCTCATCTAAAAACCTCCTATGGCCCATAAATGCCATTTTTTTCTTTTGTGTTTCAACCATTTTGCATCTGTTTCTTCACCACAGATAGGACATCCACGATATCCTTTCACATTGCATCCTGACATGTTTCCATATGCAGGGAAATCGTTAATTGTCCATAAGAGAACTGATCTGAGCAGGAAATTCTCATCTCAGTGTGCATCATAAGCTTGAACACCCACTTCCCATAAATATTTCAAGTCATCAACCAGAGGTGCCAAGTAAACATCAATATCATTCCCCGGCTGTCTGGGACCCGAAATCAACATTGTTAGCATCATAAATTTTCTCTTCATACACAACCATGGAGGAAGATTGTACATGACCATTACAAGCGCCAACAATCGTATTTAGAACTCATCAACTTATGAGGATTGATGCCATCAGCAGATATGGCCAATCTGAGATTTCTTGGCTCAGAAGCAAATTCTGGCCATTTATGGTCAACAAGTTTCCAAGAGGGTGAATCAGCCGGATGACGCAAATAACCATCACGCACTCTCATGTCTGCATGCCAAGTTAACTCCTTGGATATTTCCTTACTTCGAAACATTCTCTGAAATCTAGGAATAGGTGGAAAATACCATAGGACTTTCGCAGGAACTCCTTCAATTTTCTTGGAATTCTTGCCCATTTTCCACCTTGACATCCCACAAGTAGGGCATTCAAGAATATCTTCATAATGCTTAGGTATAAGATACAATCGTTGGGGCAAGCATGTATTTTCACATAATCCATCCCAAGCGCACATAGACTCTTTTTTGCTTCATATAAAGATAAAGGCAACTCATTTTCATCTGGAAGCATGTCTCCAAGTACACTCAGTAAGTCATTAAAACTTGAATCACTCCAACTATATTTTGCCTTCAAGTTATATAATTTCACTACAGCAGATAACTTTGTAAATTTAGAACAACCAGGATATAAAGGTTTCTCAACATCCTCAAGTAATTTTATAAATTGATTTGGATCCTCTGTAGTTTCATATGCATCATGCACCATATCTATATGGTCGTCAACACCAAAATCTTTCTTACCTTGCCCAACTTCATCATTGTCATCCATCGACTTCCTTTTTGTAGATCTTTCCCCATGCCATATCCATTTAGTATATGTTTGATCCATACCGTTAGAAGTTAAATGCGCCCTAATGATGTCAACACTTTTCTTTCTTAAATTACCACATTTTACACAAGGGCAATGTATTGCATTAAGATCACTAGCATTTTGTACCGCAAATTGCAAGAATAATTCGACTCCATCCTCATACTCACGTGATAATCTATTCTTTGACATCCATTCTTTATCCATCTTAATAATGACCTAAGATCTTAAAAACAATCACAACAACAAACCAAATTTAATATGAAAATGAAAATGATCAGCCACATCAAGAAATATATATCTAAATCAAAAAATATAAAAGATTTCTTAAGAATATTTTAGAATGTTTCCGGTCGTTCTGTTATTATTTCAAGCATATTTGGTTATGGATTTACCCTTATTTACTTTATCCTAAATAGAGGAAATATTGAAATCTATTTAATTATAATTAAGAGGAAATGTTGCAGTAAAAAAATAGATGGTTATATTTCTCACAGGTACTACATTGCTAAAAGAACATAATAAGTTATTATTATGAAGTTTTTTTAGTGAAATAATTTACTATTTTTTTTCGGACCAAAATTGTCCTCAATGTGCCGAATTACCTAAATAAATGGCATCTTCACAAAGATGGCCATGCCTACAAAAATGAGGTTAACTTAATATTTTGGTCTTTATAAAAACGTAATATGAAACAATTGAACTTTTCAAGAGACTTTTCAAGTGACTTTTCAAGAGCTTTCAAGATTTTAGTACTGAAGACTTTTTTTTTTTAATTTTCACAAAGCTTTGACCTGATTTATATAAGGCCAAATCAATTGAACTGATCTTTTTTACTTTTTTTTCCTTCTCCTTTGCTGACACGGACTTTTTTACAAAGTAATAATGTACACGTGAATAGTCTTTTTTGTACTCTTAAATATGAAACAAACTCTCAATTTTTCCTTCCTCTTTTAGCCATATTTTTCATAAATATGTAAACCGATTTTTGTACTAAAAATAATTTGTATTTATTCAAAGATCGGACTTGGCTATTACGAGTCAAGGAAGAAAACAACAAACTCAAATATAAGAAGATTCTCAAGAACCATCTAATATTGAGCAAAGTAGCAATGACGCCCTGGTTTATATTATTAAATTATTTTTTTATTATTAATTTTTGTTGCTTTCAAGAATATTTTTCAACCCCATGCTCCTTGATTATCTTTAAGCAATTTTCCATTTTCCATTTTTGTTCCTCTAGGGGAATTATACTTCTTGAACTTTGGATTAATTAGTATACTTTGATGTTATAATATGCCATTGATCTTCAAAAAAATCATATGGAATTAGGAATTTAGGTCTAAATCCAAATTCCGCAATTTTATTTCGTCAATTTTTTCCATCTCTGTTCCAATTTCGCATTTCTTCCCCTTATGCTTAGCGTAAATGGCGATTAGATCACACCTCCAATCTCTTTTGTTGACTTCACAATCCCACAACAATCCACAAATTTATCACACACTTTTCGCCAATTGTGCTTGATCAACCCTCTTAATGCACCTACTTATGGAAAAACAGAGAATTCTATTATGCGAGACTCTAAAAGAAGAACTAAACAAGATTCTCGCATACTCCATTCCACCTCCAACAAGTGACAATATTCAAAAATTTAGTCTAATTGCAAAAAAAAAAAAAGTGAGGGCTAGGGTTTAACGTACCCGGGCGCGGGAGTTTTAACGGTGGAGACGAGGAGTTCAGCCCAGTGGAGGCGAGCGGTGGGCGTGGCAGGGCGGAGGCGAGGCGGTGGGTCGGTGGCGATTGAGAGGATCCGGTAGGGCGAGATAGGGTCGCAGGGGAAGGAACGAGGCAAGGGAGGAATTGAACGACTATGTTAATTTTTAGGTTAATTAGAGAATTAGTTTTATTTTAAGAGTTAATTGATAATTAAGTGGGTTTAATTACATATGGAAAACACGTCCCTCAAAAAAAAAGAAGGAAAGAAAAATTGTGAAAAACTAAAAGAAAACGTGTTAGCACTTTTATTTTTAAAAAAACGCATTACATATTCAACATCGGTCAACAAAACCGTTGTCTATTAGCGACGTTAAAGAACCCATAGACATCGCCTGGGGAAACCGTCGCAAATGGCGATGTCTAATATATAATAGACATCGGTTTTAACATCGTCGAGAAAATCCGATGTCTATTAGCGAAATAATCCTATCAAACACATCGTTTTTTAGTAGAAAGCGATGTTATAACCTATTAGACAACAAGTATTGTCGGAAAAACGATGTCTTTTTGGTGATGTCTATTCTTATTTTTCTTGTAGTGAAAGCAAGATTGGTAGCCAAAGGGTATTGCCAAGAAGAAGGGATAGATTTTGATGAAACATTTGCTCTCGTAGCAAGATTGGAAGCCATAAGGATGTTTCTAGCCTATCTTTGCTCACAAGAACTTCACTTTGTATATCAAATGGATGTGAAGAGTGCATTCCTTAATGGTTTGTTGGAGGAAGAAGTGTATGTTGAACAACCTCCAGGATTTGAGCAGAAGACTCTTGGAGATAAAGTATACAAACTCAAGAAAGCTCTATATGGATTGAAACAGGCACCAAGAGCATGGTATGATACATTATCACATTTCTTACTGAGAACGGATTCACAAAAGGCAAAGTGGATAGAACACTCTTCTTAATTCAAGATGAGAAAAGTATCGCTTGTTCAAATATATGTGGATGGCATCATCTTTGGATCCACAAACAAAGAGTTGTGTGATAAATTCTCAAATCTTATGCAAAGCAAATTTGAAATGAGCATGATGGGAGAGCTGACATTCTTCCTAGGACTTCAAGTAAAACAGCTGAAGGATGGAACCTTCATAAGTCAGACAAAATACACAGAGATTTAATGAAGAAATTTGGTATGGAAGAGAAGTCTTCTCGTGAAAATACCAATGAATACATCGATCAAAATGGATATGGATGGATGGCAAGCCGTGGATCAAACAAGATACTGAGCACTTATTGGATCATTGCTCTATCTCACGGCAAGTAGCAGGCGGACATCACCTTTATTGTAGGTGTATGTGCAAGATTTCAATCGCTGCTCCAAAAGAAAGCCACATGATGCACTAAGAGAATCTTGAGATATCGAAAGGAAGTCAAGAAGTTGGCTTATGGTATCCAAAGGAAGGTGGATTCAAACTAATTGGTTATTCGACTCGACTATCTTTGGATGTAGAGTTGACAGAAAAGTACCTCGGGCACATGTCAAATGCTTGGAAATATGCTAATTTCCTAGTTTAGCAAGAAGCAAATATCAATAGCCACCTCCACGGTGACGACGGAATACATAGTCTGGGCAAATGTTGTGCAGCTTTCAGTGTCTTATGGATGAGACAAAGAATCGAGAGACTATGAAGTTGAAGAAAAAGAAATTCCAATTATGTGTGATAACACAAGTGCTATTGCAATCACTCGAGAATCTGTGCTAAACTCAAGAACAAAGCACATTGATGTCGATATCACTTCATAAGAGATCATGTAGAAAGGAAGGACATCACCTTGGAATATATCTCAACCGATAAGCAAGTTAGGTGATATATTCACAAAACTATTATGTGAATCAAGATTTGAAGAACTCAAACATGAATTAGGGTTAATCGAGCTGCGTTGGCACTCGAGAAGACTCAAGGAAAAGAGATGGAACATGAAAAGAAGAAAAAGAGTTGAACGCTTGAATCGAGTTAAGTGAATCGGTAGTATCGGAAAATCAATTTGCATCAAGTTAGCTAACGGTGAGTTCTATGTGAAACGAAAGAAGAGTTGAATCGGCTAAGGAGTAAGTGAAACATTTATGAGCAAAGTGACAAAAACGTGATCGTTTTTACTATGCGGGAATGTTTTTAAGAATGACGCAAAGATAATTATGACGTGTCTGAGTCAAAAGTCGCATACCAAGCTTATGATTGGATATAAATCTTTGCCGCATTAAATGCGAGAAATTAAATGCTGATCGGCGTGCAAAATCGAGTCGTTGATCTTGATCAAATTTCAAAAACCACCCGCACGTCCTTTCATAACCCATACATATACCATTTCGTCCGACTATCTCTCACTTTACCAAAATTGTTCATCTCTCTCAAAAGCAAAGAAAGCATTTTTACTCTCAAAACCCTACAAATTCTCAAGGCTTATTTTCAAAGTTTCATTCGGTAAATCTTCGAGCAATGGCATCTACTTATGACTTCGTCAAGTTGGGAAAGCAAATCCACACGGGATCTCTTGTGGATTTTGAAGGCATGATCAAACAAGAGTCGACGAAACCCTTGTGAAGAGAATAGCAGAGAAGTTGGAGATATCAGATCGAAACCCTTTTTGTCGATGGAGTTTGGATGACCTACGTGGAGGAGGTCGCACGGTTCTATGTGAACGCTCGAAGTTCACGATGAGGGCATCAAGTCCTCTATTCACGGGAAAGATTTCACCATCATTGCCAAGGATCCGCGAACACTATTTGTTGCCGCGGAAGGAGTGCCGGAGATTTATGAAGTCGATGTTAACCTCTTGCTTGGAAGGAAGTAGCCAAGCCTCGATTGTCTTTGCAAAGGTTGTCTACGGTGATAAGAAGTTAAGTTTGAAGGAGGATTACCACAAGTCGTTAGACATTGTTGCCAAATGCATAGATATCAAGTTTGGAAGCTTTAATGCTGTCCAAAACCAAGTTGATCGTGATGGCTGCGATCATGGAGGAGAAAAAGGTGAACTGGTCTGATTTTGTATACAGCAGACTCTGTCAGAATATTGGGAATAAATCCTTCAAGGAGGATGGTTCGTTTGGAGGATCTTTGGGATATGGCCTGGTGATTGGCCGGATGATGGAAGTGAAGGAGTCCTCTTCGACATGGAAAGGCATTCCATATAAACAAGAAAATGTTCGATCGAACCTTTCCGGAGCACAGAAGAGAGCGTACGCCAAGAGGGCGTGATACGAGTGAGGAGAATCGGTGGCCCTAAAGAAACAGCCTATCTCCTCCTCTCCCCAGAAGACCGCCCCTACAAATTTTGCAAAGAAGATGCGCCCCTGCAAAGAAAGAAAAGGAAATCCGCACTTTGTCCCTACAATGAGTCACCGCCTGGCACTGCAGGTGGAGAAGGAATCCCAAATACCTTCTTGATTATCAAGAAAAGAAGATCGATAAGCCGAGAAGGCCAGCTCCTCAGAAAAGACAATAGCACCGGCCCCCCGCCGCCAGGACTCGGAGAAAACCGCACCAACGAGAAATTCCTCGGTAAGGACCAAAAGGAGAAGACTCTTCAAGCGGTCGAGCTTGAGAAAACATTGAGTCTGCCACTCATTTGGAATAGATCATGAAACATTGGAGAAGTAGAGTCTCCAGAGATTATTGATGCAATCGCCAAGTCTGCGGCCGATCACAGAGGCAAGTCGAAGACCCAGTGTGGGATGTGGACAGATATTTGAAGAACAAGGAGAATTTGAGACAATGAGACTCTCTCTCGCTAAAAGGACTATATCTCCACATGTCCCCGATGTTCTTTGAAGGAGTTGAGCAAAGAGAGTATGTTGCCTTCTATTCTTGAAAAGGAAGGGCAACAGGAGATGATAATAAAGAAGATGATGATGTGATGATCCTATACCCACCATATCCGGACATCCAAAATCATCTGCGAGAATGGAGGAAGTGGAAGCCGAGTCGATCCAGGGAACGATTCCAAAGACCGGAGTTTATTGAAGAAGAAGAAGAACTTTTGAATTTTCTCGGATTGACCACGTGGTCCAAGCCTTTGGATGAAGAAAACTTCACGAGATATCTTGCAGATCTTCAAAGACAAAGAGAAAAGAGATCGCGAGGAAGTCAAGCTCGTGAGAAGGCAAGCATTTGTCCCCTTACTTGAACCATCGATCATACACATCCTCATCTTGACATCCTATCGTAGAGTGATGAGGATCTCGGACCCCTTTCGCCGCAACATAAGAATTGGAAATGCAAAGCAAGCCATGCGGGAGTCCAGGATCCTACATGAGCAAAGACTAATGGAAGGACCAGGGAGCCTTCCACATCACAACTGAACTTGACCCGATGGGAGTGGTGCAAAGATATTGCCACTATTGTTCCGCCACCACTTGACTCACTCGAGAAGAAGGTGTTAAGGAACTGGCGATGAACCGGGAACTTGGGGACCCAAAGTCGAGCCAACCCCTAATGAAGGTGTCTTACCACCTACCCCAATGGTGAATACCCAAAGGGAACAATGAGTCCTGAAACGAGTGACCCCAATCAAGTCACTCGGTGGTGTGCCACCGAGGGGGAAACTCTCTCCAGTTCGTAGTTAGGTCGGAAAATCTTTGCGGTGACTCCACAACAAATCTCGGAGGCGAAGTGGAAACGGAAACACAAATAGATACACAACAAGTTGTCATCGAAGAGGCTCGAGGCAGTTGAGACTGCCTCTCGTTTGAAGTGCCAATCGCTTTGAAGCCAATGACGTTCGAGCAAAGAGAGGCTGAGAGAGATCCGCCCGGGAGTTAACACTGGTGATGAAAGTGCAATCCATGGAGTTGAGACTCCGGTGGATGCCACCTCAAGACCCTAAGGCGGTTGAGTCCGCCGAAGGGATTGTCAAGGCCTCGCTGCTTGAGATTGCGGGGAGGTAGTGAAGGCCAATGGGAGGTTGAGACTTCCGGGGTAAAGAGACGGAAGCACGTAACATCCCTCCTACTATCTGTGATCCATCCGAAAAGGAGATAAGTGCTCTTCACGATTCCCACGACGATCCCGATGTAACCTTTTTGGGATCGGAAGGTGAAGATGAGGCTGAGTCATCCCCCATTCCGATCCAAAATACTCGGTGATGATGTTTTCCCAAACGAGTAAGTCCGATCTTAAAGCTACTCGCCAAACTTTTACTTTTGATGATGAGCCATCCATGCAAATCTCATCATCGTCCGATGACGCTACTGATACGGCCGAGGACCAGTCAACTCATATGGACAAACCAGCTGAGACCGACGAAGCTGTTGAGACAGCTGAGGCTCAGCCAGCTGGGTCAATACCCCAACAGACTACAGCTGAAACAGAGTCAACTGCGCAGGCTCCCCAAGCTGCAGCAGAATCGACTCCACCGGGCACATCACGGGCACAAGTTACCATTGAGCAGATTCCCGTTGCCCGTGATGATCCGTTTGAAGAATCGTTCCCCTTTCTCTGGAGCTACCTGACCTTCTTGAAGAATCAGCTAGAGATCAAGAACGTTTCCATAAACCTGATCCCGTTATTCCAACAGATACCATCGTCCCAGCAGACTTTGACTTTGACGCTACTTGGCCGCCAGCTGAGACAAAAGTGACAGCTGCGGTTCGAGAAGTTTTCAAGGCCATATTTGCGAGAGATAGAGAAGATGGAATGGCACCAGGCCTCACCGACATGAGACCTCGATAACCGAGATGCTAATCTTTATCGCCGATCTGCGAGGAATAATTGTCGATCCGGAATGGTGGGCAACAAAGAGACAACGCGCGTAGAACAAGTTCGATACTTGAACATTGTTCAATAAATTGCTAGTCTGGCGGGTGAGAATCTTTGATATGAAGAGAAGAATGCAAGAAAACATCGATCGAATGCATGAATCTCACAACACAGAGATGCAGCTTCTGCGTGAATTTCATAAGAAAGAGCTTCTGCGCGTAGAGGAGAACATGGAGAAGAAATTCAGCCTCCTCATGGCTGAAATGAAGCTGGTGGCAGTGAATCCAATGCCACCCACTCGAATTCCGTGCACCATACTCCCGCACAGATTGAAGCATAACTCACTATCACCGCTTAGACTTCATGATTGCTAGCTTGTTTCGGGGTTCCTCTCTCCTTTGATGATGCCAAAAAGGGGAAGAGGAATACCTAAAAAGCGTTGAAAGGTTAAAGTGAGAAGAAGGACGCAATGGTTGTGAAGGAGAAACAGGTTGAAGAAGCGAGAAGAAAGAAGAAGGGAAAATGTTGAGGGGGAATGTTCGAAAGATATGACTCGATGATTGCTAAAACCCCCAACAAGGACTTGTCACGGTGATATCATCGATTAACTCCCGATTTCTCGCCACTCCAACATCCTGCAGTACCCATGGTTGAAAAGAGAAAGATAGTAGAAGCGAGGGATGAAGGAGGTGGAAGGAAAGATGGATGCCCGAGTGATGGATATACTAAAACAATATGGAGGCATTTCGGGGGAAGAGACATCGATGCCATTTCGGATGTCGAATCGAGCAAGATCTCATTGATGAATTCAAGACGCTAGCATCCGAGGGTTACTTCAGTAAATATGTCCATGGCCCAAGCCTGGGATTTGTATTGGGAAAAAGGCCTCAAGCTATGTGAAGAAGGCGACAGCTGACGAGACTCATCGGCGATCGCTCTGCTGGTCACTCGTTGGTCACTCAATGGAAAAAGAAGGCCCCAAAGACAATACACACCCAGGAGAGCGAAGGAAGAAGCGAGTGGAGGAGGAAGAGGTTTTGCACCTAGACCTTTGCCCAAAAACATTGAATATATAGATCGAGGTAAGAAAGGAGGGATCTATTGGGTCGGGTTCGACGAAGTAGCAATCGCAAGTGGCCAAGAACAATCCGAGTATGTAAAGAGAATCGAAGAAGAAAATAGAAGACAAACTCGGTGTGGGAAGAGAGACAAGAAAGGAAAAGAAAAGATGAAGTCGCGAGAAAGGGTTATGAGAAAAAGAAAGCGGTGAAGAAGAGAAGAAAAGAAAAAGGTCGAGAAGATGACAGAGAAAGAAGAAGAAGAATGAAGGAGGCGGCGAATGAGATGAAGTGTTGTTTGTCCACCCCTTTATGTATTTTACTATGTAAATGCATTTGTATGTAAGTCTTACGTACATTGAATAAAATTGCATAATTTCTATACTTGTGTAGATATAGAATAGCATGATTACTTTAAGCTCGATTAAGCTCTAATACACTTTGTAAACAACTATGTAAAGAACAAGAATGTTATGATCAATAAAAGATTGATTCTACGCATACATTCTCGTGATTCTATATTGTTTGTACGTATCTTTGCTATTTAATTGTTGAATGCATGTTTTAAGTTTTGGCATCATCAAAAAGGGGGAAATTGTTGGGAAATTAATTTTTAGATTTTGATGAATGCCATGTAAAACTTAGAATAGAAAGTTGGCACCCCATTTTCCTTGTAATTTGCATTATAATAGATAAATTTGGTCAAGTGAGTTAAGTCACTATGCTCGAACATGCAAGAAGTCAACCGGAGACTAGAAGGAAAACTCCATTTGTGAGGCGGTGAGTGTGGCAAGGAACAGAATACAGGAACTCGATGAAGGAGCGGTGAAGTCAAGTATCGGTCAAGTCAACTCAAGATAGCCAAGTCTCAAGTTGAAGTGACAGATGAGTCATCCAATGATTGGAAGCTGACTCGAAGTCATCTGGGGAAATCAAGGAAATGCAGTCAAGTCGAGACAACTGAAAGAGATTCGTTCTATATTTAATTTTTTGGATTCCTATTTTATCCCTTCTGTTGTATATTTACTTATGAAATGTTGTATATATTGTAATATATCTTGGCCATTGATTTACTATTTGGATGGTGTAGATTTAGTCTTATGGACTAACCTAGGAGGGTGGTCTCACAAGATCCTCCCTATATATATATATATATATTTATTTTTTTTGGAAAGGACTCGTTATATAATAGTTGATTTTTGTACATTGTTGCGTCGGAATCAAATATATAGTTGCGCATACAATTTGCGAAGTTTTGAGAAATTACTAGTTTTTAACCCATGCGATGCATTTTAAATCGTATTTGGGGTGTGGTGTTGCTATATAAATAAAATATCAATAAAAAATTATAATCTATAACAAATCTCCGAGAAAGCAAATTACAATTGCACAAAATAAAAATTACAAATTTTGAAAAACTTCTTTGTATACAACATTAGTCGTTTGTTTGTTCTTTGACGCATCGTCGCCGCAAACTAATATTTTCAGTCCCTTTCGATTGGTAACTCGAGAAACTGCCACATATAATTGGCCATGACTGAAAACTGGATTCTTGAGATATAGGACCACATTAAAGAGAAATTATCCTTGGCTTTTGTTTATCGTCATGGCATACGACACGATCAAAGGAAACTGCCTTCGCTGGAACTTGAAGGGAATCCTTAGGTCAGATGGGGTAAGAGTCATTCGCGGAATCAACACTTTATGACCTGCATTGGCTCCGGTAAGAATCTTAGATTCAAGCACATGTTTACCAAGCCTTGTAATCACCAACCGTGTACCATTACACAAACCAATTGAATGGTCTATATTTCTCAGGAGCATAACAGGAGTCCCAATCTTCAAATGAATTTCATGATTAGGAACTCCGGAACATCTTATTCCATTTAAGAATTCCGGTGTGTGCAAATCATGTAAGAAATCAACATTAGCGTCCGATTTGCAAGTGCTATCAGAACTCAAATAAGTATGACCTTCAGATGTGTTCAAGGAGGTCATATATTGATTTATCGACTCAACCACATCAAGAGTAGGTGCCAAAATAGCTCTTTCCTTCAGGTATGTCGGATCCTCGATTGCATCTTTAAACATTGGATAAGTGCTTTCAATGATGGTCGAAATAGGATCATCGGTAGCTTCGAGTGAAATATCTTCAGGGATGTCAATAGTGGCAGAACCATCGTTTTCTCCTCCAAGTGTTCCATCTCCGATATTCGCAATCCATTCGAAAACTTCACCAAATCGCATAATCATCGCTTTCACCTAGTCTTTGAAGCCGCATCTTAGTTAGTCGAAGAACGATGCAGTGTCTCCACAAATGCGAAGAATTTATCGTGGCATTGACGATATCCTGCCGACTTCCTTCGCACGACAGCAATATTTCCGAAAATCTCCACCAAACACGATTGTTTTGCCTCCAAATGGGATGTGCTAACTTCCTAGTTTGATTTGTCTCCATAATGTCTTTTATAGTTGTGTTCATCGCCTCAAAGCAATGCTTGTGCATCATTGGAGCTTCGTCCCATATTATGAGTTTACTACGCACAATCAATTCAGCAAGTGGACTGCCAACTTTGATTTCACAGCTTGATCCTTCATGTGGATTTATGGGAATAACAAATCGATAATGTGCAGTTCTCCCACCGGGCAAGAGAAGAGACTGTTGGGAAATTAATTTTTAGATTTTGATGAATGCCATGTAAAACTTAGAATAGAAAGTTGGCACCCCATTTTTCTTGTAATTTGCATTATAATAGATAGGGTGGTCAAGCCGAGTTAAGTCACTATGCTGAACATGCAAGAAGTCAACCGGAGACTAGAAGGTGCTCGCCTTATTTTTAGCTTCACCGCGAGTGTACGGTGTAGTTTATAGAATAGTGGAATGAAATTTGGTAATTGTTGTAGAAGTAAAGACAAGATTAACCACAAAAACACAAGATACTAAGAATAATGGAATTATCCAGGGAATGAAATGGATTCCCGGGTTATGGTTTCAATTAATATTCCTCTTGTTGTCCGATTTAATCAAAGTCAAAGTTATTATCACTACACCTATAAGACGATCACAATGATATTTTATCCTCCCTCTCGAGATGTATATAAAGTGTAGATTGAAATATCTATGCTAGCATCTCTACTCAACATAAGATAACAACTCTCAAATGCACAAAAGATCATATATCCTCACAAATATTCACAAACCTCTCGATTATGCAAATATTCATGTCAAGTACTCAAGATCTAATATTGAAACTCATCTCTCGAATTATGAATCAATATATCAAACATGTTAAATCATTGGCCAAATGATAAAACAAGAATAAGAACAAAGTATTCAAATAGGCTTCAAGACAATAGCTTCAATTAAGATTAAAACATTCAACAAGAGTTCAACTAATCTACTTCCAAAACCCGAAAATCACAAGAAGTTTAGCTATTCATTACAAATAAACAACTCATAGACAAATTGTTCATATTCATGACAAGCTAAAATAAAAGATTAAAGCACAAAGAATGAGAAAACTTAGGGAAATGGATAATCTCTCGATTGATCTTCAATCCTCAAGCTTCGATTCGACCCGATTCTTCCTTGGTTCTTCCTTGATGAAGTTGATGTATTTCTTGTGTTCTTGGGTGTATTCCCAGCCTTTCCTTCTTGCCCTAGTTCAAGCCTCCCATGTATCTATTTATAGTACCCCTGTTTTTAGATCTCAAAATCGGACTTTTATTGTTTTATCCGCCCACAGCCGCTCAGCTCAAAAATGGGCGCTGCATCACAAGACATAACACACCCGGCGCTACATTGTAAGTCTTAAGCCTTCTAGCCGCTCATCCAAAATTTGGCCACGCCGATTTTCGCCTCTTCTAGCGCCATCCAAACGTCCGAATTCTGTTTTGAGTCCTTCATCAAAGTTGTAGACCTATCTCTTAGCTTTCTATAGCCACTTGAATCACCTCAATATCAATTTTGTAGAGAGTTATGGTCAAAATACTAAATGCTGCCGGTGATGGAAATTTGGACACGTTTGGGCGTTTCTTCAAATCAATCTCTCTTTGTTTGCTCGTTTGTACTTCTTTTGATACACGATTCTTTACTATGACTATAAACTCAATATAATTGGCTCTCAACATGGCTTGGCTACTCAAATGACTCAAAATAATCAAAAACAACACAAAACTCAAGTCTAGGAAGCCCAAATCAATGGTATAAAACCAAGTGAAGGAGAAGGAAAACTCCATTGTGAGGCGGTGAGTGTGGCAAGGAAGAGAAGACATGAACTAGATCAAGGAGCGGTGAGATGCGGTGAGTGAAGTATCATCAAGTCAACTCAAGATAGCCCAACCCTTCAACCAGGTCGCCCAAATTTGGGGTGTGGTGTTGCTATATAAATAAAATATCAATAAAAAATTATAATCTATAACAAATCTCCGAGAAAGCAAATTACAATTGCACAAAATAAAAATTACAAATTTTGAAAAACTTCTTTGTATACAACATTAGTCGTTTGTTTGTTCTTTGACGCATCATCGCCGCAAACTAATATTTTCAGTCCCTTTCGATTGGTAACTCGAGAAACCGCCACATATAATTGGCCATGACCGAAAACCGGATTCTTGAGATATAGGACCACATTAAAGAGAAATTATCCATGGCTTTTGTTTATCATCATGGCATACGACACGATCAAAGGAAAGCGCTTTTTGGAACTTGAAGGGAATCCTTAGGTCGATGGGGTAAGAGTCATTCGCGGAATCAACACTTTATGACTGCATTGGCTCGGTAAGAATCTTAGATTCAAGCACATGTTTACCAAGCCTTGTAATCACCAACCGTGTACCATTACACAAACCATTTGAATGGTCTATATTTCTCAGGAGCATAACAGGAGTCCCAATCTTCAAATGAATTTCATGATTAGGAACTCCGGAACATCTTATTCCATTTAAGAATTCCGGTGTGTGCAAATCATGTAAGAAATCAACATTAGCGTCCGATTTGCAAGTGCTATCAGAACTCAAATAAGTATGACCTTCAGATGTGTTCAAGGAGGTCATATATTGATTTATCGACTCAACCACATCAAGAGTAGGTGCCAAAATAGCTCTTTCCTTCAGGTATGTCGGATCCTCGATTGCATCTTTAAACATTAGATAAGTGCTTTCAATGATGGTCGAAATAGGATCATCGGTAGCTTCGAGTGAAATATCTTCAGGGATGTCAATAGTGGCAGAACCATCGTTTTCTCCTCCAAGTGTTCCATCTCCGATATTCGCAATCCATTCGGAAAACTTCACCAAATCCGCATAATCATCGCTTTCACCTAGTCTTTGAAGCCGCATCTTAGTTAGTCGAAGAACAGTACAATGTCTCCACAAATGCGAAGAATTTATCATGGCATTGATGATATCCTGCCGACTTCCTTCGCACGACAGTGCAATATTTGCGAAAATCTCCACCAAACACGATTCTTTTGCCTCCAAATGGGATGTCTTGACTTCTGGTTTGATTTGTCTCCATAATGTCTTTTATAGTTGTGTTCATCGCCTCAAAGCAATGCTTGTGCATCATTGAAGCTTCGTCCCATATTATGAGTTTACTACGCACAATCAATTCGGCAAGTGGTCGCCAACTTTGATTTCACGACTTGATCCTTCATGTGGATTTATGGGAATAACAAATCGAGAATGTGCGATCCTCCCCTCCGGCAAGAGAAGAGACTGTTGGGAAATTAATTTTTAGATTTTGATAAATGCCATGTAAAACTTAGAATAGAAAGTTGGCACCCCATTTTCCTTGTAATTTGCATTATAATAGATAGGGAAATTTGGTCAAGGTGAGTTAAGTCGCCTATGCCCGAACATGCAGGAAGTCAACCGGAGACTAGAAGAAAAACTCCGCCGTGAGGCGGTGAGTGTGGCAAGGAAGAGAAGACAGAACTCGATGAAGGAGCGGTGAGATGCGGTGAGTGAAGTATCGGTCAAGTCAACTCAAGATAGCCAAGTCTCAAGTTGAAGTGACGGATGAGTCATCCAATGATTGGAAGTCGACTCGAAGTCATCCTGGGGAAATCAAGGAAATGCGGTCAAGTCGAGACAATCGAAAGAGATCCGTTGCACGGAAGTCAAGAAAATTACTTAAACAAGTAATACTCCCATATCGCCTTTCTTAAAGTGCTCGATCCCCGAGAAGCGTGCAAAAGGAATAAACCAATGGAAAACGCACTTTGTGTCGACCTCGAAAAGTGAAGGTTCATTCAATACGAGGAAATGTCAATTTCAAGGATGCAACAAGACAAGCCAACAACCACAAGTGTCTTTTGAAAATTAGCCTATCTCTTCAACGGGCGATTTTCAAAAGAACACTATAATCAATTTGAGAAGATATAGAGGTTACCTTGTTACGAAACTTTCAAGCTATTATTCGATTTGTAACCTACTAAAATATTCTCAAGTCATTCAAGTTTAATCCTCAAGCCTACACTACAAAGGAAATCAATCCAACATTTACCCGTGAAGAAAGACCACTTCAATCAGTTGAATAGGAAACATCCGAAGAATCAAAGGGGTCTATATTCTACAAAGTATTGTAGAAAGGTTCAAGGTCGAACAGTCTTAAGTTATTTGGAGGGCTTCGTGATCAAATCCAAGAAACTTGAGCAAGTTGGCTGTAGTAGCAAGGCAACGCCCTGTGAAGAAGTTGAGTCGCACGAGAAGCCGGTGAGTGACCAAGGCATCTCGATCGAGTCCCAAAGGATCAAGTCATTTTGTGTGATCAAGACTTGCATTTGGACTGATAACCACTTTGTACTCTACGATCAATACTTAGTGGATTCCTCCAGGAATTGGAGAAGAGAGGAGTAGAAGAATTACCCCATCTTGAACCTCTATAAAATTTATTGTGTCATTTACTTTTCAAAGACTTTAATTTCTCGCATATTATTTCAATATCTTTGATAAATTTGCTATCCAATTGATAATCAACAAAGTGCTAAAACCAAGTATTAAAACTAACTTAAACCAAATTCAAGGGTGTTAAGTCTTCCGCTAAAAACATATCACAATCGAGTTAAGTCTTAGTCAAAGCGGTGAGTTATTCTATCACACTCGATTGAGTGTTGAGTGGCTAACTCACGATTATTAACTAACTTAGCCGCCACCAAGGACTTAGCCGTGAAATACTAACTCGAACTTTTGAAAGGACTAAATTGAAAAGTTGGTAAGGTTTATTCAATCCCCCCTTCTAAACCTTACACTCACACCCCTTGGGACCTACAGAGATGTTATTCTCGCTGACGCCACATTAAGTACAATTTGTCCTTTAGATCGCAACCCCGAAGATAATGCCCTCCACAAATAGGTTTTACTCGTACCTCCGTATCCATATACAAAGAAAATATAACCTTGATCCGATTGAACGGCACCCATTATTTTAGAATACACGTGGTGTTGCTCATCGGTAATGTTTGAAAGAAGATCTTTGTGCTCTGCGGCTATTGCCTTACGATCGTATCGTAACTCGTCGTAAACCAATCTATTTTGGTTGAATTCAATATTGTCAACGTTTGGAAATGGCATCGTACAAAACTCAAGTAGACTCCTTCCCCGACTGCGCAACAACTTTTCAACTTCCGATAGGGCAAGATTCTTAATTTCATTCTCACTTACAACCAGATCTATAAAAAAAGAAAAAACATAAAAACCATAAAAAATAATTAAAATCTTATTATTATAACCAAAAAAGATGATAAAAGAATATAAATATATTCTACAAATTCAACAATCTATATATATATAATTTGAAATGTTATATCTTGATGTTGAAAGAGAATTCGCCGTCTATATAGAATATCGTCCGAAAGAAGTTCCCAGCATTTGTCCCATACTTCTTCAGGTCTGCTCAAAGAATCTGATGACAATAATGATGCAAACAAACTCCTGGGTGTCTCTGCAGATGCCAGTGACTCGCTTCAATGATGTCATCAATATACTCTTTATCGTCTTCTAACAAATCCAGAGCATAACAGGCCTCACGATAAGTTATGTGTTGTACACCCTGTACTTTTTGTAATCATCATGACGGGTAGCACCACATACAACATTTATAAGGCATCTCAAATAATACATGTCAGGACCCGGAGGAACATAAAAATACGCCCTATAATATAGCCGACTTTCGGCTCCCACTTCTTCAATTTAGATTTCCATGTGAATTTTGTAGGAGCTTCAAGATAGGTCAATTCTCACGGCTTCAGGATATTTTTATTTGCTTCCATCCAAGCCAAAAACATGCTTTCTCCGACAAAGGTGCTTCTACGAGATAACATCGTCTATTCTTTCTGAATCATGAAATATTACAGTTTGTTCGTTCTCAAGATGGAAACTAAGACGTTCAACCGGAGGATATTTATATTGAATTTCATATCCCAGTAATCTCCATTGTGCCTCGCACTGCAATCATAATACATGCTCACTTCATCTGGGTTTACCGGATTCTTCGAACCACCGCTCCGGTAACGATGCGGCAGCGGTCATGTCCCTTATTGACATATTTGAACAAATACTTAATAGATCTAGATTGATTACATCATTCTACATTAACGTGGGCACCGTATTTAAGGAGCAATCAACGATTATGCGGCACGACGTATCTGTTATCAAGAGGAACACTATTTTTCTCGACAACTCTGCCATTATTCCTACGCCGATAACGTGGATAACCTTCTTCATCAATACACGTGGCATCAACAAATTTTATAGGAAAATATTTCGTGCAACGACCATCAGTCATACACGGAGAATTTTTCTTTACTTCACCGCATGTTCCATGAATCATGAAATCTCTAACTGCGGCATAATAGTACGGATCATCGGCCTCGTCAGGTATCTCGACCGATATAATTCTATCTATATCATCCGTGGTTGGATATTTATCTTCTTTTACCAGAAAGAGAAGAATATGAGCATGAGGCAATCCACGTTTCTGGAACTCTATAGTATAAATAATTGTAACGGTGTAAATTAAAAATAATTAATAAGTGTATTAAAACAAAAAATTAAATTGGATAATGTAAAAAATGATTAAATAATGAAAAAGATTCAACAACCTGATACAACTTTACCGAACATCTGATTCGACGAAGATCCTTGATAAGAGCATCTAGTTTGACTTTAAATATTCTGCAAATAATGTCGGGCGGTCTTCGGCATTAAGATTTCTATTCTCAAGAAAACGAACAATCTCAGGCCATTTTGGATTGGAGGTGAATGTTATAAAAAGATCGGGATAACCGGCCCATCTACATATAGCCATCGCATCTTGATAATTTTGTATCATAAACCTTGCTCCTCCGGTGAAACTCGACGGTAAAATAATTCTTTTGCCTTGTGATCTGGGATCAGTGTCTCCATTCAATATAGCATCTGTCAAACCCTTATATATGTCGCAACGCAACTCCTTTTGATGTAAGCGCACATATTTCAATCTCGCTGATTCAACCATTGTATAAGCGTCTACGACAAACTGTTAGAACAATCTTCTTGAAAAAAGAATAGTAGAAGCTTCATTATTCCTTTCGTGCAAACGGTAGGCAAAAAATTCTCTAACACTGATTGTTTTCCTTCTTCCATGAGTTATATTCTTCAAGTCCGAAAAGGGAATGTCTTCTCTAAAACCATCCTCACCATAAGGTAACAACAAAGGATATTGCAATGCCAAATAAGCAGCATTCAACTCATTTATCCTCTGCAACTGTCCGGTTTTAGTTTCAATCAATATATCTCTTTCTCCTAGAGCCTGATCAAAATCACCAACAATCAAAGCGGCTACCTCAGAGCTCGATGGCAAGTTGTATCTTCTAGCATCCTTGCCTCTTCTACCGATAAGACGTAATCTTACATCAGAGTTTGTAGTTTCTCGAATCTTTTCTCTTGCTACTCTGAAAGTTTTCACCAATATATTATTTTCATCTAACATTTTCTGAAGTCCAACAACAATAGCTTCGTGCAGATTATTTGTATCGCTTCCTTGCCTACAGATTGAATCATATCAAAAATCCTTTGTTAGCAATAATTATTATACATATCTAGATATAGATTAATTAAGAATTACAAAGAAACAAACCTGACAACATTCATTCTATGATTTATCTCATTCTTTGTATCATATATATATAAAGCTTAGCAAACTTAGGTGTTGAACCATCTGATGGCAGTAAACTACCAATTAAATGATAGTTTTGTACGTACATCCGGAAAACTGGAGCACCTTGGCCTCTAATAATGTCCGTGTCGATCTTTCCTCCCATATATGTAAAGCAAAACATATTATTATATGATCTTATGTTCTCTTGAAAGTGCTTGCTTTTATCGGTATCTTCATACAATAAGTTCCGAAGCAATGTAGGTGGTTGTTTGAGAGGAGGAAGTTGAATAATTCCATGACTGCAACATGAGCCATATTTCGGAGAAGTGGATTTCACATGGGAATGTATCCTCTCCTCGTACCAAAAAAATGGCCGCACAAAATTGGCATGTATAACTTGCATCACCTATATCCGATGATTCTGAAAAAAAAAGTTATAATTGGTTTTATTTTTTATTAAACAATGACAAAGTTATGGGAAAATGAAATTATATTATATAGCGTTAATATATGAAAAAGATAATTCTCACCATTGTTAATGGATGGGTTTGTGTCGTGTAAGCTAGATGGGGATGTAGTTGACGTTAGTGTATTGTCCCACTCATTGTATTTGAATTGCAGTTCAAAGCGGTTTGAATAGAGTATTCCAAAGTAAGGTCAATTATTTCAGAGACATAAGAAATATTGGAGGCCGCCGCCGACATACGTCTCGAAGAATTGTTCAAATTCTTAATATTATTTTGAATTGGTGTTCTTCTCCTGGAAACTACTAATCCAAAAAAATAAAATATAACAAACAATTTTAAATTACACCTAAATAAATAATTTAGTACAAAAATAATATAAATTAAAAAATTTAATATACCTTTGTCACTGTCACCAAGAGGGATGTTTGTAATTTGTGAAGCAATCATGCTCGAAACATTAGTTGAAACAACTCTTTTTGGCCCATCTGTAGACGTTATTCTGACTATGCTCAAATTTGTATATTTAAAATTAAAATGTTATATTTAAAAATACAAATTACAGACAAAAATGTAACTATCTATCTATATATCTATGTATATATATATATATATAAAATAAAAATATGTATTATATATATTTTTAGTAAATGTTATTATAATTCGAAAAAATCAAATTATAAATGATTAGTTAACGTATTCCATTTTTCTTTATAAATAATTTATTTGTATATATTTTTAATACAAAAATTTATAAGCTAAGTTTTTCTTTTTTATTTAATTACAAAAATATACAATAAATTATTTGGATTACACATGTATATATTGAAATGTTAGAATAATAATATTTTTGATCAACAATATTTTATATTTTATTGAATAATTTGAATATAAATAAATGTAATTACTTAAAATTTAAAAACAATCAAATAGCATGTACCATTCGTGATGTCACTCAGAGGAGAGTTGGAAAATGGATAAGTAATCTTGGTCGTTGCATTCTTGGAAGCAACTCTTTTAGATGCATCATTAGATGTTATCCCTGATATGTTCCGATTTTCTGTGTAAAAAATCAAAGTAAAAAAACAAAACACAAACTTAATACCAAAATGATTTATAAATAATAAATAATAATATGAATTATCTGTAATTATATGTATAGGTTATTGAATTAGAAATATGCAAAATATATTTCGTGAGTTAATTATTATTATTATTATTACTATTATTATATACTTGAAAAGAAAAATAATTATGTTAATTTTTTTCATATTATTCTAGGATACATATAAAAATTAAATATAATAAATTATATTTTCGATTTTTAGTTTATAAAAATAGAAATTACAATATAATAAAATAAAGACTAAAATATAATAAATAACCCTTAAAAAATAAAATAAAACACAAGGCCCATTGATAAATACACTCCAATTAGAATACATGAGGCCTTTTATTAATAAGCTCATTTTCACATTTGTTGCAGCCCAATCCTCTTAATTCTAAGCCTAAATGGACGCTCCATTACAAATTCAATATATATCTACGGATGATCATACATTACAATCGAACGGCTAGGATCGCACAAGGAGAGTCGGTTGATTGCCATCCATTTTACACGTGTAATGCTAGTAATCATCCTCTAGAATATTCCAACGACGTGTACGGTCAAGATTGAATCGAAAAACGAATAAAAAAATTAAACAAACTCAAACCCTAATCGCTCCCTCATTTCATCTATCTCATTTTTCATTTCATTTCTCTCACTCAGTTTTCTCTCTCGCCTCATCTCGATTTGTCTGAACACACACTTTTCATTGAATGTTATGAAATGGTTATTTTTCAATAATCTCATTTTCTTCACAGAAATTGAATTTTTGTTTTCAGTTTATATCCACACCTAAAAACTTCAGTTCGAATAGCAAGAAGTATTTTTGTTTTTTCCTGAAAATTTTTCAGATCCAAACTCAAAAATATTGAGTTTAAATCTAAATAATAGATTTTGGTTCTGAAAAATGAAGGTCGGGTTGTATTCTTATTTTTGTTTTCAATGCTCCTCGATTTTTTTTTTTGGTTTTCAGTTTATATCCATATCATAAAACTTCAGTTCGAATAGCAAGAATTATATTTGTTTTTTCATGAAACTTTTTCAGATCCAAACTCAAAAATATTGAGTTTAATCTAAATAATAAATTTTGGTTCTGAAAAATGAATGTCAGATTGTATTCTTATTTTTGTTTTCGATGCTCCTCGAATTTTTTTTTGGTTTTAGATTAAATCGGTTTTTGTTTAATATCCTCTTAGTTTTGATAATATAGTAGATTTGTTTTGGTTTTGAAAAAAAAAAGGCATTTAGTTTATTTTGAAACCAAATTACTTTTTTTGTTTATGTTATTTTTGTTCTATTACAAACATTTTCTTCACAAATTTTCAGATCCAAACTCTAGATTTTTGAGTTAAAAACAATTATTAGATTTTTGGATCTGAAAAACGAAGAAAATCAGTTTTTGTTCTAACATTTTAGTAATTTTCGATAATAGTAGATATGAGATTTTTTGGAAAAAAATACCTTCGATTTACTTACGAAATAGAACATTTTTTTGTTATTGTATGTCTATTTTGATTTCAAAAGCTGAATATATATTTCGATAATAAAGAAAATAATTAAATTTTTTTTATCATATATAATTTGCTCTCGCTGGTAATATGTGGAGATTCGGAAAAAGAGTTGTTCATTTTTTTTTGTTAGACCATTTTTGGTTTTATATTTTGTTTAAAGCCTTAAAATATAATGAATATATCTTATTTTTATGAAACATTTTTTTGGGTTAGGGTAAAGGCTGAGATGAAGGGTGGTGGCTCGAAGACATTAAAGGCAATTTTACTTTTTCACTTCTGTTAATTTTCTTCGAAAGAGCTAAGTATTTTTTTTGTCTTCAGAATTAAAGAAAATTAAATATATTAATCATATTTGTTCTTCATTCTTGAAGATTGATTTCTGGTTTTTGCTGATAACTGCTTTTTACATGTATGCATGTTGAAGAAATGAGGCGATTGAATATGTGGATTTCGACATGTTGAAGGTAGTTTTTTTTTCCAGATCTTTGGGTGGATATTTGAGGGTATTATAATTTTTTTATCTCGTGCTATCAATTACGAAATTTGTATCCTTTAAACAATAATTTTTATACAAAATTTATTTTGTCCAAATCTGCAAATACATACTTTGGTTTATTTTGCATATATAGTTACTATATTTTTTGTGTTCGATTAATATGTTTATATAATATATGTTTTAAATTAATGATAAATTTTAGTTAAATAAATTATTACCTACATATTCTTCAGTACTAACAACTTGCAATTATTTAATGTACAATTTGATATGAGCCATGTTAAGGTCTAAATTATTAAATATATTATTATTTAGAATCTAAAAAATACATTCAAATTAAATGCTGTGTGTTCAAATTATTTACTTATTTCTGAAGTTAAATCATGAACATATATTATATATTTTAGAACAACAAATTTTCTGTATGTGATGTATTTGGATAAGATTTACACACGGCAAGGTATTTTTTAAGCTGTGTAAGTATGAATACCACATATGACTGTAAATGTTTTTTTTATCCAAACTAATATTTCTATATTTCTGGTTCTAAAACCAATGTACAACAAAAATTACAGATAAGTATTCTGTTAACTGTAGTATTTTGTATATCTGTTGTTTCTACTTAGAATTTATGTACTAATGCATTTCATTTATACTGCAGTAAATGTGAAAAACTACTATGTAGAAGGCCTGGACATAAATGCATAAGGTACGAATTCTTATTCTTATCATAGATAAGATGAACATGTTAAACAATAAATAATAGGACTAAAATATACCATCTGCAAAACTGGCTTCTCTTGTTCGTTTGGTGCCCAGTACAGTACTTCTTGTCAATTGCCGCATTATTATCTGCTTTGCTTCTTTATCGTTTTTATTGAATTGCTGCCTTTTGTTTTTTAATATCACAGTGATTAGATTTATGCCTGGATTTTCATGAGTTGAATAGTATGATGAATGCAAAATGAAAGAAGTTTCAGTATTTATATTGGATATTAAATCTTTTCATGGTAAGTCTTGATAATCAAGATTAAGAATTTTTGACTATATTAAAGATAAAAATTCTAGCTATATATAAGTATTCGAGAAATATTATGATATCTGTAGATTGACTATCAGATCGTATACATTTTGATCTTTCACTATATTATAAAAGAAAGTTTGACTATGTTTTATGGTAAGTTTGACTATATTAGTAGTGATAATTGTCAGAATATCACATCATTGCTATTTGTAATATAGGGCAGGGATTTATATTAATTTTCATAATCGCATCATTTTAATTATAGAAACAATATTCATAATTTTTAGATGTTCCATTGAGAGAGTTAAGGAAATATGCAATGAAGTAAGCTAATAGGAATAAATGGTTGAATGTACATTATCACTGCAATATAGGAAACGTTTTTTCAATGTTCATGATTTGTATTATTTAAATGTTTTATTATTTGATGCTATTTTTTTGGGTTATTATGGTAAAAAAAGACTCCTAAAGCAAAATACATACTTGACACTATACCATGAGTATAGTGGAACCCTATAGGTACTTAGGGGTCTTATTTTTTATTTCTTTAGCATATTTTTACTTCTTGCTATTTAGATTCTGCGTACTCGTAATTTTTTACTTGGCATTGCGTTATTTTTATAATTTTCTATGATAGTTAAATTTAATTTAAATCTAAAAAATAATTTTAATTGTGGGAATGAATAAAACACTAAAGTTTAAAAAAACCAAAAAAAAAAATTTATTAATTAATTAATACCATTAAAAAACAGTAATATTCAAATGCCCTTGAAACCAAACTAAATGAACCAAAAGAACAGTTTATTCTTAAAAAACCTATAATAGTAATAATAATCCTCTAAAACGCAAGTAAAACATAAAAAAATATACCAAAATATCCAAATTCTATTTCTTCGAATCATCATCCTCTTTCTTTATAAACTCCTTCAACTTCTTTGCACTTGTAGAAGATGAGAAATCATCAAAAAGAGTTCTTTTAAATGACGGGCTTGCTTTCACTACTTCTTTATGTTTAGTTGTCTTACTTGGATTGTTAACTTCATCTTCAGAAGAATCTTCCTGCAAATAAGATGTAGTTAACTTAGTTTAAAGTTTTTATAAATATAGAATTAAAAAAGTAATAAAACAGTATATAATTGACAACCTTTTTGTTGTATACTCCATCATTGTGTAGCTTGGACAAGAAGTCTGATTCCTAGAATTGAAGCAAAATATATGATTTATTATGAATTATAATTTTTTTTACAATAAACAACTAAATAGGTTAAAATTAATAGTTCAGTTATATACATGACTTTCAATTGCACCCCGACCATATGTTTGAATTAAGTGGTCATTGGTCGTCAATTTCAATATTGTTAAGGCTCTGTCCAAATGCTTGAGCTGATCTCCTTTAACTTGCACTTTAAAAAAACTGTTTTGTCTATCAAACTGGCAATTTCATCCGGAATGTCTCGTCCGTCTCCCATCTATTAATATATAACCAAAATTATGTATCCAATTTTAAAAAGTATATATAAACATTTAAAAGATAAACATACATCAAGGTATTCACTCCTGAGAATTGCACAAGGTTTGCCAATCAGCTTCTCACAATCCCTGTCCCACAGCAGAAGTGGTACATTACCAGTTTCATCCACAGCTTGAATCTCAAGCTTGTACCTAATATTATATAATAAGAAAAAATTTATAAGCTTATTTACGTATGATTAAAAAAGAGATAACAGTATAAAAGAAATAAATACCTTAAATTCCCAGTTTTCGGGAATTTGTCACAACCAAAGCAATATAACTTATCTCCTGCCTCGGACAATTTCTTAGGACACAATGGGCAAGATAGATACCACCAATCCCCGATGAATGAGATGATTGTAGCACACACCCAAAAACTGCCAATCTGCAGAATTAAGTATTAGACAAAGTAATTAATTTTATTTTATAAATCAAAATAAGAACAGATTGCATATAATTGTTACCTGTCTATTCGAATACAATTGTTCAATTGTACACACGAGAAGATTGACGAAGCTAAATCCTCTTAAGCAGTCACATTGGATGGCACGGTAACATGGTGATCAAACACGTTGGCGGCTACTATTCACAATCGATTAAAGACAAATTTAAATTTAAATAAAGTAAATATAAAAAAATTAAAATACATCAAAAAAATTGTACTATAATGTTGTACCTTGTCTTGAATTCTTTAATCTCATTTTCCTCATCATTTACAATCGTTTTGTGACATGAAAAGAATTTGATAGCTTAACCTCGTCTACATTAAAATTAAAAAAAAATTAATTATAATAAAATTCAACATAAATATACAAAGTTTATTTTAATATATTTGAACCTGTGAAGACCTTAGCTCTACACAATTGAATAATAATCACAAAAGGTTCGATATTATGCCCTTCGAGATAAAGCAATATAGTGTCAACATAATCTTCCCAAAGAGTACATGTCATTCGATTATTGCTGCAATATTGAAAGGCATTTACTCAGTATTGTTTAAAACCGAAAAAAAGTCCAGCAAAAATAAATATAATATATCATAAATTTATTGTACTCTAAGTCCTCCAAGATAATATATATGAAACGTGTTGTTTTTCCAAATAATGTTTTATTTGGGGCGATTGCATTGATCGACACAACTCTTCCAATGATGTCTGTTAATATCAAAAATATGTTTAGATATAAAACTATTTTATATTAACACACGATAAAAATAAACTGAATGATTCATAACTTACCGAAAAGCAGTGTATCATCAATTTTCTCAATGTCATACAAATCTTTAAAATCTTTGAAAACATACATATACCTTGGAAATATTTCAAACATGTGTGTTTTACCATGAAAGATTATCTTATATTTTGTCTCACAAGCTTTATATTTATCCGTTTGGTTAGTGACTAAGAAATCTCGAATAGCATATATGCGCCCTTCGTTTAGCAACTTCTTATGTTGGTCCATATGCATCTTTCTAATTGTACCATGTATACGATCTCCCTGCAAGATATTTTCAGACTTTTGAATATTAGAACATATTAAAACAATTAGAAGAAAATATGTTTACATAACAAATCATAAATATTTTCATACATCAGAATCGTAAAATATACATTCCAAACTTTGTATTTGGGTGTTGTCGTTGAAAGCAAGCTTTTGATATACACACGAACGGACATAATTTTAGTGCCTTGACTAGTTTTACTCTTATTCAAATCCTTGATTAAAGCAAACATCGGTGTCATATCTTGCCAGCGAATATCGAAATGCATGGATGGTGGATCTTTGGGTTCGAAAAAGAGTTTCAATTCCTCTTGTGATGTTTGTGGAAATTAATGATAGTGTGAATGTATTTATAGTGTCGAAAATTTTAATAAAAAGAAAGATATATAAGTTTAATTTTAGGTAGGCAATTTTCCACAATTCGATCGACTTTTTTTGTTTTTAGTTATTTTGGTAAATATTGTTAATTTTTCCAATTATATCATCCCCTATACCGTGCCCAGCAAGGTTTCGAATATAATTTATTTCAGTTATATGCATTATATTATGTTCTGAAAAATCTAATGGACTTGTAATTAGATTTCCATCTATATAATTATTTAAAAAATCAATCCTTTGTGAAATACGATTTTGAAATATTGTGCTAACCAAATTTCCGATATTCTTGGAGATATTAAAGATCAATAGTATTTTTTTATATAGAATATATATCCGATAATTAGAGTATGTTTGGGTTGAACATAAAAACCAAACTGAGCAAATTAGCGAAAAATATGGTTCTATTGAAGGAATATAATAATTAACTTTGGTTTTAATATAAAATAGCTAATTATATTCTTATGTTTAGTAAGTTGAATATTAAAAATAATGAATCACAAATCACCGATATTCGGGAGCTATTAAAGGTAAATCATCAATAATCGGTGACCAAAAATAAAAAACTTTGCGATTATACACGTAAATAATTATGCATGAATAATGAATTATTTTTGGTAAATTATAAATGCTTATAAATGCTAAACGATAATATGAGAAGTAAAAAAAAAAAAAAGCTAAATTCGTTTTTAGAAACAAAAAAAAAGCGGAAAAACTTATGGCTACTATTTTGAGAATATCCTCTTATTATATATATATATATATATATATATATATATATATAGATAATTGACAAGGTGCGCCACGAATTTGAGATTTCGTGTTACATATTCTTGTTCCCTCCGTATTCTATTGTATGAGATGAATTAGGGGTGTCAATTTTGGACCACGACACGTAAATCCCCACTAACCACGACGACCACGAAATTAATGGGTATGGATCCAGGCTTCATGGTTCGGGTCGAAATTGGGTCGAACCCGAATAACCTGCCAATTAAACAGGTCGGTTCGGGGTCAACCTACTATGACCCATTTAACCCGGCTAACCCATTTGTAAATTTAAAAGAAAATTAAATAAATAATTAATTGTAAGAAAAAACAACAAACAAGACATATCCTTAAAACTTAAATGATAAAACCTCCTTAATTATGTATTTGTTATTATTATGCATGTCTTTTTGGATATTGTCTTTAAAATATGATTAGTATGTTATGTTATTTATGCAATTATGTTATTTCTTTTTGTATGATGGAAATTGTGATATTTTTTATTGATTGCATAGTGTATGATAGTGATTGATTTTAAAAAAATAAATTTATTCAGTTAAAACTATTAAACGTAAAATAATTTTATTGGACGGGTTAGGCGGGTTGAGTCCGAGTTACCTGTGAAATAAGCAGGTCGGGTTCGGGTTCAAGATTCTAACACGAATAATTAAACAGGTCGGGTCTGGGTCAGCTGTTTCTGACACGCGGACCTGCAAACTCGGACCCACGAACCCGGACCCAACCCAAAATTGACACCCCTAAGATGAATGACACAAGATGATACCATAACAATACTCGTCTATTTCTTTCAATATAATGGAATAAAAAGTGGAACAAGTGTTAGGAATTATCTAATTCCTAATATGTGAGCAATATATTTAATTACAATTATATTTGTCATTTAATTATTATTGAACTAATTAATGATCTAAATCGATGGAGTCTAAGGCTTTTGAGTTTCATATGGAAACAAAGAGTATGTACCCAATAAAATGAATCAATTTACGGGATTATGAAAACCTAATTTGATAACTATATAAAGAATATATGGTTATGGATCATTAGCAAATATACAAATATTTGCACATAACCAAATAATTAGAAATCGATGATACCTTATGTACGCAAATGAACCAAGCCTCGTGAGCTATTCGGATCTCGATTCGAAAAAAGCTCGTTCGAGATCGTTCGTTAAGCTTAACGAGCCGAACTCGAGCCTCGAACCCGAGCTCGAACTTTTAAACGAGCCGTCGAACTTGCATATATTCGGTTCGAACGTTTCGTTTGAGGTGCTCGCGAGCACGTTAACGAGCTTGGCTCGCGAACATGTTCGTTTATAGGCTCGCGAGCCTAAGTTCGAGTTTGGCTCATTAGTTAGGTTCGCGAACGTGTTCGTTTATAGGTTCGCGAGCCAATGTTCGAGTTCGGCTCGTTAATTGGCTGCTCGCGAACGTGTTCGTTTATAGGCTCGCGAGACTAAGTTCGAGTTCGGCTCGTTAGTTAGGCTCGCGAACATGTTCGTTTATAGGCTCGCGAGACTATGTTCGAGTTCGGCTCGTTAGTTAGGCTCTTAAATAAGTTCGGTTTTATGCTCTCAAGACTAAGTTCGGTTTTATGCTCGCAAGACTAAGTTCGAGCTTGAGCTTGACTTGTTAGTTGACTCGCATGAATATGTTCGTTTATAGTTTTGTAAAACTAAGTTCGGGTTGGCGCCTTTGGTGTTCGCGAACAATCTTTTATAAGATCACGAAATTAAGTTCGAGATCAATTCGTTTAGTATGTTAAATAATAACATTTAATGCAAAAATATATTGTATATTTATATTAGATAGTTCAACAATTAATGATAACAAAAAAAGATGCATAAAATAATAATAAACTGGAGACATTTAAAGACTAAATAAATCAAACTAGTTTGATATCAAACTTTAAGTTATAACATTTAAGATCTTGTCCAAAAGAAAAGTTAATATATTTAGATTATAATTTGAATGCTAATTTTTAATGATTTAGAAGGTGTTTGGTGAGCTTATAAGTTATAAGCTTTTCAAAACATCTTATAAGATGTTTGAGAGCTTATAATTTGTTTAAATTTGTTTGGTAATGTTTTTAGAAAAATATCTTATAAGCTCCCAAAATTAGATGTCTAGAGCTTATAAGTTGTTTTTAAAAAGTAAGGAACCCCAACTTATTTTCAAAATAAGATCTTATTGCACAACCTCTTTTAATTTTAACAACTTATTTTTAAAATAAGATCTAACATCTTATAAGCTCTAAAAATAACTTATAAGATATAGAAGTTTATAAGATCTTTTAAATAAGCTTAGCCAAACACCCTCTTAGGTAATAGTTAATATTGTATTGTGAAGCTAAATCGTAATATACTAATAGTTAATTTATTAATTTCCTTTTTTCCCTACGATTAGCCAATTCTTGTTTATAGTGTTGTGGGTTCACCCGGAAGATATTTTTAATCTCGACCCCATTTTATGACCCACGACTTATGAATTTATTTTCTATTAACGTATATTGCAATTAATTAAATATAATCATTAAATATGTAATAAAGACAAATAATATAAACAAATATCTTAATAGTCGACTAGTCGTTGTCTCATTTGATATTCGATGTAGAAAGATAAACGATTAAGGTCTAGACTCTAGTCCACAATTATTAAGATAGACTAACCCCTAAACTAACTCCTAAACTAACCACTAAACTAAATCCTAAACTAAACCGTAAATTAATCCAAAATATTAAATGTTAATAATAATTATCCAAAACAAAAATTTATTAGTTAACTATTTTAGTAAAAAAAAAACGTCATTAATATAGGTAAATGAGTTTTGTCAAATGACAAAAAAGGCTAAACAAGAGATTTTTGATGTATTAAGTATTAACGATTTCCTTTATTCTAAGACCAAACACGATTCTTCTTGGAGAAAAAGAAAACAAATGAAACCAAAACTCCACAAACTGACAAAACCCTAGAATTATTGTTTCTTTAATTCTTCTCGACGCTGTGAGCCTATGACAAGGGCTGTGGCGGCGGTGCTCGATTCGATTCGGCGTTGCTCGGTGGTGCTCGATCTTTGCTCGACAATGGACACACACTTTGCTACGGTTCTACTCGAAAAGTGATAGCGCTGTTCGGCGTTGTTTCTTCTTCTCTGCATTGTAAGTGTTCTTTTGCTTGACCCATTTTTCTTAGATTATTTGTTGTGTTTTTATTTAGCTATCATATTATTTTAGATGGTTATTGAATTTGGGAATGAGAGGTCGATTATGTGAATTATTCCCTTATAATCTTTTAACAGGCAATGAGGAAGAATTCATCGATTCACTTGTTTGTGAGTCCTTGATATTTAATGACTTGTCTACTAACCTCCTTTGAATGACGATGCTTTTATATGTCTTGTTCTTCTCTCGTTCGAGCAACCCTACGAACGGTGTACAACTTTCTTCTTGTATCACGAATAGTGTATGACAAAGTCCTTCTCGCTCCAATGGATGCTACTAGCGTATCCACCAAATGAACTCACACCTCGGACCACTTTGGAGATTTTTAGTGGTACTCAAGAAGAAAACCGTATGGAGAAATTTTAGTAAATAGATTATTTTTTTCTAGTATAAGAGACACCTAATTAAATTAGGCGATATTGTAGGTAGAGATGTCAATATATACTCAATCTCATATCTAAGTTAGAATCTAGATATGAGAGATTTTTAGATAAGCCTCATCTAATGAAGACTCTATTATCTCAAATATAGATGCACTCTATTTTACTCAATGTCTCCCACTCATATATATTTAACTCGACTCATTTGAATCACATCTCATAGTTCTCAATCTCATAAGCATTCTTTCACACATGGGATAAAGTGTACGGACCAAGAGCAATAAAGGAACAAGTGATGAGAATTATACTAAGTCATCACCTAACTAACATAAGTATGCAACTCCAAAAGAACTCGCTATGTACTCCAAACTATCCGAGGACCTCGATCCCTCATATAATAAGTAGAGGACGCTTGAGTCTCAACTATGTATCTATGCCCATGACTATGTCAAACGCATTTTGACTTAGTCGGTCGGCCCGATGAGCCATTGTACAAAGGTGTGTTACCCGACTTAATCTTAATAGCTTTCCTAGTATTGCTCGACAGATTGCATCACACATGATCATTGGATACATGTTAAAGTAGCATCATTAAGCTTACACTTCATGGAATGTCCGAGTCCCAAAAGGTACTTAATATCATAGTATGAATACATGCTATGATGGAGCTCCCACTCAAATTTTGGCATGTCACACTCTTAATATCATATGATTCTTAGTCTAGTCACTAATCAAGTGCGTCTGCGACTACTCGTACTCACTCACAAAGTGTCATACAATAGTTTGCACATTCGATTACAAATAGATTTTTATGAAGTTTGGACATCTTCATAATCAATCATGTATGATCTCATCTTGGCATCATACCAAGATGACTATTTTAAACTTAAGCATTCTACGTTGTTCGAACGTGAAGCGGTTATTCGCATCCATCCATTGGTGCGAAGATGACTATAAGTCAAGATGCTTGCTTTCAACGCGCCTAGGCAATTGCCCATGTGAATGAGTCAATCTAAGCCGGTGACGCTCAAATCTATATTTAGACATAGTATGCTAACAAATAATAAGAACATAAATCTCATTAAATAATAAAATATTCATACGAGGCCCATAAACTCAAATTCTACAAAGTTTCATTGTAACGACTCGAATTTATTTAATTGCTTAATTATAATATTTAATTATTGTATTAGATTATTCTAGATTTTATAATGAATTTATTTTTATTTTATTGAGTTTTATAAAACACTTTGGGCTCTTATTTGGATTAGAGTTTTAACCAAGTCCATCTTGTTAGTAAGGTAATTATAAGTCCATGTACTCTAAACCTAGCCCAACTAGAGTAGGTTAAAACACGGATATAAGACACGTAAAACACACACATTGGGAACACAATAGGAGATGTGTAACGACCCAAATTCTCTAATAGTACAAAAATTTTAACAAGTAGTGCAATAAGCTTAAATAAAAGAACACAATTTTAAAAAAAAATAGCATATGATTAAAAACTTGCATCCAAATAAACAAAAGTACTTTTAATTCGAACCCACAAACAAATCATTCAAAAATAAATGGTAACTAAAATTTGTTAACAAAATAAAATATTCCTAAATTTTGTAAAATAAATAAAAACATTGATTTCGCATCCACCGCCTCCAATCCTCGCCTGGACCCCTTAACCTCGAAAAATGTTAATGAATATGGGGTGAGCTTTCAACTCGCTCGGGGTACGTTTGTCAAAATTAAATACATCAATAGGCATAATCGTAAAGATTCAACATATAATTTAACTTTTACTTTGGCGCGATTCATTTTTATATCTCGGGTTCACCCCGAGGATACATCGATCCGGACCATCTTTGACCCACGACTAATCTCGGGTTCACCCCGAGGATACTTTCGATCCCGGACCTTCTTCTTTGACCCGGACTAATATAACACTGCGGGTTCACCCCGAGGATACTTTTGATCCCGGACTTCATGACCCAGGCTAACATAATTTATTTTCACATTTGCACATAAACAATTACACATATACGAAGCATTTAATAGCGACAAACAATAAGTGAATAGAATATCCCCACCTCGAATAAAACAGAGATATCGTGCGAAGAATGCAATAATACGATAAATTCTACTCCTCGTTTTCTTCGTTTTCTACAACAAAATATATAAAATATAATTAATAACTAATATAATTATAAAGTATAATTAATAAATAATATAGTATATAAAGTAATTATCAAAGAATTGACAGATAAAGAAAAATAAAAAGATGATATGAAATTGGATGAAGGATATTTGAATTGGCTTCAGAGATATTGTAGGGTCAAGTTTGGTTAACTCATGAAAATGGAATAAGGTTAAAATCAGTTTTCTTAAAGAAATAGAGTCAGTAGTCATTATTTTGTGAAATAGAAATAAAAATATTTAAAAGGGACAAAACTGGAACTGATGGAAAAGTAACGTGAAATTCTCAAATTGGGTTTTGAAGAAAAAGAATACCTAATCCAGAACAGAGTGGTTGTAATTTCCTTTATCCCCAGATTCTCGTCTCTCGCTCTCAAATTAGTTCAAAACCCCGACTAATTATCTTCTCCCTTTTCGTAAAATTGCAGCAGCCCCCTTCAATATTTCAAGTTCTCGTCGGCTTCACGCACAGAGCACACTCCAGCGCCACCGATCCGCGCGGTGATGGCAAAAACCGGGCGGCGCGGCAGGTAGCGCGGTGGTTTGGATTTCTCCGGCGAGGTGGGTTTGATGGTCTAGGTTCCGACTAGTTTCGATTTTTTCATTGCGGGCCTTTGCGATTCCGAGTTGATTTGGTGTTGGTGATTGAGATGGGTTATGAACATAAAACTAAAAAGAATTGTTGGGTGGGACGCGAGAATAGGTTGTGTATTTATAGAGTGAATTTTTGGAGTTTGGGATGACTAGGGTTTGTCAAGGAATCCTATTTGACTTAAACTTTTAAAATGGGGGAAAAATTTTGGGCCCATAATGAATTTCAGAAATTAATATTTTGAATTGGGCCTGGATAATTATTTCTACTAGTTGTTATCAAAATGATAATAATAATAATAATAAGAAGAAGAAAATTATTGAACTAATAATTAGATAATTAATAATAATAATAATAAATATAATATAGAAAAAAATCCGGTTATTACATCCTACCCCCTTAATTAAATTTCGTCCTCGGAATTCGATAACATACCAATGTTCAAGAAGTCGTGGTACTTGCACGTATTCCCTCTTCACGCTCCCACGTGGCTTCATTTCTCCCATGACGTTTCCATTGCACTTTAACCAAACTTATATCTTTATTCCTCAGCTTATGAACTTTTCGCTCCAAAATGGCTTCAGGTGCTTCTTCGTAGGATAAGTCATCGTTAATCTGCATATCTTCGTAGTTGACAATATGACTTGGGTCATGAACATACTTTCTCAACATTGATATATGAAAAACATCATGTACGCCGATAGACGCGGCGGCAATGCGGTGATAAGCTAAGTCTCCAACTCTTTTCAATATTTCAACGGTCTATATATCTTGGCTTTAGCTTTCCTTTATCACCAAATCTTATCACTCCCCTTACAGGTCTTGCTACCTTGAGAAACACATTGTCTCCTACCTCGAATGTAAGTCCTTCCTTCGACGATCAAGATACGATTTCTGTCTATCTTGTGCCATTCTGATTCGATCTTGGATTTTTGCTATCTTTTCCACTGTTTGTCGAACCAACTCGGGTCCCAACATCTTCTTTTCTCCAACCTCGCTCCAGTACAATGGAGATCTACACTTCCTCCCGTACAATGCCTCGTAAGGGGCCATCCTAATAGTCGCTTGGTAGTTGTTGTTATAAGCAAACTCCACCAATGCGCGTAATGATTCCCAGTTTCGTCATATATCAAGAACACATGCTCTCAACATGTCTTCCAATATTTGTATCGTCCTCTCGGACTGTCCGTCTGTCTGCGGGTGGTAAACCGTACTAAACTTCAGTTTTGTTCCCAAAGCGATCTGTAAGCTTCCCCCAAAACTTAGAAGTGAATCTTGTATCTCGTCCGACCACAATGGACAGGAACTCCATGTAATTTCACTATCTCTTGGATGTATAGATGTGCATCTTGCTCCATCTTGAAACGTCATTTTAACCGGCAGAAAGTGAGTGACTTTGTCAATCGGTCTACTACAACCCATACCGCTTTATTTCCTTTTTTGATCGATCGTGGTAGTCCTACCACAAAATCCATCGTTATGTGCTCCCATTTCCATTCGGGATTTCAAGAGGTTTGAGCAAACCAGACGGTCGTTGATGCTCGGGCTGACTTGGCTTTGGCATATCAAGCATTTCTACACAAAAGATCCAATGTCTCTCTTCATACTTCGCCACCAAAAGCTTCTCTTAGATCTCGGTACATCTTTGTACCTCCGGAGTGGGCCGTGTACGGTGTACAATGAGCTTCTACAAGTATCTCTTTCCTAAGTTCTTCCTCCTAGGTACACACAATCTCCCTTCATACGTCAAAACACCATCATCCGCTATGACAAACCCTTTTATATTTCCTTCTCGAACTCGTCCCTTCATCTTGTTCAAAACCGATCTCGACCTTGTGCTTCTTTGATCCTTTCTCTCAAAGTGGGTTGAACTACCAAAGTTGCCAACACTTTGCGCTTTGTACTTCTCGGTGGGGTTACGACTTCAATATTCGGACTCGCAAACTCTCGTATTAATTGCTCTTGTTGCGTGAGCATACTAGATAACTCACCATTGGTCTTACGGCTCAAGGCATCGGCTACTACATTAGCTTTGCCGGATGATAGTTGATGGTGCAATCATAGTCCTTAACGATTCTAACCATCTCCTCTGTCTCATATTTAACTCCTTCTCGAGTAAATAGATATTTCAAACTCTTATGATCGGTGAATATCTCACATTTCCCACCATACGAGATAATGTCTCCAAATCTTGAGTGCATGGATTCTGACTAACTCCAAATCATGAGTCGGGTAGTTCGGTTCATGTGGCTTTAATTGTCTTGAGGCATGTGCAACCACCTTTCCATCGCATCAATACGCACCCCAAACCTTGTTTTGATGCGTGTTTGTAAATCACAAAGTCCGTGGTTGGGTCGGGAAGAATCAACACGGCAGACGTTAGTTTTCGTTTCAACTCTTGGAAGCTCTCCTCGCATTTCTCGGTCCACAAAAATTTCTCTCCCTTTCTGGTGAGTCGGGTCATGGGCGCAGCTATTTTTGAAAATCCCTCTATAAATCTGCGATAGTACCCTGCCAATCCTAAGAAACTACGAACCTCACTCGCATTCGTAGGTGCCTTCCATTCATTAACTGCCTCAACCTTTACTGGATCCACTTCAATACCGTTTGCAGTGATTACATGACCAAGAAATCCAACTCGGTCTATCCAGAATTCACACTTCTTGAACTTCGCGTATAACTTCTCCTTGCGAAGTGTCTCAAGCACTATTCTCAAGTGTTTCTCGTGTTGTTCCTTGTCCCTAGAATACACGAGTATGTCGTCTATAAAGACTATGACGAATTGGTCCAAAAATGGATGGAACACTCTATTCATCAAGTCCATGAACACTGCTGGCGCGTTACTCAACCCAAATGGCATCACTACAAACTCATAATGCCCATATCGGGTCCTAAATGCTGTCTTCGAGATATCACTCTCCTTAATCTTCAATTGGTGATACCCAGGATCTCAAATCAATCTTAGAAAAAGTACTAGCACCCTCAATTGATCAAACAAGTCCTCGATTCTTGGCGGTGGATACTTGTTCTTCACCGTGAGTCGATTAAGTTCTCTATAATCGATACACATCCTTAATGACCCATCCTTCTTCTTAACAAATAGAATTTGGTGCTCCCAGGGGGTGATACACTAGCCCGATAAAACCCAAGTCCAACAATTCTTGTATCTGCGCTTTTAGTTCTTGTAACTCCTTTGGTTCCATCCTATAGGGTGCCTTAGATATCGGTGTTGCCCTGTGTACCAAGTCTATTGAGAATTCGACTTGACGGTCGGGGGGCGGAACTCCGTGCAAGTCCTCCGGGAATACGTCTAAAAATTCTCGAACAATTGGTACGTCGTAGGTGATAGGTCCGTCGGCCGAGCTTCACTAGACTTACTAAATACCCCGACAATTCTCTTTTGCCAACATCTTTCGCGCTTTCATCGCCGATATAACTCGCGGTACAAACTTAGAGTTAACTCCGTAGAATGTAATATCCTCATCTCAGTAGTTTGAGTGTTATCTCCTTCTCTCGCACTTAATGCTCTTTGATACTTACTAAGCCAATTCATGCCAGGATTACGTCAAAATCCTTCATCTCAATTATGTATACTTGACTTCTAGATGTTTCCCCAATGTCCACGTCTATATCATTGTCCATTACGTCCGTAATTATTGTCTTTCCGGATGGCAAACTAATCTCTAGGGGTACATCTATTCTAGCATCCTTATGTCCGATTATATCATGAAACTTAGAGATACAAATGAGTGTGTGGCACGATGATCGAAAAGTACAAGCGTAGGTATTCCGAGATATTGTTAACATACCCGACATCGCACGGGGTTCGATCTGACCCTCTTCTGCGTCATAGCATACATTCGAGCGGTGCCTCCTTGTCCCCTCATTTCCATTCGTCTTTCAAAGAATGGGCAATTTGAAGCATCGTGACCGGTTTCTTGCACATAAAACACTTTCCTTGTCGGCCTAAACATTCCCGTAGTGATTCCTCGCATTTTGGCGGGTCGGCTTATTGTTCGTGCACTCGGGCGAGAATTTCCATCGGTTCTTATCTGCTTATTCCGATTCCCCATTTTACTTGGCTTTGTCCCATCAAACTTCCTCTTTTCGACCAACGACCGGTTGCGGTCATCATCATCCCCCGCTAGTCTGCTTCAACTTCATGAGCCCGCCTAACCATCAGAATATTCCAAGTCCCCCTGTGCGGATAGAATTCGCACAATTGTGACCTCAATCCCCTTCTCGAATCTCAAAGCTTTCTTTAGGTCGGTATCAACCGGATGTGGTGCAAACCGACATAATTGGTTAAACTCCTTTCGTATTTGGTTACGGTCAATCCCTTTGCTTAAAGTTCGTAAATTCTGTTTCCTTCTTGTCACGGTAGGATCTAGGGAAGTATTTCTCCATCACCACTTCTCTTGAATTCATCCCAGGATAATGCATCACGTCTTCTTGATCTGTTTCTCCAAGAACCTTCCCACCAACGGTCCGCATCATCGATCAAGAGGGAAGGCGGCACAAGCCACTCGTTGTTCATCGGTCTGCAAGCTATAAGTCGAAAATTCTTTCCGGTGCTCTTAACCATTCTTCAACTATCTTTGGGCCATCACGTCCATTAAAGGTGGGTGGACGGTAATGGCGAAATTGTTCCACCACTCTAAATCGTTGTTGTTATTGTTCCCATTGTGGTTCTGACGACATTGAGAATCTCCACAAACAAGTCTCGGTAGTAGGTTGGTTTCGATGTCGGTCACGGGTTCCCTTCATTGTCTTGGTTCCGGCATTGTTCGGTTAAAGGTTCGGGCGTCGAGGCACTCGTGGAGGATTTCGTGGAGCCATATTCCTATAATCATACGTATGACGTTCTTAGTACCCATCTTAAGTTATTATCGTATAATAATCGAAATAGAACAAAATAATAATAAAAAGTCATTATATATATTAGTACTATTAAGTCAATATAATTTATTATGAGTCTCTCCCTATTTTTTTTTTTTTTTACGCGAGGAGCCAGAGTTCGTTCTTTAAGACAAAGCAAGTACACATGCAATGAGGAGTATGAAATAAAAGCAGAAGACATAATGACATGAATAAATGTGTTGCATAATATTGTGACATATCATATCATGAATAAATTGAGTAATTGACATAATAAATTTGCATACCTTAAGGAATCCAGAGATATGGCGGAGGTGGATGTCACTATACTATTTTTTTTTATATATATATTTAAAAAGACACATTTTTTTAACAAGTCTACGTAACCGTAGAGGCGCTCTCCGATACCACTTCAGAACGACCCAAATTCTCTAATAGTACAAAAATTTTAACAAGTAGTGCAATAAGCTTAAATAAAAGAACACAATTTTAAAAAAAATAGCATATGATTAAAAACTTGCATCCAAATAAACAAAAGTACTTTTAATTGAACCCACAAACATCATTCAAAAATAAATGGTAACTAAAATTTGTTAACAAAATAAAATATTCCTAAATTTTGTAAAATAAATAAAAACATTGATTTCGCATCCACCGCCTCCAATCCTCGCCGGACCCCTTAACTCGAAAAATGTTAATGAATATGGGGTGAGCTTTCAACTCGCTCATGGGGGTACGTTTGTCAAAATTAAATACATCAATAGGCATAATCGTAAAGATTCAACATATAATTTAACTTTTACTTTGACCGGCGATTCTTTATAAGATCAAGGGTTCACCGAGGATACATCCGATCCGGACCATCTTACTGACCCCCGACCAAGATCGCAGGTTCACCCCGGGATACTTTCGATCCCGGACCTTCTTTACCCCGCACTAATATAACACTGCGGGTTCACCCGGGATACTTTTGATCCCGGACCTTCTTACGACCCCAATTTGCTAACATAATTTATTTTCACATTTGCACATAAACAATTACACATATACGAAGATTTAATAGCGACAAACAATAAGTGAATAGAATATCCCCACCTCGAATAAACGGGATATCCGTGCGAAGAATGCAATAATACAAGTAAATTCTACTCCTCGTTTTCTTCGTTTTCTACAACAAAATATATAAAATATAATTAATAACTAATATAATTATAAAGTATAATTAATAAATAATATAGTATATAAAGTAATTATCAAAGAATTGACAGATAAAGAAAAATAAAAAGATGATATGAAATTGGATGAAGGATATTTGAATTGGCTTCAGAGATATTGTAGGGTCAAGTTTGGTTAACTCATGAAAATGGAATAAGGTTAAAATCAGTTTTCTTAAAGAAATAGAGTCAGTAGTCATTATTTTGTGAAATAGAAATAAAAATATTTAAAAGGGACAAAACTGGAACTGATGGAAAAGTAACGTGAAATTCTCAAATTGGGTTTTGAAGAAAAAGAATACCTAATCCAGAACAGAGTGGTTGTAATTTCCTTTATCCCCAGATTCTCGTCTCTCGCTCTCAAATTAGTTCAAAACCCCCGACTAATTATCTTCTCCTTTTTCGTAAAATTGCAGCAGCCCCTTCAATATTTCAAGTTCTCGTCGGCTTCACGCACAGAGCACACTCCGCGCGCACAGTCCGCGCGGTGACTGGCAAACCGGGCGGCGCGAGCAGGTAGCGCGGTGGTTTGGATTTCTCCGGCGAGGTGGGTTTCAGTGGTCTAGGTTCCGACTAGTTTCGATTTTTCTGTTGCGGGCCTTTGCGATTCCGAGTTGATTTGGTGTTGGTGATTGAGATGGGTTATGAACATAAAACTAAAAAGAATTGTTGGCTGTGGGACGCGAGAATAGGTTGTGTATTTATAGAGTGAATTTTGGAGTTTGGGATGACTAGGGTTTGTCAAGGAATCCTATTTGACTTAAACTTTTAAAATTGGGGGAAAAAATTTTACCATAATGAATTTTAAATTAATATTTTGAATTGGCGCGGATAATTATTTCTACTAGTTGTTATCAAAATGATAATAATAATAATAATAAGAAGAAGAAGAAAATTATTGAACTAATAATTAGATAATTAATAATAATAATAATAAATATAATATAGAAAAAAATCCGGTTATTACAAGATGCCTAGAGAGAGCGGGAATCGGCCAGAGTAGAGAAAAGAAAAGAGAATAAAGAGGTGACTTCCCTAACGCGTAAGTTGATAAAATCCTAGGATTGATCCTTTAGTTTGATAATTTTATTAGCTTTTACTAACCCTAGTGCTAATCTTATGTTTAGGATTGATTCGAAAGAGCCTAAAGATGATTTTTTCTCCTTAAATTGAGCAGGCAAGTAATCTTGCTAGTTCATATAGTTTTAGAATTTTTGTGTTGTATTAATGATTTTATATGTGGGAATGTCGAAAGGAGGTTCCAGTTTGTTGACTGGGATTCGGGATACCCAATACGTTAACTGAAGAAATTATCTACCTGTTTATTAATTATTTTACATGTATTGGAACTTTTACGGGTTACATATTGAAACTTGGAATCAATTTATTTTCTTTCATTTTAATGGCAAAGACTTTCAACTCAACTATTGTGTGCAAGCATGTGGAAAATTTCATTCCTACAGATTCCTACAAACTTGCGATCAAACCTTTTGTTTTGTTATTAAACTTTTTCGTGGTTCAGTTTTACTACATGAATTATCTTATCCAATATATGATGCCAACTATCTGGTTCCATCTTAGTTTAGGAATTAGAATTGGTTAGTTTGGGTTTAATTGCTTACAGGGGAGTTCAATCGATTCATAAACAGAGTAAGTTATTTAGCTAGTTGTTGTTTCGTTGGTTGAAAGACGTTACATTAGTTGAGGGTTTTCCCTAATTATTTGAACATAGAATCTCTCTCTAATTAATTGAACGTAGGATTTTCCCCTTATTAATTGGATATATGGTTTTCCTTAGCTAATTGGATATAGGATTTTCCTTTAACTAATTGAATATAGGGTTTTCCCATAACTAATTGAATATAGGATTTTTCCTAACTAATTAGACACATGGTTTTTCCTAACTAACTCTGAATGTATGGTTATTCCTAATTAATTGAACGTATGGTTTTACTTGATCGTTAATTGTAGTGTATATTCTCAACTTGTTCAAGTTAATGTGATTTAATTATTATGCTATGTGTTTATGTTATTCTTGCATTTAATGAAAAGTTGCATCACTTTCATGCATCATGTTAAATGTACGTTCATAGCATCTCACGAACATACAAAGAATTGTAGAGTCAAGTTTTAAGGTTTAGAATTAATAATGTTTTTAAAGAAATGGGTGCACATTGTTCTATGAGGAGTGAGTGGGAAATGGGCGCGGGGACCAAAGATTAGATAATGTGCCGCTTGCGGCTAATGTTAATGTTAAAGGAAAAGGGCATTCGGGCAAAATGAAAGGAAATGGCCTTCGGGCAAAATGTTAATCGGGTTCCAAATAACAAGGCACACTGCGACCCTCATTAGAACAATGTATCACCAAGTGAGCTCACGTCCTAAGAACGTTTTACAAAAAGAAAGAAAGATGAAGTTTTATGTATGTACACGAAAGGATTTTAAGTAAAGAAAATGTACAGTTTAACTACGTTGAGTCGTTGTATTAAGCACGCATTCATGCATGAAATTACTTGTTGAGCTTCTTTAAGCTCATTCCACGAATGTTTTTCTTTTTTTTTCAGATGGGAATAATGAGGAGAAAGGAGATGGCGGGGTGCAGTGACTCGGGAACCCATGTCCTTCAATTTAGCTTATGTTTTTTAGAGTTGACTTATTAGTATATATAATGTTGAGCGTCATTTTATTTTTCAGTATGATTGTTTTGGACTAATAGTTTTTAGTATTTATTTCTAAGTAGGATTTTTTTTATTATCCCATATTTTTAAGGATTTCTTTAGAGAATTTTTATTGATTATTTTTTGCATTAAAATTTAAGTAAGCTAGAAAAGGGCGCTACATTCATACTTCTAACATGCTTTTGGATTACATCTCTTGAGGAAAAGCTTAGTAACAAGATTAACGACCATATTGTCGGTGGAAATATGTCCGAGAACAACTTGATCTTGCACAATGCTGTCATATTCTGGTGTCAATATGCTTAGTCCTCTTATGATATTTGAGATCCTTAGCGCTAGTGCGATTTGTTATCGCAATAGATAACACCGCATCATCAACATATATATGTCGTAATGCGCAGAATTTGTAAAAATTTTCTCACCATATTGTTTCTTGGTCTCTCGACGCATACAAGCAACATATTTATCTTCCATGGCGGGATAAAGATTTAAAACGTTGCTTCTTGCTACACCAAGTGATTGCAATGCCTCTCAAAAAGAATGTATATCCCGATGTGAATTCGCACTCATATTTCTCCATTGATGTGATAACCCAAAACTTTACATTCTAATTATCATGACTGGGTCATTTATGAGCATAAGTACATAAATTTTGATAATAATAATATGAGAAACAATTATTATAATAGTTTTTTAAGAAAAGAGATAAAATCATATTTATGAAATATTTTGAGTAATAACCAAGGGCATCTACTAATATAAGTGTGTACGGATTTGTAATTCATATATATCTATAACATATATACGTGTGTGCATGTGCACTTGACAACACAGCATGATGTGCCCAGCATGAATATATGATTGGTTTTCTTAAATAGTTCTAAAGTAACTTTAGTTATAATAAGGGTCAGTATGTCTAAGATATATATGATTGATTTATATATATATATATTAGGCATATACACACGGTATATATATCCTAACAATAAATATATCCATTCACACATAATAATGAATTATACTATATAGATATGTACTTTCCTTCCACCGTCTCAAGCAAAATGCTTATATGTTCGCACATAAAACACAACACATATATAGAGATGTTAAACGTGCTGGCCCTAGTCTTATAGGACCAGCCTTAATGGGTTTCGGGCTAAACGGGCCACTATTAAACGGGCTAGTATTTTGCGAACTTAACCCTAACTCTAACTCTAGCGGGCTTCGGGCTAAACGGGCCACTAACAGGCTACAAGCCAAAAAAATTATTTATTTTTTATGTAAATCTAAATTTTAAACTAAAGCATGTATAACAATATAACATTCAAACTAAATATGCAAAACTAAATTACACAATTTTTTTATGTTGCATTATAAGGATAAAAGTCTTAAAATTCAAAATAAAAAAATTCAAATACAATCAAACATCATCATTATCGTCAAAGGCTTTGACTTTAAGAAGATGCTTCTTTCGCAATAATAGTTAAAACAAAAATATGTGCAATTAAAATTCATTCCTAAATGAAAATAGAAACAACAAACTACAATATAAAATGATAAACACCATATAATAAATATTTTCTTAATATCTTTTTGAGTTTTGTCAAATAAATTAAATAAATGTAAAGAATGATAAAAGCGATTTAATGTTCAATGTTTGTGCGTGAGAGAAGTTGGAATCTCAAAATGCAACAAATTCACCTTTATGATTATTTGCATAAAATTTCAATTATTTGTTACATTTAATGCCACAAAATTTTTAAACTATTTAGATTATAGTGTTGTACTTATTAGAGCGATATAAATTATATAACATTTTAAGTCATCATAATTGATCACATTTTAAGTCACTATAAAATATATTTCTTAGGAAAAGTTACATAAGTTTTGTTATCCCTTAATTTACCAACCCTCTATTTTGGAAAAAAAAATCAAAAATTTCAAAAATTTAATAAAAAAATACAAATGGCCAGCGGGCCACAAACCTGCATTGGTTAAGACGGGCTAGCCCTTTTAGCCCGTGGGTTACCCGGTCTTGGCCTCAGATTTAAACGGGCAGGAAAAACTGGCCCTAACCCTGTTAATTTTCTGGGCTAAACGTGCTGGCCCGAGCCCGTTTAACATCTCTACACATATACACAAAGAAAGCCATGAACAGAGGGCAAATTCGGCATAAGAAAGAAAATAGAGAAACAAGAGAAAAGGGTAAAAAAAACATTGACTTTTTTTACAAAAAAATAAAATTATTTAAGAAAATTGGGATATTAAAATCGATTATTTTTAGTAAACATCCATAATGTTTTAAAAAGCGAGTTTTCAAAATTTTAAAAGGAGTTTTTATTTTTTAACAAACTATCATATTTTATATTTTTATATTTTTGAATAATTTTGGATTTTTCATAATATTTTTTAATAAATTGTTAGATAATGTTTTTGATTTTTCGTTTTTTTCCTTTATTTGATTAATTTTGGGATAAATGCATTTTTGGTCTCATAATAATAGAATTAATGACAGTTAGGTTTTTAGTTAATTTTGGGACTAAAATTGCAAACTTTTCGCTCGTATGAGACTAAATGTGTTAAATAAATCATTGGAACCAAAAGAGCGAGCATGGGACTAAAAGTGTTTGAACCTTTTTCATATGGGACCAAAAGTGCAATTTCTATATATATATATATATATATATATATATATATATATATATAGAGAGAGAGAGAGAGAGAGAGAGAGAGAGATGGGTTTATATGAGTCCAAAGACTGAGGTAAGAGCGTAGGGACACATCTTGTCCAACGATCTCTTTTAATTCACGACCAAATTAAACCTGTTTTATCTATAATTCTTACCTAATTATAAATTGCTAAGGGTATTAGTCAAGAAATACAAATTACATGATAGTGTGCGGTTACTAATCAAATATGGAAAAGATTTGATTATTCTCTCACTTCTATTTAGACATCTTGTACAGAAAAATCATGTCTAATTAACATGAAGAAATATCTACACAACAAATTAAATTTGTTCATATTCTCTCTCACCTTCATCTTTCTAATCCATTATATCCAGAAAATTACAGAACAACATACAAGAGGACAAAAATAATTCTAACTAAAAATGGACAATCGTTCCTCTCAAACTAAATAAGCAAACATTCTATAGAAAACTAATTTTTACCCATGCAATGTACGAGGTGTATATCTAGGCCTCTATTCTATCTTTATTACATGTACAATTTTCAAATTGTTCATAAATTCTATCTCCGTACTTATGAATCGCAACATCCCTGCGTGGAACCATTCTGTTGGTAATCGAATAGAATGGGATGAGGAATTTCAAGTTAATTCGGGGATGAGGATTCTCTATCTTCTCTAGAATTGAGAATGAGACAAATACGATATTTATATCATCGTCCCCTTCTTATTCTCGATTAGATAAAACGGGATTCTCCGTTCCAATCCCCATTCCCGAGTATGTATTATATTTATCTATTAACAATATTAATTATATTTATAATTTTTATTTTATTAATTCCAAAAACTTTAAACCCAAGAATCTTGACAATTTTATTTGTTCTCATTCTTTTTTTATAAATTATGGATTTATGTTATTTATGTTTTTAAAAAAATAGTGATTGCAAAAGGTTTAAAATTCCAAAAAATAATTAAAATATAACGATACATTCATACGATTAAACAATAAAAATAAATTATTATAAACTATAAAACAATCTCTTTAAATATGAAATATACGGTTGTGTGAAAATGAATTGTATCTATATATAGAACATGTTTATTTATAAGAAAATAAAAGTTTGAAAAACGTTTCTGCCCAATGTTGAATTTTGTTTACAACCACAATGTTAAATATTTGATAAATTGCATTTTCAATACAATCAATAAAAAGTTATTTCAAATTGTAATATTTTTTGGGGTTTAGAAAGATCAACATTTGTCAAAATTATTAAAGGAATTAAACAAAAACCATGTTTTATATATAGCAATGCAAATTTAAGGGAAAATGAAACATTTAAAAAAAATTAAAATGTACAACTTTGAAACTTGAATATCACAAATATTTTGATAAATATAAAAAATAATTTCTATTAACATGAAAAGTATGTTAATATATAAAAAATAACTATATATATATAATACTATTATGAATATAATTTCATGTTAAATAAATCTTAATTTTCTTCTTACATAATTATATATAATGTTATATATGGATATATGTGATATATAAAATTTAGATACATATTTTGAGATATTTTCTTTAATTAAAATAAGTATTTTTTAATTGAATTTAATCAATTAAATATAATTCTATATAATTATTAAGAAATTGGTTAAGCCCAAATAACAACTATATATATATCACAAATAACCAAAGTACATGAATATACAAATTGATGTATAGTCTGAATGCATAATTTTTAGCCCATTAAAAATTACAAAAAATTAATAAATATTTCTTATATTTTTATTTATTATTTTTTATATGTGCAATATGGGCGTCAAATCAAGATCGTAAAATATTATTAATTTGATATATTATACGTCAAAAATGGATCAAAACAAAAGTTATTATTTCTTTTTAAAAAATAAAAAGATAAATACAATAATTAATATAGTACACACAAAATTGGAAAGTTAATTTTACATAGATCAATTTTTATATCATTTTAAAAATGATTATTTAAAGAAAGTTGACTACCAAAAAATAAAATATCAAATTTATATCACTTCTTATTTTTACATATACTAGTGTTTGACCAAGAATGCAATGCACGGATGTATTGCGTTGGATCATATAAGATCTATTGTGTTGGATCATAAATTGGATAGATATAAAAAATTTAATTTTAATAAAATATCAATTGTAAAAACATATTTAAATCTAATTAATTAATCAAATTAAAGCACTACATTTAAAAATTATAAATTTTAGAATACATCTATGTACACTACATTCATCGTTTGCTTTTTTTTTTGATTCATCGTCATCATAAACTAATATATTTAAACCCTTATGATTGGTGACTCGAGAAACAACAACTTATAATCGAACATGACTGAATATCAAATTCTTCAAATACAACTCGATATGGAGAGAGATTGTCCTTGGCGCTTCTTTATAGTCATGGCAGACGATGCAATTATAGGAAGCTGTCTTCGTTGAAACTTGAAGGGGAAATTGAGGTCCGACTGGGTTAGTGTCATTCCTAGAATCAACATCTTATGACACATATTCGTTCCAAATAAAATCTTAGCTTGAAACATGTTCGAAAGCAAGCTTCGTAATGAAATTTATAATTATTCTTGAAAAATATAATTGTATTTGTTATGTATAGATTCTACAAAAAAAACAATCATCTATATAATTTACAAAGAAATTTAAATTTCACAAGTATTTATCGCCTACTTATTATTATAGTAATATATTTGAAACTTTTAAATAAATTGAATTAAAAACATAATTATAATAATACATATTTTTATTATTATTCATTTATTTTAAAATTATAAAATATATAATTGTTATGAAAATATATAGATGTTTAAAAATAAATTATTAAAATCAGATATTTGTACATTAATTTTATAGCAATATATTATAACTGTAAATTTTTAATTATATTAACTGAATTTAATTTTTTAATAGTATTAAAAGTTTGATGATTAATTATTAGGATTCGATATGCTAATTTTATATATAGATTTCAGTTGTACCTTAATTTTATTTAATAATATAAATATAAATTATTTCCCAAGAAATTTCTAATAATTCCAATTCATTGGAAAATGCAAAAGATATTAAAAATAAATTTCATATGATTATTTTATTCTATAACTTATATAACTCAATAGGATTATTTAATCCAATTCATGCAATAGATAATATGTCATAGTAAATTAATACATATATCAATATTTTTGTTAAATTTATATATTTAAATCAAATTAAAAAAATATATATGATTTTTTTATAAAAATATTTTGATACCCCATTGCAAAGAACACACTTTTATATCTTGGCATTAAATTGAGATTCAAGGTTACTACATCCAGTTTATTTATTTATTTTTATCTTATTTAATTCAAATATTTGTGAAATTTTGAATCCTACGAAAATGACATGTCAAAAGTTTGGACAAAATTACGCTCCTACCCTTTTTTGGACAAATTTATCCTCCTTCAAAAATTTTTGGACTTTTTACGATGGGGTTTCAAACATGTTTCTCCTAATCAAATTTCGGTGAAAAAATAAATTTTGTCTGTTAAATAATCCATTTTATACTCGAAATTTTTAAAAAAATAAGAAATATACACATAAAACAACACATATTAAAACCAAAAACACAATTCACTTTTTGATCAAATACATGAAAACATACATGGAAACAACCAAGAAACATTATAGAAATAAACCAAAAACAATATAAAAACACCATATGAGCAAAAAGAGCTTAAAAATATGTAAAAATTATATTTAAACATCGAAAACTACATGAAACAACAAAGAAACATAAGAACAACATTAAAAACGCTATGGAAACAACCCAAAACAACGTAAAAAATATTAAAAACACCACATAAATAAAAATAGCTTTGAAATAGATAAAAACTATATCTACACATTGAAAATTACATGAAACAACAAAAAAATTATTCGAACAGTATTTAAAATATTATAAAACAACACATAAACAATATAAAAAAATGTACCAATCAATAAATGAACAAAAAGTAGCATAAAAATAGGTAAAAGTTGTTTTTAAACATCGAAACAACAAATAAATAACAAAGAAACAATTTTAAATAGCATTGAAATAACATATATGACATATAAAACAATATAGGAACAAGAAAAACAAAAAAAACGTAAAAATAATCAAAAAATATGCGGGAGCGTAAAAAAGGAAACAAATAGGTACAAAAGTGATAAGAGCGTATTTGGTGGTTTTTTCAAAAGTTGAGGTATTTCAGTAATTTCTCAAAAATAATTAATTTGCAAGACCCACCAAAAGAAAATTCGCGAATAACTCGATTGGTAATATCACAAATAGTCATTAATAATATCTCAAATAATATTTTTTTACATCCAATTTATATGGTTTAACACGATGAACTTAATACGGTCCAACACAACACACCCCGTTCATCGCACGGGTAAAAAATACTAGTTATTTTTTTATAGTAATAAAGAAAAAGGGGGAGAAAATTCAACATACTATTTCCAATGACTTATCTTTATATTTTTATATATATATATATATATAATCAAACAAACAAGTACTACGTAAGCAATAGAAAATAATAAATAAGCAAACATTATATACAAAGTGAAAACAAACTAGTATTAAGTAGGCAATAACAACTATTAAATAAGCAAATATTATATACTAAATGAGCAACAACTAGTACTAAATAAGCAATATCATATACTAAATAAAGCAAATATTATATAATATGTTAAAACAAACTAGTACTAAGTAGGCAATAAGAAATATTTAATAAATAAACATTGTGTACTAAATGAGCAATAAATAGAACTAAGTAAACAATAATAAATATTAAATAGCAAACAAAATGTACTAAATAAGCAATAAGCAATTGCTAAGTAAGCAATAAAAATTACTAATAAGAGATTATTCCATAATAAATGAGCAATAAACTAGTGCTAACTATTCAATAAAAAATACTAAAATAAGTAAGAAAAAAACATTGTATAACAACTCGAATTAACACTCATGAATAGAGCCGTGCAAAATTGGTCGGCTACTGATAGGGTCGCCCAACCACTGTATATATAAGCTGGGTTGGGCCTTGCTTTTTAAGGCCCGAAAAAATGGTCCGATCCAATAGGCCCATCGAGCCAATCGGGCTCGGGCCAAAAAAGCACGTTTTTTTCGGTCTGGCCCGAGCCCGAAATTATTTTATATAAAAAAAAAATCTTGCTCCAGGTGACCCAGTTCTTAGAAATAGTGTTATTCTTCATGACACGTCAATTAGTAGAATGTATTTAATACATTAAATTCTAACAAAGTAATAAAAAATGGAGAATTTACCCTTACCTTATCCCAGTGTTTGCTGCAGTGCCGTGTGATATCACATATGGCTAATAAGTTAAGCTCATATAAACCACTTTGACCAAGAAAATTTAATAACAAAACGTTTTTCAAATTAAAGCACAAACCCACTTTTTACAATTTTAAAACATAAACAGAACGCTACTATCCAGGCTTCTAGCCCACAAACTAAGGCAGAAAATTTTAAAACATAGAACAGTTACCAATATTATTGCCTCCTGATTTATCCAACTAAATGTTAGATAAATGTTTTTATCATGATTTTGTTTAACTGTGTTTTTACACCAAAACAATGTTTCTAAATATTGTCCAAATACTCCCGATTGATCTAAAATATTTTTACTAATTTTTCAAAGTATTTATTGAAGTTTATTTTCGACAAAAATTGGATAACACTTCTGTCTCATGTTCGACCGATTGCCCTATAGGGGAACCCGTGTCTGAAGTTGATTTTTGAAACAGAAACTTGAAGGTCGAACTTTTGCAAGAGGTTGACCGGTCGACTGGTGTCTGAAGATTGGTCTAAACTTTGCAAACTCTCTGTATTGATTTTTTGATAGGGCCAACCGGTCCAGGTAGGGTCCGCCGGTCAGACCCCATGTCGACCGGTCGCCCTGTGTAATTCTGTGCGATTATTTTCAAACTCTTATTTCTATTCGACCGGTCGCCCTATGTTTTTGACAGCAAACTATCCGTTGAGCCTGCAGACATCTTTTCCTCATTTTAGGGGGTTGATTTCTAATAGCTATAATCTTGATTTTAATTGCATTTTTTTTTGTAGAAATCAGTCTCCAAGAAGGAGCTTATGTCTGGAAATCAATCCAAGACCTCTCCTATAAATACAGGAAGCATTGAAGCAACAAGATACAATACAACAACACAAGCAAATACATACAAGCAAACACTTTGTTCTTCATTGTTATAATTCTTGTTGTAATAGTCTAAGCTCTTGCAATTGCACATTTTGAGGTCTAGGCTTTTATTCTTGATTATACTTGCACTCAAAGGTTGTATACTTCTTTATCGAGTTGTAATCTTGAATTTTGTCAATCATCCAAAACAAGATATCATTGTTGTTGTTCTTGTGGTAAGAGCACACTTGGGTGATCTTAGGTGTTGAAGAGTGTGGTACTCTTCATAGGTGAAAGAAGATTGTGGTAATCTTCTAAGACGTGTTGTAAGAAGATTGTGGCAATCTTCAAAGGTGGTGGTGTAATAGTTTTGGTAACTATTAATAAAATGCTTTTTCCTTTTCAAATCCATCCCAAGAGATCTTGGGGTGGTAGAGCACGTACCCTAGGTGGGGCAAAGCTCTATAAATCATTGTGTGTGTTGTTTATTTTCTGCATTTATATTCTTGCTTTCATCTTCATATTCAAAAAAGAGGGCAAAACTCAAAAAATCGGCATAATCTATTCACCTCCCTCTAGATTATCGTAGCCACTTGGACTAACAAGTGGTATCAGAGTCAAACTCTTTGGCTAGCTCGTTTAACATCGCGAGTAAAGATGAACAATCCATGTCTACGAACGAAGCCTACCTCACCATCGGCGCCTCCACCAACAAGCCACCGCTATTCGACGCCAACAACTACGCATTTTGGAAAGACCGAATGGAGTACTTTCTACAAGGGTGCGGATTTGACATATGGAATGCCGTTACTGAAGGGGTTGATCAACCAACCAAGAAATTGGAGGATGGCACCTCGGTTCTCAAAACTTTCAAGGAATTTGATGACAACGACAAGAAGTCATTCTCTCTAAACGGTAAGGCCTTGAATATTTTACATTGTTCACTCATCACATCGAGTACAACCGTATTCGAGGAATAAGGTCCGCACATGAAGTATGGGAAAAATTAGAAACCATCTATGAGGGCACAAAGAAAGTAAAGCAACCAAGAAAAACAATGCTTGTGAAAGACTTTGAAAATTTCAATATGCATGATGGTGAAAGCATATCAAAAATGGTGGAAAGCCTTAACAACATTGTCAATCCTCTTGTGGCTCTCGGGAAGGTCATCTCCGAAGAAGACAAGGTGACTAAGGTATTGAACGCTCTTCCCGGCTCATGGTCCGAAAAGGTGACGGCTATCACAGAAGCACAAAATCTCGAAACACTCAAGTTCAATGAGCTCATTGGGAACCTCCTCATATATGAAGTCTATCTTAAATAGAGAAAAAATTCCAAACCATCCACCTCTCAATCGGTTACGCAAAATATTCCTAAAGGCTTAACATCTTCTTCTAATAATGTATATTGTGCTAGTGACGAAGATGACGAGGGGATGGCCGCACTTGTTCGGAAATTTGCAAAATTTGTGAATAAAAATAAGACAAGAAAACCGAGAGACAACTCGTGTTTTAAATGCGGAAAATCAAGGGCACTACATTGCCGATGGCCCGGAAGCTAGCGGAGGAGGAGCAAAAGAAGAAAAAGCCTTTTTCCGAAAAAGAAGGCTCTAAATGCGGATGTCAAAACTTGGGATGAACTACTCGCCACATTCGACGAGGAAGGAGATACCGAACATGGTCTTATGGCCATAGCGATGAAAATAACGAGTTACGCCTAACTCTTCAACTTCTTCCTTAGTTGATGAATTGCAATGTGATTTTGATGAATTGCAAAATGAGTTTCAAAATTTGATTGTTAAATACAAGACTTTGAAAAAGGAGTATAAAGAGCTTAAATTAGAAAAAGGATAAATTATTTACTTCTTATGAATCTATTGATCATGCTCATGCTATTACTCTTACAAAAGTCCGTACTCTTGAAACCAAAAAACAAACGCTCACAAATGATATTGAAAATTTGAAAAAGGATGTGCTTCGATTTAATTTAATCACGGATAAAGTTACAAAAATTCTAGATGCTCAAAGAGGTGAGCATTCAAAATTAGGACTTGGTTACAAACCTTTTCAAAATATTTTCAAGAAAAATGACCAAGGTCCGACTTTCATACGTGCTAGTAGTTCCAATAATCTTGTTTGTTTTTATTGTGGTAAAATTGGACACTATGCTAGTAATTGTAAATTGAAAAATAATTTTAGCTATTATTGGAGACTCAAAGGTCTAGGCTAACCCCCATGGACTTCAACATTATAGGATACCTAAAAACAATTCATTTGTAGGTAATAAGGGCTATAACACAAATGAAGGATTCAAAATGGCTCGTGGACAGCGGGTGTTCGCGCCATATGACCGGAAAGAGAGAACTTTTTACCAACATCAAGCTCCAAGAAGAGGGTATGGTCATGTTTGGGAATAACAAAGGAAGAATTCTTGGAAATGGAGAAATTGGTAACTCTTCTTTCTCTCTTAGTAATGTTCTTTATGTTGAAGGGCTTAAGTTTAATTTGATAAGTGATAGCCAACTTTGTGATTCAAATTATAATGTTATTTTCAATAAAAAAATGCCTTATTGTTAAAAATGATGAAATTATTTGTGAAGCAAATAGAAAAGACAATCTTTACAAAATTTGCACAAGTGATTTGGTTAGTCAAAATGTTTCTTGTCTTGTCGCCAATAATGATTTAACTAGTCTATGACATAGGCGACTTGGACATGTTGGATACAAAAATTTGCAAACTATTTACAAAAACCAACATGTAAAAGGACTGCCCAAATTGAATTTTGAAAATCTTAGCTTATGTGACACTTGTCAAAAGAACAAATTAGTTAAAAGTAGTTTTAAGCCCAAAAATAAAATTTTCGCAACCAAACCCTACAATAACTTTACCTTGATTTGTATGGGGATATTGGTACGGCTAGTTTAAGTGGAAAACATTACACCTTTGTTATAGTCAATGATTTTTCTAGATATACTTGGGCTATTTTTCTTACCAATAAAAGCGATGCCGTTAATGAGTTTGTTAAGTTGTGTAAACTTATTGAAAATGAAAAGGAAGATACTATCAAGTCTATTCAAAGTGATCGAGGTGGTGAATTTGATGGAGAATTTAGAGTCTTTTGTGAAACCAAAGGATATGCTCATAATTTTTCGGCTCCAAGAACACCTCAACAAAATGGAGTAGCCGAAAGAAAGAATCGAACACTTCAAGAAATGAGTCGGTCTATGCTCAATGAATTTTCACTTCCAATATATTTTTGGGCCGAAGCCGTAAGTACCGCATGCTATGTTATTAATCGTGTTTATCTTCGTCCTAAATTGAATAAAACACCGTATGGGTTTTGGAAAGGAAGAACTCCAAATATTAGTTATTTCAAAATATTTGGATGTAAGTGTTTTATTTTGAATACTAAGGATCAATTAGACACACTTGATCCTACGGCCAATGAAGGAATATTTATGGGGTACTCTATCAAAAGCAAAGCATATCGGGTTTACAATAAGACTAGTATGGTTATTGAAGAATCTATCCAAGTCAAATTCAATGAAGCTTCGGGTGTTGAAAGGATACCCAATGATGATAGTGATGAAGAGAATGTTATTGAACCAATTGTTGAAGATGATGCTCAAAATGATCAACCTTCTACTTCAAATGATCAACCTTCAACCTCAAATGTTCCTCAAGAAGACAAAGGTGATACTTCGGATCTTCCCGTGGCATTGAAATTTAAGGGAGATCACCCAAAAGATCTCATTATTGGTGATCCCCTTGATATATAAAGTGATGACTAGAAGAAAATTTGCCGAGAAAGCTCTTATATCTCAAAAAGAGCCTAAAAATGCTAAGAAAGCTATTGAAGATGAGGATTAGTTTTTAGAAATGCAAGAGGAGTTGAATCAATTTGAAAGTAATGATGTTTGGGAATTAGTACCTTATCCTCCATCACAAACAATTATTGGTACAAAATGGGTATTTCGGAACAAACTCGGTGACCAAGGCAATATTGTTCGAAAGAAATCAAGGTTAGTAGCTCAAGGTTATTGTCAAGAAGAAGGTATTGACTATGATGAAGTTTTTGCACGCGTAGCAAGTTTAGAAGCTTTTCGTATTTTACTTGCCTATTCTTGTTTTAAAAATTTCAAGCTTTACCAAATGGATGTTAAATCCACATTTTTAAATGGCTTTATTCAAGAAGAAGTCTATGTAAAACAACCTCCGGGTTTGAAATTCTTTCTAGGCCAAATGATGTTTATAAGCTTAAAAAGGCCTTATATGGTTTAAAACAAGCACCCCGTGCATGGTATGAAAGACTTAGCTCTTTTCTTTTATAGAATATATTACAAGAGGTAAAGTTGATACTAATTTATTTGTTTTTGAAAAAAGGCAAGATTGCTTATTAGTGCAAATTTATGTTGATGATATTATATTTGGTGCTACTAATGAATTCTCAAAGAAATTTTCTAAGTTAATGCAAGGTGAATTCGATATGACTATGATGAGGGAGCTAAATTTCTTCCTTGGACTTCAAATTAAGCAATGCCAAGAGCGTATTTACATTTCACAATCAAAGTATACAAAGGAACTTTTGAAAAAGTTCGGCATTAAAGAAGGAAGAACCGTCACTACTCCGGTGGTAACCAATATCAAGTTAGACAAAGATGAAAAAGGCAAATAGGTTGATGAATCCAAGTATCGAAGTATGATTGATAGTTTACTTTATTTAACCTCAAGTAGACCGAATATTCTTCATGTCGTATGCCTGTGTGCTCGTTTTCAAAGCAATCCCAAAGAATCTCATATGAGTGCCATTAAAAGGATTTTTCGATATTTGAAAGGCACTATCTCTTATGGTTTATTTTATCCAAAGAATGAAAATATTTCTCTTAAAGGATATAGTGATTCGGACTATGCGGAAAATATTGATATTCGCAAAAGTACTTCCGGATCATGTCAATTTTTAGGCGATTGCCTAGTGTCTTGGTTTTCAAAGAAACAAAATTGTGTTTCACTTTCAACGACCGAAGCCGAATACATTTCCGCGGCCTTTTGTTGTACCCAATTGCTTTGGATGTGATGACACCCGAGCCGAGTTGGAAGCAAATTAGTCCACGTGGCCATTCAGCACATGGACATGTGGGACCCACAGGCCAACGCAGATCGAGATGATGACGTCAACTACCAACCTGATGACATCATGAATTGGGCTCGGTTCCCCCGGGCCCAATCTTGGCGGGAAATTTATGGCGGGAAATTTAAAGTATAACCATCCAGTTAAGGAAGGCTAAGTGCATCATTAGCACGAGTAAGCTGACACTTGTCAGCATAACAACCAGACGAGTCGACAAGTGGCAAACACTTGGCCCGCATGCATGCTTAGAGAAGGACAAATGTCCCTTTAAAATTATTTTAGTGTTAAGTGTAATAGTGGTTATTAAAAACCCACTAATGAGATGGGTATAAATAGGGCCTCATTTATGAGGAAAAGGACAAAGAGAGAAATACTAGAGAAAACGTTTGTAAAACAACGCGTCAGAAAAGCAAAACCAACCGTAAAACATTCTCGCTTTCGGCATCATATATAAAAAGCGAATTAGCCCCGAATTAAAGTCTATTTCCATTTCCACGTATTACATCTTCAAATATTTTTCTTGTTGACTAAAACGCACGTCAACAAATTGGCGCTAGAAGGAGGGCCCGTTTAGGTCCAGTCCGAATTCCAAGCTAAGTCACGTGAAGTCAGGTAAAACTTGTGTTAACTCTTTCGAAGTAGACAAAATGAGTCAGCAAACTCGAAACGCTCATGTAACCGAAGATCCACCTCTGAATAATCAAACTGGCCAAACTACCAATGGCCAGAACGTGCCCCCGACCGAAGCGGGGAGCACGACTTTATTCCCCTTTGCTCAACTTATCGCAAATCCCACTTTTGTCCAACAAATGAACCAACTCATCTCCCAAACGCTCGCAACTACTAATTCACATATACAACCTCCACCTCCCGTAGATACTCATCCGCGCAACCCCCATTAAATAACCCCCAATAAATGTTAATGTTAACCTCACATCCCCGCACCTCCCGTGATGAAGGCCAGGAAGCGGTTCGGCAATGAGCAGCGCAGTCGCCGTGATAGAAGACGACCGCGCGAAGACAACGAAGAACAGAGCCGCGTGGCGGAGTCGCAACCGGAGCCCACACGCCATCGTCGCACCCGCTCTGTGTTCGCAGGACGGCTGGGGCTCGATCCTCTTCGCCCCACCCAATCAATAAGCTCCAGGCTCCGGTTTCCAGATGAAAGAGAGCTGGGAAGGGCCAATCAAACCTAGGGGCCTACCCCACTGGAGGAACGAGAGGCGGAAATCTTGCGTCTTTGCCGCCGGTTAAACGAGTTGGAGGACGGTCCGGAAGAAGCCCAACATCAAAGGCCGCATCAGGTAACAAGCCGGTCTTCCATTGTATCACCTTTCGCTCCTAGCATTCTGTCAACCCCGCTACCGCCGAAGCTCAAAATCCCACAGGTCGGTCTATACAACGGCGAGACCGACCCAACAACACACATCCACAAATACTTAGCGTGGATGGAGCTTTACATCCCTAGTGATGCCATTCTCTGCAGGCATGTTAGATAAATGTTTTTATCATGATTTTGATGGTTTTGTTCAAATAAGTTTTTAAACCAAAACAATATCCCTAAATGTTGTCTAAATACTTCCGATCGATTTAAAATGTTTTTACTATTTTTAGGAGTATATCTTAGAGTTTATTTTCGATAAAAAATTGGACAACACATTTGTTTTAGGCTCGACCTGGCCGCCCTATAGGGCAACCCGTACTGAGTTGAGTTTTGAAATAGAAAATGGGACGTAAAAAAATGGAGAGGGCGACGGTGCACTGGGAGCGACCCTCTTGGTTCGATCTTCTCTGTTTCAGTAAATCCTTGAGTCCAACCGGTCTGACTAAGGGCGGCGGTCGCACCCCCTTCGATTGGTCCCCCGTGTTAAAATTCACAGAATTCAATTTCAATCTTATCTCTGCGCGACCGGTCGAACCCCTATTTATCAAAGCAAACTATCCGTTGCGTTTTTGAACTGACTTTTCCCTATTTTGTGGGATTGATTTCTAACAGCTATATTGATCATTTTAAATGGTTTCTTTTGCAGCAAATCACTCCCCAAGGAGGAGCCAATGTCCGGAAATGAAAGTCAAGTCCTCTCCTATAAATAGAGGCTTCATTCAAGCAACAAGACACAACACTCTACACAAGCAAAGAGCAATTGAGCAAACACTTTCATAAATCTTGTTGTATTAGCCTAAGCACTTTCATTTGCACAAATTTGAGGTCTAGGCTTTCAATTCTTGATTACACTTGTACTCATTTTGTATCAATCATTATTGAGTTGTAATCTTGATTTTGGTCATCATTCAACACAAGACATCCTTGTGAGTATTCTTGTGGTAAGAATACACTTGGGTGATCTAGGTGATAGGTGTTTGAAGGTTGTGGTAATCTTCAAAGGTGTTGTAAGAGGGTTGTGGTAATCCTCAAGGTGGTGAAAGAGGGTTGTGGTAATCCTCAAGGTGTTGTATTAATTTTTGGTAAATTAATAAAATCTTTTTTTCTTTTTGAAATCCATCCCAGGATATCTTGGGGTGGTAGTAGATTAGGCCCTGGGTGGGTTGAACTACTATAAATCGACGTGTGCTATTTACTTTCAAAGATTTAGCATTTCATTTTTGCTTGAGTCTTTCAAAAGAGGGCAAAATCTAAAAACCGGATAATCTATTCACCCCTAGATTATTGTAGCCACTTGGACTAACAAGTGGTATCGAGCCAAACTCTTTGGCTATCTCGTTCCGAGTAAAGAGGAAAGATCCATGGCTACACATGATGCTCATCTCACCACCGCATGACCTCCACCAACAAGCCACCACTATTCAACGCCAACAACTACGCATTTTGGAATGTGGTCATTGAAGGAGTTGATCAACCAACCAAGAAATCGGAGAATGGCACCTTGACTCCTAAACCTTTCAAGGAGTTCGATGAAAACGACAAAAGGCTTTCTCTCTAAACGGTAAGGCCTTAAATATTTTGCATTGTTCTCTTACGGCTAAAAGTACAATCGCATAAGAGGCATAAGGTCGGCACATGAGGTTTGGGAAAAATTGGAGACAATTTATGAAGGGACTAAGAAGGTCAAGCAAGCAAGAAAGACCATGCTTGTTAAAGACTTTGAAAACTTTAACATGCATGATGGAGAAAACATTTCCAAGATGGTGGAAAGGCTTGATAATATTGTCAATCCTCTTGTGGCCCTTGGTAAAGTCATTTCGAAGAAGACAAGATGACTAAGGTATTGAATGCTCTTCCGGCTCATGGTCCGAAAAATAACGGCAATCACGGAGGCACAAAACCTTGAGACACTCAAGTTTGACGAGCTCATTGGAAACCTCCTCATCTATGAAGTCTATCTCAAGGAGAGGAAAAATTCCAAACCATCCATAAATCAATTGGGTATGCAAATTAATCCTAAAGGTCTTGCTTTTTCTTCTAATAATGCATACTATGATAATGATGATGATGATGAGGAGACGACCGCACTTGTTCGAAAATTTGCAAAATTTGTGAATAAAAATGAAGCGAGAAAACCAAGAGATAATGCTTGCTTTAAATGCGGAAAACCCGGGCACTTCATTGCCGATTGCCCAAAGCTCGATGAAGAGGAGCAAAAGAAAAAGAAGGCTCTAAACGCGGAGGTCAAAACATGGGATGAACTACTCGAAACAACCGATGAGGAAGGAGAAACCGAACACGGTCTCATGGCCATAGACGATGAAAACAATGAGGTGATAGGGGCTATAACAACAATGGAAGATTCAAAATGGCTCGTGGACAGCGGATGTTCACGCCATATGACCGGGAGGAGAGAACTTTTTACCAACATCAAGCTCCAAGAAGAGGGTATGGTCATGTTCGGCAATGGCAAAGGAAAAATTCTTGGAAATGGAGAAATTGGTAACTCTTCTTTCTCTCTTAGTAATGTTCTTTTAGTTGAAGGGCTTAAGTTTAATTTGATAAGTGTTAGCCAACTTTGTGATTCAAATTATGATGTTTCCTTTAATAAAGAAAAATGTCTTATACTTAAAAATGGTGAAATTATTTGTGAAGCAAATAGAAAAGGCAATCTTTACAAAATTTGTACAAGTGATTTGGTTAGTCAAAATGTTTCTTGTTTACTCGCCAATAATGATTTAACTAGTTTATGGCATAGGCGACTTGGACATGTTGGATACAAGAATTTGAAAAATATTTACAAAAACCAACATGTGAAAGGACTCCCCAAATTGAATTTTGAAAATCTTGGCTCATGTGACACTTGTCAAAAGAACAAATTAGTTAAAAGTAGTTTTAAGCCAAAAATAAAATTTCCACAACCAAACCCCTACAAATGCTTCACCTTGATTTGTATGGGGATATTGGTACAACTAGTCTAAGTGGAAAACATTACACTTTTGTTATCGTCGATGATTTTTCTAGATATACTTGGGCTCTTTTTCTTACCAAAAAAGCGATGCCGTTTATGAGTTTGTTAAGTTGTGTAGACTTATTGAGAATGAAAAGGAAGACACTATCAAGTCTATTCAAGCGATCGAGGTGGAGAATTTGACGGTGAATTTAGAGTATTTTGTGAAACCAAAGGATATGCTCATAATTTTTCGGCTCCAAGGACACCTCAACAAAATGGAGTAGTCGAAAGGAAAAATCGGACATTACAAGAGATGAGTCGGTCCATGCTCAATGAATTTTCACTTCCAAAAATTTTTGGGCCGAAGCCGTAAGTACCGCTTGCTATGTCATTAATCGAGTTTATATTCGTCCTAAAATGAATAAAACTCCATATGAGCTTTGGAAAGGTAGAACTCCAAATATTAGTTATTTCAAGATATTTGGTTGTAATGCTTTATTTTGAATACCAAGGATCAATTGGACAAACTTGATCCTAAGGCCGATGAAGGGATTTTTATGGGATATTCAACAAAAAGCAAAGCATATCGGGTTTACAATAAGACTAGTGGAGTTGTTGAAGAATCCATCCATGTCAAATTTAATGAAGCTTCGGGGTTGAAAGAATACCTAATGATGAAAGCGATGAAGAAGATATTATTGAACAAATTGTTCAAATTGATGATCAACCGTCTACATCAAATGATCAACCGTCCACTTCAAATGATCCTCAAGAAGATAGAGGTGATATCTCGGATCTTCCCGTTGCATTGAAATTTAAGGAGATCACCCAAAAGATCTTATTATTGGTGATCACATTGACAAAGTGATGACCCGGAGAAAATTTGCCGAGAAAGCTCTTATTTCTCAAAAAGAGCCTAAAAATGCTAAAGAGGCCATTGAGGATGAGGATTGGTTCTTAGAAATGCAAGAGGAGTTAAATCAATTTGAAAGAAATGATGTATGGAAATTAGTACCTTGTCCTCCATCTCAAACTATTATTGGTACAAAATGGGTATTCAGAACAAACTTGATGATCAAGGCAACATTGTTCAAGTAAGGCAAGTTTAGTAGCTCAAGGGTATTGTCAAGAAGAAGGTATTGACTATGATGAAACATTTGCACCGTAGCACGTTTAGAAGCTATTCGTATTTTACTTGCCTATTCTTGTTTTAAAAATTTCAAACTTTACCAAATGGATGTTAAATCCGCTTTCTTAAATGGTATTATTCAAGAAGAAGTCTATGTAAAACAACCTCCGGGGTGTGAAAATTTTTCTAGGCCTAATGATGTTTATAAACTTAAATAGGCATTGTATGGTTTAAAACAAGCACTCCGTGCATGGTATGATAGACTTAGTTCTTTTCTTTTACAAAATGGTTTTATAAGAGGTAAAGTTGATACAACTCTCTTTGTTTTTGAAAAAGGGCAAGATTGTTTACTTGTGCAAATTTATGTTGATGATATTATCTTTGGTGCTACTAATGATTCTTTGTGCAAGAAATTCTCTAAGTTGATGGAAGGAGAATTTGAAATGAGCATGATGGGGAGCTCAACTTCTTTCTTGGACTCCAAATTAAGCAATGTCAAGAAGGTATTTATATTTCACAATCTAAGTATACAAAAGAACTTTTGAAAAAGTTCGGCATTGAAGAAGGAAGAACTGTCTCTACTCCCATGGCAACAAATGTCAAAATTGACAAAGATGAGAAAAGGCAAGTCCATGGATGAATCAAAGTATCGAGGTATGATTGGTAGTTTACTTTATTTAACCGCTAGTAGATCGGACATTCTTCATGCCATATGCCTATGTGCTCATTTTCAAAGCAATCCCAAAGAATCTCATATGAGTGACGTTAAAAGGATTTTTCGATATTTGAAAGGCACCATTCAATATGGTTTATTTTATCCAAAGAATGAAAATTTTTCTCTTAAAGGTTATAGTGATTCGGATTATGCGGGAAATATTGATGATCGGAAAAGTACTCCGGATCATGTCAATTTTTAGGCGATTGCCTAGTTTCTTGGTTTTCAAAGAAGCAAAACGTGTTTCTCTTTCAACGGCCGGCCGAATATATTTCCGCCGCATTTTGTTGTACTCAACTTCTTTGGATGAAACAAACCTTAGCGGATTATAAATGCTCATTTGAAAACGCACCTATCTTTTGTGATAATATATCCGCTATAAATATTGCTCAAAACCCGGTTCATCACAACCGTACTAAAGATATTGAGATTCGACATCATTTTCTAAGGGATTGTGTTTGAAAACGAAAAATTGAGATATCTTTTGTACCATCTCAAGATCAATTAGCGGACATTTTCACAAAACCGCTATCTTCCGAGACTTTTGCATCAATACGAGCTCGGTTAGGCATAATGCATATTGAATGAGGCTTACGCTTGCATTTTGCACGTTTTTAAAACTTAGGGGCGAAAAATTGGATTTTTGGTTGAAAATTCGAATTTTGGACAAACCGACAAAACAGTGGGATAAATAGGTTGAGGGCAACCGGTCGCCCTCAACGTCGACGGTCTCCCCGAGCTATATTTTGGATTAAAACGGTTCTATCTTCAAAGATTCGCCATTTTAGCTTATTTTGGTCATTTTTCGTCCTCTTTGCCAAATACACACAATTTTCACTCAAAATTGATTTTCATGCATTCTAAGCACAACTTGGATCTTATATATCATGTTTATCATCATCATAGCTCATCTTCTCTAATCAAATGGTAAGAATTTTCCTTACTTTGCTCAATTGGGTTGAACCCTTGAGTTTATGGCTTTCTTGTATAATTCTTGATATATTTTGCATATGATCTTGTTGAGCTCTGCTATTATGTTGTTTTGTATGATGTTTGATGTAATTTGGTGATAAATTTTTTAGCTTGAATCATTTACAAGAGCTATATACAACTTCTTTTAATTTTTACGCCCACAAAGTGTTCGATAAAATGTCGCAATGAAAATTTCAACTTCTACATAATTCTCTTGCTTTCAAAAGTCTTCTATACTTATTGAGATCATGTTTTGGCAAACAAAACGAGTGTATGAGCTCTTCATGATATATTTCTCCCATTTTCCTTGGATTTTAAGTATAAAATTGCTCAATGGTTGATAAACCGTCTCTTTTGCGCACTTTGATTTACTTGTATGATGTTTTTATCCTCCTAACATTCTTTTTGATGATTCCAAAGGGGAGAAACAGAAATTGGATCGTTAGCCAAAAGAAGCTATTAAAAGCTCGCAATAAAAGCTATAAGCGATGGCTTTCTAAAGCCAAGAATACCTAGTCCATGGCTTGTATTATGGACTCAATTGCAAAAGATTATAAGTATAGTGACGGGGGTAGCTTCTTAGCTCATGATGTCTATATGCATCTTATATAAGCATGTTATAGCTTGTCTTCTAACTTATAATAATTGTTTGTTGATATGCTCATAGATAGGGGAGCATTGTATGAAATACTTTTAACGGATAGTTTACTTGTAAAACCGGAAAATTTATTTGTTTTTCAAATCGTCCTTGAGAAAATTGTTTTGGTTTGTAATCATTAAAAGGGGGAGTTTGTTAGATAAATGTTTTTATCATGATTTTGATGATTTTGTTCAAATAAGTTTTTAAACCAAAACAATGTCCCTAAATGTTGTCTAAATACTTCCGATCGATTTAAAATGTTTTTACTATTTTTCGGAGTATTTCTTAGAGTTTATTTTCGATAAAAAATTGGACAACACATTTGTTTCAGCTCGACTAGGCCGCCCTATAGGGCAACCCGTGCACTGAGTTGAGTTTTGAAACAGAAAATGGGACGTAAGAAAAAATGGAGAGGCGGACCGGTCGACCCACGGGCGCCGTGCACTGGGAGCAACCCTCTTGGTTGATCTTCTCTGTTTCAGTAAATCCTTCGAGTCCAACCGAGTCACGACTAAGGGCGACGGTCGCACCCCCTTCGACCGGCCGGTCCCCCTGTATTTAAAATTCGCAGAATTCAATTTCAATATTATCTCTGCGCGACCGGTCGAACCCCTGTTTATCAAAGAAACTATCCATTGCGTTTTGCATGACTTTTCCCTATTTTGTGGGATTGATTTCTAACAGCTATATTGATCATTTTAAATGGTTTCTTTTGCAGCAAATCACTCCCCAAGGAGGAACCAATGTCCGGAAATGAAAGCCAAGTCCTCTCCTATAAATAGAGGCTTCATTCAAGCAACAAGAGACAACACTCTACACAAGCAAAGAGCAATTGAGTAAACACTTTCATAAATCTTGTTGTATTAGCCTAAGCACTTTCATTTGCACAAATTTGAGGTCTAGGCTTTCAATTCTTGATTACACTTGTACTCATTTTGTATCAATCATTATTGAGTTGTAATCTTGATTTTGGTCATCATTCAACACAAGACATCCTTGTGAGTATTCTTGTGGTAAGAATACACTTGGGTGATCTAGGTGATAGGTGTTTGAAGGTTGTGGTAATCTTCAAAGGTGTTGTAAGAGGGTTGTGGTAATCCTCAAGGTGGTGAAAGAGGGTTGTGGTAATCCTCAAGGTGTTGTATTAATTTTTGGTAAATTAATAAAAATTTTTTTCTTTTTGAAATCCATCCGGATATCTTTGGGGTGGTAGTAGATTAGGCCCAGGTGGGTTGAACTACTATAAATCGACGTGTGCTATTTACTTTCCGCATTTAGCATTTCATTTTTGCTTGAGTCTTTCGAAAAAGAGGGCAAAATCTGAAAAACCGGATAATCTATTCACCCCCCCTCTAGATTATTGTAGCCACTTGGACTAATAGGGCATTCCCGTTAACGTTGGGCGGCCGAGCCCATCGTTGGTTTAGACCGCCGCAAGGGTCCATCCGTTCTTGGGGCGACTTGGCCCCGCGTTCAGCCGCATTTTCTTACTTCTAAAGTCCGAGTTTACAGAAAGATTCCCTTGTAAATATTAACCTAGGAAAACATGAGCCCTTAAAGAGTTATATAGCTCGGTTCAATAAACAGTCCGAGAAATGGAGCTAGTCTCGGACGACACCATTTTGATTGCAGCCATGGCCGGCCTCGCCCCCGAGACATGGTTGATTATTCTATCCATGAATCGGGGCGACCTCGTATCAAGAATTTCTTATCCGCGCGGAGCGCCATATCTCAAGGCGGAAGAAGCCATGGCAAGTCAACGCCTCGACCAAGGCGGGGGCGTGAAGAAGATGGAAAGAAAGGAAAGCGCCAGGATCGGGGTCGGGTTTCAGGCCTTTTTCAGAAAACCCGGCCACCGGATATAAGGCCCGCCAGGAAGTGCGAGCCAAAGTTGCCGCGCTAAGGAGTGCTCTGACCCACACTCCTTCAGCGATATGGAACGAGATCTGGTCTTAATTTGTTGCCTTGGCTCGGCCTTTGAAGGTCGAGCTCGCTAAATGGATGCACGAAGATATCTGCGCTTATCACAAATCGATAGGCCATGATACGACAGAGTGTCGAGACCTCATCGAGAAATCATGTGCATCGCAAAGGGGTGGGTTGAAGAGGTACGTCCACGAGCTACTGCCACCACCAGCGCTCGCTCCGGGTGTAAATCCGGAGCGATTGATGAATCCAGCTCACCTACCATTGCCTCCGAATGAGAATCAAGGTAGCGAGATTCTGATGATGTCCAGTGTGAATAGAATTAACACCAATGCGGCTGAGGATAGCCGCTGGAACAGAAAAAGGAAAGCAAATGTCAGACAAGCCGCCCACACTGAAAGACAGGTTCGGGTGGTAGAAATTGGAGAAGGCCAATCGACGGGCCATTTCGTCTTCTCGGACATGGATGTCGACCAGGTGGTCCATCCTCATTTCGACCCCCTAGTCATCACAGCACCTATCATGGGCATCCCGGTCCACAGGATTCTGATCGACTCAGGAAGCTATTCGTCAGTAATTTATGTCCGAGCTTTTAGAAGGTTGAATGTGGACGACAGCTACATTCGTCCATGTAATGATAGTATTTTGGGATTTGGTGGAGGAAGGATTATCCCACTCGGGGAGGTGGACCTTCCCATCCAGATGGGACAGGGATTGCATAAGCGAACCGTCATCACCACATTCAAAATCAACGCCAATTCAGAGTATAATGCGATTATTGGAAGGCCGCTACTTTACCATCTAAAAGCAGTCGTTTCAATATATCATTTCTGTGTGAAATTCCCCACCCCGGATGGAGAAGCCATCCACAAAGGGAACCAGAGGGAGTCGCGAGAATGCTCTCTTAAGCTCTGCCCAGCGGAGATCAACGTGGTAGAAAGAGAGGAAACTAGTGGGACGGCGAAGAATGACCCGGGAGAGAAAGCTGAGCCCGAGCGGGAAGAGATGGTTGTTTCAGAAAGTGGTCCAGGTAGACGACCTGGAAAGAAACCAATGGTGGAGGATGGGAAAGAAGAGGTAGAGCCGGAAAACTAGCCGGCGGTAGAGGATGAGCTGCCCCTGCAGAAAAAAGAGGGGCAGAGTAAGAAAAGGAAACATGCGGAACCAATCGAACAGGTCGACACAGTCAATGTTGACGAACAACATGGAAGACGCCAATTACGTATTGGCCATGACCTCCAAGAACCATTCTGGTTGGAATTGATCGAGTTCCTCAAAAATAATCTTGACGTCTTTGCATGGACGCATTCTGACATGTCAGGAATCGATCCCAAACACGCATGCCACTGTCTCAATATAGACCTCACATTTTCGTAGGTAATCCGAGAAAAGGTGTAACCTCGCCCCGACAGGTAGGTCGCCCCGGAGGCTGAGGTCAATAAGTTACTTGACAACCAGTTTATCCGGGAGGCCCTCTACCCTCGTTGGGTGGCCAACCCCGTGTTAGTAAAGAAGAGCAATGGTTTGTGGCGCCTTTGTGTGGATTTTACCGACCTCAATAAGGCGTGCCCCAAGGACGATTATCCTTTGCCCAACATCGATTACATGGTAGATGCCACATAGGACATGAACTTATGAGTTTTATAGATGCATACTCGTGGATATAATCAAATTTGGATGCATCAGGATGACAAGAAGAATACGTCGTTTTCTCCGCTCATGGCGTGTCTCGCTATAAGATGATGCCCTTTGGGTTGAAGAACGCCGGGGTGACCTACCAAAGGTTAGTTAATAAAATGTTTGAGGAATTGATAGGTCGAACCATGGAAGTTTATGTAGATGACATGTTAGTGAAGTCCTTGTACATATCTCGATCATCTTAATGATCTTAATAAAATGTTTGCCATTTTGCGAGAGTATAAGATGATGTTAAATCCAAAAAGTGCACCTTCGGGGTCGATTCGGGTAAATATTTTGGGTTATATGGTTAGCTTGAGAGGGGAATCGAGGCCAACCCGGATAAAATAAAAGCCATAATTGATCTTGAACCCCTAATTCCGTCAAAAGAGTGCAAAGCTTGACAAGCCGACTAAGCATACTGAAACGATTCGTATCACGGTCCACGGATAAATGTAAACCTTTCTTCGAAATCATAAAGAAAAATAAGAACTTTGAGTGGACCGAACAGACACAGGCCACTTTTGAGTCACTCAAACAACACTTAGCCTCAATCCCTGTGCTACAAAAATCGACCCGGGGGGAAGACTTATATATGTACCTCGCGGTCTCCGAGTACGCAGTCAGCTCGGTGCTGATTAGATTGGATAACTCTATTCAACATCCAATCTATTACACAAGCCAAGCGTTGCATGACGCCGAACTCGATACCCACCTATGGAGAAGCGGCTACTCACGGGTCATTTCGCCCAAAAACTGGCGTCCATACTTTTTGGAGCACAAAATCGTGGTCCCGACCAATTACCCATTGAAGCAAGTATTGCACCGACCGGACACTTCAGGTCGGATGATTAAATGGGCTGTCGAGCTCAGCCAGTTCGACATTTTATACGAGCCACGCATACAGCAATTAAAGGGCAAGCGTTGGTTGACTTCCTAGCCGAGTTCACACCTTCCATCCGGCCTAGAGGTGGTTGAAGATCAAGAGTGGAAGTTGTTCGTCGATGGCTCTTCCACCGCAGCCGAGCGAGGCGGCGGGATCGTGATAATCGATCCAAAACACAAGTGCACGCCGGCTCGCGTCGTGCGGTTCCAAATCTCGGCGACAAACAACGGCGAAGTACAAAGCACTCTGGCAGGATCGAAATGGCAAAGATCAATGGGCCTAAACGATTGTTAGTACACATCGATTCACGATTGGTGGTCCATCAGGTTAATGGCGAATACGAGGCGAAAGAAAGAAAATTGTTCGATATCTCGAACTTGGTCAAGAAAAAACTTTCACATTTCAAAGCAGAGGTCTTGCTGTTCTCGAATCGAAAATATGCAAGCGGATGCCCTGGCTCGGTTGGCCTCCAAATGAACCGAGCGTGATTGCGGATGTAACCATCACTCGCTTGTCCACTCCGTCACTCAATTCGCAAAAGATACATGCTAACGAAGTGACCGAGCGACTGGATGACTCCTATCATCCAAAGATTTAGAGAAATGAATTTAGCCGTAAGACAAGAACGAGGCTAGAACGTTGCGGACTCGGCAAACTCCGCTCACACCGGTAGATGGTATTTTGTACAAGTGTGGATACTCCGCCCCGCTCCTTCCGGTGCCTATCGTAAATGCACGCGGACTACGTGCTTCGGGAGGTACATGAAGGTATATGCGAAATCACGGGGCCAAACATGGCTTACAAGTTGATACGACAAGGGTACTAATGGCTGTCCCTCAAGAAGGACGCGACCACCTTGTCAAAAATGCGAAAGATGTCAAAGATTTGCGCCACAAGTTAGGTACCACTCGAACAACTTACGTCCATATTCACCGCGGGTCGCTTGCCAAATGGGGAATGGACCTCATCGCCCACTCCCCACCGGCAAAGGGGCGTGAGATATGCCATTGTGGCGGTGGATTATTTTACAAAATGGGCCAAAGTGGAACCCCTGGCGAAGATAGATGAAGAAAGATTGTTAACTTCGTATGGAAATCCATTATATGTAGGTTTGGGATACCATACTCGATTGTCACAGATAATGGGAAACAATTTGATAACAGGAGGTTTTGAAATTTTTGTGAAGGATTCCACATTAAAAATCATTTCTCGACCCTGTATCACCCACAGTCCAATGTTCAGGTCGAAGCGGTGAATAAAATACTTAAGTATACTCTGAAGGCGAGGTTGGAGGAATCTAAAGGTAATTGGCCCGAGGAGCTGCCCGGTGTATTGTGGTCGTACAGAACAATGCACCGAGCGGCCACGGGGGAGACACCCTTTTCATTGGCTTACGGAACTGAGGCTATCATCCCTGTTGAAATCAGAGCCCCTACTTTTAGAGTTGCAAATTTCTCCGAAGAAAACAATGATGCTGCGCTCTGAGCCGATCTGGGCCTACTGGAGGAGAAAAGATGCAAATCTTGAGATGAGAACACTGTATACAAACAAAGGAGTGAAAGGTACTACAACTCAAAAGTAAAGGAAAGAAGGTTTTTGGTCGGCGACCTCGTTCTAAAGAGAGTGACTGGGATTGAACCCAGCCCATTAAAACCGACCAGGAAGGTCAGATTCCGGTCGAGAAGGTCATGTTGAATAGAGCGTTCGAGCTTGAGTACCTAAGTGGGGAAAAGTTTGCACATCCATGGAATGTATCATATCTTAAGAGGTACTATCAATAAAATACCCAGTTTGTGATTCAGATACAATCTTAAGGGTTTATCCTTTCATCTGATATTCTGTGAGCTCTCTAAAAGGGGGCAATTTTTATTTGCCCCGGCCAAGTGTCGAGCGCCATTTCATTTGCCTCGGCCAAGATCCGAGCGCTGTTTCAATCGCCTCGGCCAAGTGCCAAGCGTCGACTGCTCGTCTCGGGTACGTCCCTTGCACGTTTAAATAAGGAGAAACTCGCCCAAAAGGTGATTCTACCCAAAACAAAGACTCGGCTTAAGTTCCGAGCACAAGACTTGACAAAATGATTCCAGGCAATCAAAGCCCACAACTCGTGCCATTCGAGCACTCAAAACCGAGCCCTATACTTAGAAAAATAAAAGAAGGCAGACAGAGCAGAAGCCATACAACAAGAAAGGAAGGACGAGCATAATACTTAGCAAAAATTTAAATGCGTACACGGGTGACTGAAAGAAAATTCATTCAAACAGCAAAGTATTTACATTGGGGGGCCGGAGCCCATTACAACAAGAAGCCCAAGGCCAACTAGCCTACCCAAAAAAGGAAAATACAAAAACAAAAAACTTCAAAAGGGAAAAACATCAAGTCCCGGCGGGAGGAGGGATCCCAACGGGCTCACTGGAAGTCACTTCTTCCTCAGGAGGGGGTGCGTCTTGGCCACCGGCAGTCTCGGCAAAGTGGGGACGAAGGGTATCAAGGTCAGCATCCAACTGGGCAAGCTCCACCTCGAGCTCAGCTACGGTCCGGTCAGCCTTGAGATCCTGGAGGATTTCCCGATCTTTGGTTGCGTGCCCGCAAGTCAAAGATAAAGGCATATTCTCTCAATTCTTATAAGTCCGGACGGCCTCCACTCGAGCCTCCTCAACCTGCTTACAGGAGGCTTCTTCTGCCTCCCTGTGCGCCTCGGCTACGCGCCTTTTCGTCTCCTCGGCGCGGGCGGCAGTTGCTTTCTCCAACTCCGTGACCCTCGGCCCGAGTTCTTTCTCGGCACTTTATGGGCTCGATCCCGCTCGGCCTCGGCCCTCACGGCAGCCTCTCTCTCTCATGATTGGCCCTGGCCGCCTCCTCTTCCCGAGTCTTCAAGGACTTCGCACTTCGACAGACGGCATGAGCATCTTGCAAATCCCGGTGGCGCCTCTCCAAGTCTTCCATCCCACCAATCATGTGCTAGAGGATCCCGGTGATGCGACCGGATAGCCCCATGACACACGGGCATGTTCCTTCCAACCGGTCTCCGAGCGTGCAATTGCTCAATACTTGTGGTCCATGCCGCGCGGCCACATCCCCCGGCAAGACGCCCAAAGATCCGGAAGATTTTTTACTTGTTCGTCGGTGGGCGTGGAACACCTCACGAACTCCAAGAACCACCGAGGTTGCAACCCGCCATCCCGTCGCACATCTTCTCCCTCTCTCGGATTCGGGGATAAAGTGACCCTCCCGGCTAATGTCGCCCCGAGAAGGTCCTCGGACCCCGCCTATTGGAATATGCGCGGGGAGAGGTACCGGTGGGGCGACCCTCCGTCTCCGGGGTACCTCGGCCATGCGTTTACCGGCCCCGGATCTCCTCTCTGCAGCCGCCTCGGCAAAGATCCAGGCGATCTGCGGCCGCCCGGTCCTCCGGTGGCAAGGTGTTTCATATCTGCGGAGGTGGGCGAAGACATCCACGCCCACCCCGCAAGAAACATCGACTAAGTAAAGAACAAAAAACAATGAGAAAAACAAAAAAAAAGGAAAAAGGATTCAAGAATTGCCAATAAACATATACGTTGGGCCCTAGTTGCTCCCGGCCGCTCAGGAGTCCGCACTTGCTCGGTCGGCAGGGGGTGTTCGTACGGGAGGACTAGCTGTCGCCGGGACGGCATCGCCGCCCGCTCGCACAAAGCCGCCCTTTGCACGGATTTTGTCCCCTCTCAGCCTTTGGAGGGCTCCTCTCAGGCTCTTCATTGGCCTCCTCTTCCACCACCACCGCCTCTCTCTCGGCCTCCTCCCCGGCCCGGGATCGGTAGGCAAAACAGACGCTTGGTCGGGCCGCATGATGACGAGCCTCGGTGGTCGTTCTCGATCCTCTTGTCCCTCTGGCCTATGTCCTGGATATTATAAAGCTGTCGGACAAAAGCGGCCGATAGTGGGCTGGCAGAGGGTCGGTTCTCTGAACAAAGCAAGAAACTAAGGTCAGATAGGCCCAAAAAAAAAGAAGAAAATAAAGAAGGAAAAGGAGAAAATAATGCACTTACTAAAACTGTATGTGAAATCTGAAGGGGGGTGGAGGACCGTTCCCTCCACCCCGACGCGAGTTTGCCACTCGCCACTCACCCAAAACCACTTATCCTTCCACTCCTTTAAGGACTGTGGAAGGCCTTCAACCAGCCCGTCCGGATACCCGGGCCTGGTATGTGCGTAGTACCACCTGCACGGCCGCCCCGCCCGTAGTCGACAGTGGTCGCCTGCATTTAATAGCTCGTTCATCTCCGCAAACTTGGGACAGGGATACCCTTCCAAGTGGAACAACACCAATAGTCCGATAATCCGCCCCCAAGTCAAAGGGTGCACCTGCGACAAGGAGAGGCCCCACTTGCGAAACCACCGCGTGAGCACCAACGGCAATGGGAATCGCAGCCCATACAGGAGGCTATGGGTATATACATCCATACATCCTTCAGTTGGGTGCTCGGGACACTCCACGCCATCCGGCCACCAGAAAGTAACGTTAGCCGGGATCCTATATTTCTGGTGTAAGGCGCCCACCTCACGGACCGTCAGCATGCTTGGTATGTCGTTTTGATCCGAGGGTCTCCACCCAGCCTCCGCACGCAAGGGGGGCCCTCCTCCGCGCCGACCATCCCCATGACGATGGCCCACCGGCCCTATGGGCCTTTCAGCCCTCGAACCTTCAGAGGCCTCACCACCCCCCTCTTCCTGCTCATGTTCTCGTGGATTCATGTCCTTTTCTTCCCCTCATTGATTATTTTGGGGATCGGTATTCAAAGCTTCTTCACTGGAATCTTCATAGGCTAATCCAGGCTCGTAGAAAACACCCTCTCGATAGATGGTGAATGGCACAGGGTCGAAAATCGTGTGCATCTGCTCCAATGGAGTCTCGGATGGAGGCGTATGACTTGAACTCAAAATTTCAACAAAGACTTGGATGTGAGATGAATTTCTTCGAATGGAGAAAAGGAAACCGAGGGATCGAAGGGGGTCTTCGATTTCAACCCCTACACTGTAGCTACGACTCCGACTATCTTCGAAAGAAGACATGTATTTGAAACAAAGGAAATAAAGAAGGTTTTTGGGAAAAATACCTAACTTTGAAGCCTCGAACCCTAAGGACCGACCGGAAATCCCGCTCTCTCTCAAAGGATCCGCTCGGAAGATTATGAATGCAAAAGTGTAGAATGGGAAGTGAAAGGGGTATTTATAGGTTAAATTCCATCGAAAAATGGGACCCCAACTCAAAAAATGTGTCCTTTCAGTCTCAAAAGCTGTCAAAAACATCATAAACGTCACGTCCCCATGTTCCGCTGACAGAGTTGGTCCAACCAAGAGCCGCCACGTGTTCGCCATCATGATACTACAATTAATGCGCCGTTTCAGGCATTAACTGCTAAACGACAGGTGTCAGGGAAGGATGACTTTTGAGGTTTCCTCATCCCCATTAAAAGCTAATGATTAACATTAAAGTTTAAATCCGACTTCAGACTCTTGGAGTTAAACTTGGGGGCCATTGATGACACCCGAGCCGAGCTGGAAGCAAATTAGTCCACATGGCCATTCAGCACATGGACATGTGGGACCCACAGTGCCAATACATGGTCGAGCTAATGACGTCAACTACCGACTGATGATGTCATGAATTGGGCTCGGTTCCCGAGCCCAATCTTGGCGGGAAATTTATGGCGGGAAATTTAAAGGATAACCATCCAGTTAAGGAAGGCTAAGTGCATCATTAGCACGAGTAAGCTGACACTTGTCAGCATAACAACCAGACGAGTCGAAAGAGGCAAACACTTGGCCCGCATGCATGCTTAGAGAAGGACAAGTGTCCCTTTAAAATTATTTTCGTGTTAAGTGTAATAGTTGTTATTAAAAACCCACTAATGAGATGGGTATAAATAAGGCCTCATTATGAGGAAAAGGACAAGAGAGAAATACTAGAGAAAATGCTTGTAAAATGACGTGCGTAAAAGCAAAACCGACCGAAACTTTCTGCTCGACATCATATATAAAAAGCGCATTAGCCTCGAATTAAAGTCTATTTCCATTTCCACGTATTACATCTTCAAATATTTTGCTTGTTGACTAAAACGCACGTCAACAGGATGAAACAAACCTTAGCGGACTATAAATGTTCTTTTGAAAATGTCCCTATTTTTTATGATAACACGTTCGCTATAAATATTGCTCAAAACCCGGTTCATCATAAGCTGTACTAAACATATCGAGGTTCGTCATTATTTTCTAAGGGATTGTATTTCCAAACAAAAAATTGAGATGTCTTCTGTTCCATCCCAAGATCAATTAGCGGATACTTTTACAAAATCGCTATCCTCCGATATTTTTGCTTCGTTGGGAAATTATTTTGTAGATTTTGATGAATGCCATGTAAAACTTAGAATAGGAAGTTGGCACCCCATTTTTTGTTGTAAATCGCATTGTAATAGATAGGCTGGTCAATTTGAGTTAAATCGACTATGCCTAAACATGCAAGAAGACAATCGGAGACTAGAAGGAAGACTCACATTGCGAGACAATTTGAGTATGGCAAAGAAGAGAAGACGGGAACCTGATCAAGGTGCAACCGAGATGCACGTTGAGTGAAGCATCGATTAAGTCAACTCAAGATGACCAAGTCTCGAGTTGAAGTGACAAGAGTCATCAAATGATTGGAAGTCGACTCGAAGTCACCTGGGGGATGTGAAGAACATGCGGTCAAGTCAAGACAATCGAAAGAGATCCGTTGCCGTAAATCAAGAGAATTACTTAAACAAGTAATACCTCCATACTACCTTTCTTGAAGTGCTCGATCCCGGAAGCGTGCAAAAGGAATAAACCAATGGGAAGCACGCACCATGTCGAACTACGAAAAGTCAAGAACAATTCATACGAGGAAGTGGCAATTCCAAGGACTACAACAAGACAAGCCAACGACCACAAGTGACTTTCAAAAATAAGCCTATCTCTTCAACGGGCAGATTTTTGAAAGATCACTATAAAAGGCTGAGGAATAACTCTGAGAGAAGGTTACCTGAACCACGAACATTCAAGAAAACATTTGAACGTAACCTAAGATATTCTCAAATCATTCTAGATTAATCCTCAAGCCTACATTACGAAGGAAATCAATCCAACACTCACTGTGAAGGAAAGATAACTTCAATCGGTTGAAGAGGAAGTTTTTGAAGAAACAAAGGGTCTACATTCCACGGAGGATTGTAGGAAGGTTCAAGGTCGAACCGGTCTCAAGTTTTTGGAGGGCTTCGTGATCAAATCCAAGGAGCTTGAGCAAATGGGCTGTAGTAGCAAGGTAGTCGCCTGTGTGTAGAAGCCGAGTCGCACGAGAAGCCACGTTTGCATGACCAAGGCATCTCGATCGAGTCCCAAAGGATCAAGTTAGTGTGTGATCAAAACTTGTATCCGGATTTGTTACCACTCGTATCTTGATCAATACTTAGTGGATTCCTCCAGGAGTTGGAGAAGAGAGGAGTAGAAGAATTACCCCATCTTCGAACCTCTATAAAAACTTATCGTGTCATTTACATTTCAAAGACTTTAATTCCTACATTTTATTTATTTAACTCTGTTGATAAATTTGCCATCCTATTGATAATCAACGTGTGCTAAAACCAAGTATTAAAACAACTTAACCAAATTCAAGGGTGTTAAGTCTTCCACGAAAACAAATCACAAATCGAGTTAAGTCTTTTGTAACACCCTTACCCTTGTAACACGTATTTATATCATATAAATATATAAATCATAGGCAGCACAGTTGCGTTGCGCATGAGATTAATATATTAATCATCAGTTATAACCTTTTCTTAATCAAGCGGAAGCATTTACTCAAAATGATTTAGCAGCACTCGTTCACATATGTGCATTCATCCATATTACACAACATTAACGACCGTGCCTTTTTATATACAGATCAAAAACAAAACTCCCTATATGATATGCAAATGATGAGCTGAGGGAGAAGGATGGGAATCCACCGGCCGACCTTTGATCCATGCTTTTAACTTTTGTCACACCTCACGGATCACCTTTTATCTACAGCAACTAAAAATTGACAACATTGCATTTGGTGAGTTGCAAGCTCAGCAAGTATAATCCAATAACAAGTTATTTAACATCACACAAGCATATTGTCACAATCACAATCATTTCACACTCTTTGTTCATAATATTCATAACCACATAAATGCACGTGCTTAGTCATATTCTTTTTTTTTTTTGTTATGGGCAACTAATACCAAGAATAAATCGTGATCACGAAGATGGCCATGACACTGTAATTCTTTATTTCACGTAGAGTTCGGTGAACTCGGGGTGGCCGTACGGTACTCTGTAATCCAGAAATTCTGGATGACTGTAATTCTGTGATTCAAGGTCATTAGTGGCCATAACAGAATCCATTAATCTCTGATGAATGCATTTCCATAATCACATATTTGCTTTCCGTATCAATAACATCGAGAGAGATCGCATATCTCATTTCCATATCAATAACATCATTGGAGATCACATATCTCAATTCCATTTCAATGTCATCACAGAGAATCATGCAATTCACATTAGGGCTCGATAAGCTACTAATTGTTGTAGCCAAATAAGTAAACAATTCTTTCCAACACACTAATCATATAATCACACAAGTCAAATAACAAGCTAAAAGATTATACTCACAATTGGTGTCCTTATCTGGCCCCTATTTGGCCTTGTTCGCTCCTTTATCGAGATCTTGGCCTATTAACAAATTAAAAATACATAACTAATTTTAGAACCAATAATTAATGTTTGCTGAAATATAAATATAACATTTATTATCTTTAAGATCCTAATTGAATTGATTCTTATATCCACTAATTTACGGTATGTATGAATTGATCAAATCTATTATTATCCTAACTAGTTAATCACATATCTTAATCCAAATTCATTATATACTTAAAAACAACTAAGAAAATTCTATCACAATTCATCAACCTAGGTCATAGAAATTACTTGAGCATACAACAGAATTACTATTTCTTTTATAAGGCTATTGACCGCAATCATTTTTTTTTTCACACTCCAGGTTCTTAAAATCAACTACCTTATTAACTTTTTGTTTTTGAAATATTACAAACACGTTCTTCTTTTTTTTTTTTTGCTACAAGTTACAACAAAATATATGTTGATATTTCTTTTTATTTTAAGAGACCTAATTAATATTATTCATAGCTCAATGATAAGCACGTCTTAATTAGATTACATCATCTTGTTTTATTCTTTAAACAAACATATACATATATTGTTTATATGAAACTTACAAGTGTAGTTACTTATAAATTAATTCGTTAATATGTAATTATAAAGAATTAACTATCAATCTAATGACTTGAGAAGGAATGTTCCAATATATTAGGCTTATGAAATTAAACAATAATTCCCAGCCTAGTATTAATAATCTTTATTAACACCAAATAGGCATGGTCTTCTAAGTTCAAATTTAATAATAAAGATAAAATTGTAAATGAGTTAACTCTATACAAACAATTATAGAAAACAATTACCCGATCATTTAGATGCAATATCCTTGATTCGGTAGCCAAAGTGCTTTACTTTGTATGTGTCTATATTTTGTTTCTCATCTAATTAACATATTAGGTAGACTAGTACATGGCTTATCTACTAAGGAATAAAGCGGCATATATATTTTATTTCATAATAGACTATTACGTGTAATAACTTGATTAAATGTCATATACGATGTAGAAACCATCTCATATAATTTTTGAGGTTGTACACGTGTGATTAGCACACAACACATATATTATAGCTAGCGTATAGGTATGTATCTATATTATATATATATATTGATATATGTAATCATGTTAAAACATATTATTTCTAATATTCTTTTTAATGTGATTATTAAATATCAAAATGCGTGTAATTATGTCTATGAATGATTAACCATGATAATTAAAATGTCACGTTTTGGGTTATGACAATTCTCTCCCCCCTTAAAAATTTCGTCCTCGAAATTTGTACATAATATCGATAAATAACCACGGATATTGATCTCTCATATGTTGTTCTGTTTCCCATGTAGCTTCTTCTCTAGAATGATTTTTCCACAATACTTTTACCAATGGAATCCCTCGATTGCGAAGTTGCTTTTCTTTGTACCCCACTATTTCAACTGGTTCCTCAATATAACTTAAATTATCAAAGAACTTCAATTGGTTCATCTCAAGAACATGTGACGGGTCCGTCGATGACCGAACGAAGCATACTAACATGGAACACATTATGAATCTGAGATAATTCAGGTGGTAAGGCAAGCCTATAAGCTAATGGTCCCACCTTTTCAAGTATTTCATAAGGGCCGATATAACGAGGACTTAGTTTACCTTTCTTTCCAAATCCGAGAATACCCTTCCTGGGGAGACACGGAGAAATACTTTCTCACCAACTTTATATTCCATTTCCGCCTATGTTGATCAATATAACTCTTTTGCCTATCTTGAGCTGCTTTTAATCGACTTTTAACTATTTTGACTTTTCAATCTGTGTCTTGAATCGATCCAGGGCCTTCCAAGAATCGTATTCCCTCTTCATCCAAACATCCGGATTTTCGCATTTCCTACCATATAATGCTTCATAAGGCGCCATACCAATGTTTGCTATGATGTTGATTATTGTATGCAAATTCCATCAACGCAATGTATTCATCCCAAGAACCTTTAAATTCGAACACAAGCACGAAGCATATCCTGCAGAGTCCGAATAGTTCTTTCGATTGCCCATCTGTTTGTGGATGAAATCAGATCTTGAAATGTAACCTAGTACCTAATGCTGTTGTAAGCTACCCCAAAATCTAGATGTAAAACGAGGATCACGATCTGAAACAATAGACAAGGGTACACCATGTAGTTTAACAATCTCATTTACATATCGTTTCGCCGATTTTCTAGAGTAGAACCCCATCTAAATGGTAAAAAGTGAGTCGACTTTGTTAGGCGGTCTACAATAACCCAAATCAAGCGTCATTTTTCCCTGTCAGCAGACCATAAAGGAAATCCATAGTAATACGCTCCCACTTCCAAACAGAATAGGTAATGGATGCAATTTGCTCATCGGTGCCACGATGCTCCGCTTTAATCATTGGCAAGTTAAACATTTCAAACATACTCGCTACATCTTTCTTCATTCCGGGCCACCAATAATGGCTTTTTAAGGTCCGATACATTTTTGTACTACTGGGTGCATTGCATATGGTGCAGTATGAGCCTCTTCCATTATCTCATGCCTTAAGCCATCAACATCAGGGACACAAAGTCGATTATTGATCGTCAAACTACCATCACTATTCAGAACAAATGATGTACTATTTCCTTGTTTCACTTTTTCGGCAATACTGGTCAGTTTATCATCACGAAATTGTGCTTGTTTAATTCTTTCAATCATCATAGGACGAACACCAAGTGAAGCACATAAAACACCCATGTCATTTATATTCAATTCAACATTCATCTTCCTCATATCTAGTAGATACGGTAAAGCATGCACCGAGAGATAAGAAACAGTACCATAAGATTTTCGGCTCAAAGCATCAGCAACAACATTAGCTTTCCCTGGATGATATTCGATAGTACAATCATAATCTTTCAGCAATTCAAGCCATCTTCTCTGACGCATGTTCAACTCTTTCTGACTCAATAAGTATTTCAAGCTTTTATGATCAGTGAAAATTTGAAATGTAGAACCATATAGATAATGTCTCCATATCTTTAAAGCAAACACAACCGCAGCTAGCTCAAGGTCATGAGTAGGATAAGACATCTCGTATGGTTTAAGTTGTCTAGACGCATACGCAATAACCTTACCGTGTTGCATTAAAACACATCCTAAACCTTGATAAGAAGCGTCACTGTAAACAACGAATCCATCAGTACCTGAAGGAATAGTCAAAACTGGGGCAGTGGTAAGCCTCTTCTTTAACTCTTCAAAACTCTTTTGGCAACTATCTGTCCATTTGAAAGAAACATCTTTTCGTAGTAATTTTGTCAGTGGAGTTGCAATAAGCGAAAAATTCTCAACAAATCGTCGATAGTATCCGGCTAAACCTAGAAAACTACGAACTCGTAACACTTTTGGGTTTTCCCACTTGATCATCGCTTCGATTTTCTCGTGGATCAACTTTAATCCCGTCACCGTAAAAACAACGTGTCCCAAAAAGATTACTTGATCTAACAAAAATTCGCATTTATCGAGTTTTGCATACAATTGTTTCTCTCGCAAGGTTTGCAACACAATTCTCAAATGTTGTTCGTGTTCCTCAAACAGATTTAGAATATACCAAGATATCATCAATAAAGACAATAACAAATTTATCTAGATAGGGTCTAAACACATTATTCATTAATGCCATAAATACGGGTGCATTAGTCGGTCAAACGGCATTACAAAAACTCGTAATGGCCATACCTAGTCCGAAAGCTATTTGTTTTTGAAATGTCGACCCGCAATCTTCAATCTGGTGATATCCTCGATCTCAAATCAATCTTTGAGAAAACTCTAGCACCTTGCAAATCGATCAAATAAATCATCTATCCTAGGTAATGGATATTTATTCTTTCTTGTTACTCGGTTTAAGCTGCCGATAATCTATACACAATCTCAAAGTGTACCATCTTTCTTTTTAACAAACAACACGGGTGCACCCCATGGCGAAACACTCGGTCTAATATATCCTTTATCCAACAGTTCTTGTAGCTGGGTCTTTAATTCTTGTAACTCAACAGGTGCCATTCGATAAGGAGGGATAGAAATTGGCGTTGTACCAGGTTGTAATTCAATGGTGAACTCTATATCTCTATCTGGAGGTAATCCAGGGTAAATCATCGGGAAATACATCCGGATACTCTTTAACCCATTTGGAGTGTCTTCAAGTTTCAAACCACATAAACGTGTGTCTATTACGTGGGCTAAGTAACATTCGCAGCCTTTCTTAATCATTTTAAAAGCTGTAGATGCAGATATTATACATGTAGGCAAAATTTCTCTTTCCCCTTTAAATACAATCTGCGTCTGATCAGGAAGCTCTAACGATATCTCTTTTGTAAAACAATCTAGTTTAGCATGGTGTTCGGTTAACCAATCCATACCCAAAATCACATCGAAATCTCTTAAAGGCATAACAAGTAAGCTAGCACTCAATTCTGATTCGTCGATCAAAATTTTGCAATCACGATATACAGTATTTACAATCACCACATTCCCTACTGGGGTTCGAACCAGTAAATCATAGCCTAATGTTTCTGGTTTATTACCCAAATGTGATGCAAATGATTGTGAAACAAATGAATGTGTTGCTCCTGGATCAAATAAAACATAAGCATTTGTATCAGAGATTGAGAGATTACCAGTAACTACGGTTGGTGCAGCTTTAGCTTCTTCCTGTGTCATAGCAAAAACTCGAGTGGACCTTGTTGTCCGCTCGCTTGACTTTCTTCGGACCAACGCCTCTTCCTACATCGAATCTTCCTCGACCCTACCTCTATTAGGGTTGAAACCACTAAATCTAGTTTGCTCAACGTGGGTTCCTCGCGTGGTTTTATGCAATTCCTTGCTATATGTCCAGTTCACCACATCTAAAACATTTTCCTGTAAGCAATCTACATTCTCCATAATGATTCTTACCACAATGTGCACATGTGGGAACTGGTGGTGTAGAACCAACACTCTTACTGGCTGATGTTGCGCCCCTAAAACTACCACTTTTTGAACTACTCGGGAAACTCCTCTGTGTAGGCGCCGTAAATTCCTTTCTAGTTCTAAATCCTCCCGTTTCATCATCACCCCGCTCTTCTTATTATCTTGAAAGTTTTGTTTTGATTTAGTTTTCAATTTCTCAAGACGTACATCGCAGCTGACTCTCACTTACTATAAGACTCCATATCTGTGGGTGTAATACGATTTCGAATAGCAAACCGGAGTCCAGATTCAAATCTAGTACATTTCTTCTTTTCCGTGGCTATCATATGTGGGGCATAATGAGAAAGCTGATTAAACAACACTTCATATTCAAAGCAACTGATCGACTTCCCTGTTTAAGTTCAAGAAACTCTTTTTCTTTCTGATCCCTATAAACCTCTGGCAAGTACGTATCATGAAATTCTCTTAGAAAATCATCCCATGTTAATACGGTGGCTGAGCAGTACTATCGGGTATAGTCTCCCACCAATCATACGCATTTCCTGGAGGAGTGATATTTGCATAATCAAACTTTTCTTCAGGAGTACATTTCATCAAATTCAAAACCCTTTCGATTCGTTTCAACCATGTTTCGCCTCCATTTGGATCGAGTAGTACCCACAAAATCCACGACTCCCATTTTTCTAAGTTTATCATACTTTCGTTCCCGTGGTTGGTGGATTTACTGGTGTAGGTATGGTGGATATGCAAAATGAGCGGGTATTCCATGTACAATATGTAGGTGAATGAGATGAGTGTGACTGCGCTCGCTCCTTCCTTCCTCCGTGAACACTTTGCTCATCATTATGTACATGTGCTTCTTGACTCACAACCCTTTGCCTAAAATATGACAGTAAATTATAACATTTGTATAACATTTAATGATAATGCACATGTCATGCCATGGTCTCAGTAACCCTACCCCGCTCGATACCAAACTAAAATGTAACACCCTTACCCTTGTAACACGTATTTATATCATATAAAAATATAAATCATAGGCAACACAGCTGCGTTGCGCATGAGATTAATATATTAATCATCAGTTATAACCTTTTCTTAATCAAGCGGAAGCATTTACTCAAAATGATTTAGCAGCACTCGTTCACATATGTGCATTCATCCATATTACACAACATTAACGACCGTGCCTTTTTTATATACAGATCAAAAACAAAACTCCCTATATGATATGCAAATGATGAGTTGAGGGAGAAGGATGGGAATCCAGCCGGCCGACCTTTGATCCATGCTTTTAACTTCTGTCACACCTCACGGATCACCTTTTATCTACAACAACTAAAAATTGATAACATTGCATTTGGTGAGTTGCAAGCTCAAAGAAGTATAATCCAATAACAAGTTATTTAACATCACACAAGCATATTGTCACAATCACAATCATTTCACACTCTTTGTTCATAATATTCATAACCACATAAATGCACGTGCTTAGTCATATTCTTTTACTGTTATGGGCCAACTAATACCAAGAATAAATCGTGATCACGAAGATGGCCATGGCACTCTGTAATTCTTTATTTCACGTAGAGTTCGATGAACTCGGGGTGGCCGTACGGTACTCTGTAATCCAGAAATTCTGGATGACTGTAATTCTGTGATTCAAGGTCATTAGTGGCCATAACAGAATCCATTAATCTCTGATGAATGCATTTCCATAATCACATATTTGCTTTCCGTATCAATAACATCAGTAGAGATCGCATATCTCATTTCCATATCAATAACATCATTGGAGATCACATATCTCAATTCCATTTCAATGTCATCACAGAGAATCATGCAATTCACATTAGGGCACGATAAGCTACTAATTGTTGTAGCCAAATAAGTAAACAATTCTTTCCAACACACTAATCATATAATCACACAAGTCAAATAACAAGCTAAAAGATTATACTCACAATTGGTGTCCTTATCTGGCCCCTATTTGGCCTTGTTCGCTCCTTTATCGAGATCTTGGCCTATTAACAAATTAAAAATACATAACTAATTTTAGAACCAATAATTAATGTTTGCTGAAATATAAATATAACATTTATTATCTTTAACAGATCCTAATTGAATTGATTCTTATATCCACTAATTTAAGGTATATATGAATTGATCAAATCTATTATTATCCTAACTAGTTAATCACATATCTTAATCCAAATTCATTATATACTTAAAAACAACTAAGAAAATTCTATCACAATTCATCAACCTAGGTCATAGAAATTACTTGAGCATACAACTGAATTACTATTTCTTCTATAAGGCTATTGACCGCAATCATTTTTTTTTCACACTCCAGGTTCTTAAAATCAACTATCTTATTAACTTCTTTTTGTTTTTGAAATATTACAAACACGTTCTTCTTTTTTTTTGCTACAAGTTACAACAAAATATATGTTGATATTTCTTTTTATTTTAAGAGACCTAATTAATATTATTCATAGCTCAATGATAAGCACGTCTTAATTAGATTACATCATCTTGTTTTATTCTTTAAACAAACATATACATATATTGTTTATATGAAACTTACAAGTGTAGTTACTTATAAATTAATTCATTAATATGTAATTATAAAGAATTAACTATCAATCTAATGACTTGAGAAGGAATGTTCCAATATATTAGCTTATGAAATTAAACAATAATTCCCAGCCTAGTATTAATAATCTTTATTAACATCAAATAGGCATGGTCTTCTAAGTTCAAATTTAATAATAAAGATAAAATTGTAAATGAGTTAACTCTATACAAACAATTATAGAAAACAATTACCCGATCATTTAGATGCAATATCCTTGAGTTCGGTAGCCAAAGTGCTTTATTTTGTATGTATCTATATTTTGTTTCTCATCTAATTAACATATTAGGTAGACTAGTACATGGCTTATCTACTAAGGAATAAAGGCGGCATATATATTTTATTTCATAATAGACTATTACGTGTAATAACTTGATTAAATGTCGTACATATGTAGAAACCATCTCATATAATTTTTGAGGTTGTACACGTGTGATTAGCACACAACACATATATTATAGCTAGCGTATAGGTATGTATCTATATTATATATATATATATATATTGATATCGTAATCATGTTAAAACATATTATTTCTAATATTCTTTTTAATGTGATTATTAAATATCAAAATGCGTGTAATTATGTCTATGAATGATTAACCATGATAATTAAAATGTCACGTTTTGGGTTATGACAATTCTCTCCCCCTTAAAAATTTCGTCCTCGAAATTTGTACCTGTATCAGTAAATAACCACGGATATTGATCTCTCATATGTTGTTCTGTTTCCCATGTAGCTTCTTCTCTAGAATGATTTTTCCACAATACTTTTACCAATGGAATCCCTCGATTGCGAAGTTGCTTTTCTTTGTACCCCACTATTTCAACTGGTTCCTCAATATAACTTAAATTATCAGCAACTTCAATTGGTTCATCTCGAAGAACATGTGACGGGTCTGATCTGTACCGACGAAGCATACTAACATGGAACACATTATGAATCTGAGATAATTCAGGTGGTAAGGCAAGCCTATAAGCTAATGGTCCCACCTTTTCAAGTATTTCATAAGGGCCGATATAACGAGGACTTAGTTTACCTTTCTTTCCAAATCTGAGAATACCCTTCCAAGGGGAGACACGGAGAAATACTTTCTCACCAACTTCATATTCCATTTCCCGCCTATGTTGATCAATATAACTCTTTTGCCTATCTTGAGCTGCTTTTAATCGACTTTTAACTATTTTGACTTTTCAATCGTGTCTTGAATCGATCCGGGCCTTCCAAAGAATCGTATTCCCTCTTCATCCCAACATCCGATTTCGCATTTCCTACCATATAATGCTTCATAAGGCGCCATACCAATGTTGCTATGATGTTGATTATTGTATGCAAATTCCATCAACGCAATGTATTCATCCCAAGAACCTTTAAATTCGTAACACAAGCACGAGCATATCCTCTAGAGTCCGAATAGTTTTTTCGATTGCCCATCATCGTGGATGAAATGATGTATCTTGAAATGTAACATAGTACCTAATGCCTGTTGTAAGCTACCCTAAAATCTAGATGTAAAACGAGGATCACGATCCGAAACAATAGACAAGGGTACACCATGTAGTTTAACAATCTCATTTACATATCGTTTCGCGCATTTTCTAGAGTAGAACCCCATCTAAATGGTAAAAAGTGAGTGACTTTGTTAGGCGGTCTACAATAACCCAAATCAAGGCGTCATTTTTTCCGGTGTCACTGGAGACCATAAAGGAAATCCATAGTAATACGCTCCCACTTCCAAACAGGAATAGGTAATGGATGCAATTTGCCTACTGGTGCCTGATGCTCCGCTTTAATCTGATGGCAAGTTAAACATTTCGAAACATACTCGGCTACATCTTTCTTCATTCTCGGGCCACCAATAATGGCTTTTTAAGGTCGATACATTTTTGTACTACCTGGGTGCATGGCATATGGTGCAGTATGAGCCTCTTCCATTATCTCATGCCTTAAGCCATCAACATCAGGGACACAAAGTCGATTATTGATCGTCAAACTACCATCACTATTCGAGAACAAATGATGTACTATTTCCTTGTTTCACTTTTTCGGCAATAGTGGTGGGTTTATCATCATGAAATTGTGTTTGTTTAATTCTTTCAATCATCATAGACGAACACCAAGTGAAGCACATAAAACACCCATGTCATTTATATTCAATTCAACATTCATCTTCCTCATATCTAGTAGATACGGAAAGCATGCACCAAGAGATAAGAAACAAGATTACCATAAGATTTTTCGCTCAAAGCATCAAGAACAACATTAGCTTTCCCTGGATGATATTCGATAGTACAATCATAATCTTTCAAAGCAATTCAAGCCATCTTTCTCGACGCATGTTCAACTCTTTCTCGACTCAATAAGTATTTCAAGCTTTTATGATCGGTGAAAATTTGAAATGTAGAACCATATAGATAATGTCTCCATATCTTTAAAGCAAACACAACCATGCCTAGCTCAAGGTCATGAGTAGGATAAGACATCTCGTATGGTTTAAGTTATCTAGACGCATACGCAATAACCTTACCGTGTTGCATTAAAACACATCCTAAACCTTGATAAAAAGCGCCATCAGAAACAACGAATCCATCGATACTGGAAGGAATAGTCAAAACCGGGGCAAATGGTAAGCCTCTTCTTTAACTCTTCAAAACTCTTTTGGCAACTATTTGTCCATTTGAAAGAAACATCTTTTCGTAGTAATTTTGTCGTGGAGTTGCAATAAGCGAAAAATTCTCAACAAATCGTCGATAGTATCCGGCTAAACCTAGAAAACTACGAACTCGTAACACTTTTTGGGTTTTCCCACTTGATCACCGCTTCGATTTTCGTGGATCAACTTTAATCCCGTCACCGTAAAAACAACGTGTCCCAAAAAGATTACTTGATCTAACAAAAATTCGCATTTCTTGAATTTTGCATACAATTGTTTCTCTCGCAAGGTTTGCAACACAATTCTCAAATGTTGTTCGTGTTCCTCAAGTGATTTAGAATATACCAAGATATCATCAATAAAGACAATAACAAATTTATCTAGATAGGGTCTAAACACATTATTCATTAATGCCATAAATACTACAAGCGGGTGCATTAGTCGGTCAAACGGCATTACCAAAAACTCGTAATGGCCATACCTAGTCCAAATATTTGTTTTTGAAATGTCACCCTCGCAATCTTCAATCGGGTGATATCCTCGATCTCAAATCAATCTTTGAGAAAACTCTAAAGCACCTTGCAACTGATCAAATAAATCATCTATCCTAGGTAATGGATATTTATTCTTTATTGTTACTCGGTTCAACTGCCGATAATCTATACACAATCTCAGTGTACCATCTTTCTTTTTAACAAACAACACAGGTGCACCCCATGGCGAAACACTCGGTCTAATATATCCTTTATCCAACAGTTCTTGTAGCTGGGTCTTTAATTCTTGTAACTCAACAGGTGCCATTCGATAAGGAGGGATAGAAATTGGCGCTGTACCAGGTTGTAATTCAATGGTGAACTCTATATCTCTATCTGGAGGTAATCCGGGTAAATCATCGGGAAATACATCTGGATACTCTTTAACCACTGGAGTGTCTTCAAGTTTCAAACCACATAAACGTGTGTCTATTACGTGGGCTAAGTAACATTCGCAGCCTTTCTTAATCATTTTAAAAGTCTGAGATGCAGATATTATACATGTAGGCAAAATTTCTCTTTCCCCTTTAAATACAATTTATAATCGATCGGGAAGCTCTAACGATATCTCTTTTGTAAAACAATCCAGTTTAGCATGGTGTTCGGTTAACCAATCCATACCAAAATCACATCGAAATCTCTTAAAGGCATAACAAGTAAGCTAGCACTCAATTCTGAATTCGTCGATCAAAATTTTGCAATCACGATATACGATATTTACAATCACCACATTCCCTATCGGGGTTCGAACCAGTAAATCATAGCCTAATGTTTCACGGTTTATTACCCAAATGTGATGCAAATGATTGTGAAACAAATGAATGTGTTGCTCCTGGATCAAATAAAACATAAGCATTTGTATCGAGATTGAGAGATTACCAAGAACTACGGTTGGTGCGGCTTTAGCTTCTTCCCGCGTGTCATAGCAAAAACTTTGGACCTTGTTGTCCGCTCGCTTGACTTTCTTCTCGGACCGGCGCCTCTTCCTACATCGAATCTTCCTCGACCCCTACCTCTATTAGGGTTGAAACCACTAAATCTAGTTTGCTCAACTGTGGGTTCCTCGCGTGGTTTTATGCAATTCCTTGCTATATGTCCAGGTTCACCACATCTAAAACATTTTCCGTAAGCAATCTACATTCTCCATAATGATTTTTACCACAATGTGCACATGTGGGAACCGGTGGTGTAGAACCAACACTCTTCTTGGCCGATGTTGTGCCCCTAAAACTACCACTTTTTGAACTACTCGGGAAAACTCCGTGTAGGCGCCGTAAATTCCTTTCTAGTTCTAAATCCTCCCGTTTCATCACCCGCTCTTCTTATTATCCGAAAGTTTTGTTTTGATTAGTTTCAATTTCTCAAAGACGTATTTCTGCAGCTCTCCTTACTATAAGACTCCATATCTGTGGGTGTAATATGATTTGAATAGCAAACCTGGAGTCCGATTCAAATCTAGTACATTTTTCTTTTCCGTGGCTATCATATGTGGGGCATAATGAGAAAGTTCGATTAAACAACACTTCATATTCAAAGAATCGATCGACTTCCTGTTTAAGTTCAAGAAACTCTTTTTCTTTCTGATCCCTATAAACCTCTGGCAAGTACGTATCATGAAATTCTCTTAGAAAATCATCCCATGTTAATACAGGTGGCTGAGCAGTACTATCGGGTATAGTCTCCCACCAATCATACGCATTTCCCTGGAGGAGTGATACTGCATAATCAAACTTTTCTTCAGGAGTACATTTCATCAAATTCAAAACCCTTTCAGTTCGTTTCAGCCATGTTTCGCCTCCATTTGGATCAAGTAGTACCCACAAAATCCATGACTCCCATTTTTCTAAGTTTATCATACTTTCGTTCCCGTGGTTCAGGTGGATTTACAGGTAGGTATGGTGGATATGCAAAATGAGCGGGTATTCCATGTACAGTATATGGAGGTGAATGAGATGAGTGTGACTCTGGCTCGGCTGCTCCTTCCCCTCCGTGAACACTTTGCTCATCATTATGTACATGTGCTTCTTGACTCACAACCCTTTGCCTAAAATATGACAGAAATTATAACATTTGTATAACATTTAATGATAATGCACATGTCATGCCATGGTCTACAGAACCCCTACCCGGGCTCTGATACCAAACTAAATCAGAACACCCTTACCCTTGTAACACGTATTTATATCATATAAATATATAAATCATAAAAAGACAATTGCGTTGCGCATGAGATTAATATATTAATCATCGGTTATAACCTTTTCTTAATCAAGCGGAAGCATTTACTCAAAATGATTTAGCAAAGACTCGTTCACATATGTGCATTCATCCATATTACACAACATTAACGATCGTGCTTTTTATATACGGATCAAAAACAAAACTCCCTATATGATATGCAAATGATGAGCCGAGGAGAAGGATGGAATCCACCGGCCGACCTTTGATCCATGCTTTTAACTTCTGTCACACCTCACGGATCACCTTTTATCTACAAAGAACTAAAAATTGATAACATTGCATTTGGTGAGTTGCAAGCTCAAGCAAGTATAATCCGATAACAAGTTATTTAACATCACACAAGCATATTGTCACAATCACAATCATTTCACACTCTTTGTTCATAATATTCATAACCACATAAATGCACGTGCTTAGTCATATTCTTTTCTTTGTTATAGGCCAACTAATACCAAGAATAAATCGTGATCACGAAGATGGCCATGGCACTGTAATTCTTTATTTCACGTAGAGTTCGAGTGAACTCGGGGTGGCCGTGACGATACTCGTAATCCAGAAATTCTGGATGACTGTAATTCTGTGATTCAAGGTCATTAGTGGCCATAACAGAATCCATTAATCTCTGATGAATGCATTTCCATAATCACATATTTGCTTTCCGTATCAATAACATCAGTAGAGATCGCATATCTCATTTCCATATCAATAACATCATTGGAGATCACATATCTCAATTCCATTTCAATGTCATCACAGAGAATCATGCAATTCACATTAGGCACGATAAGCTACTAATTGTTGTAGCCAAATAAGTAAACAATTCTTTCCAACACACTAATCATATAATCACACAAGTCAAATAACAAGCTAAAAGATTATACTCACAATTGGTGTCCTTATCTGGCCCCTATTTGGCCTTGTTCGCTCCTTTATCGAGATCTTGGCCTATTAACAAATTAAAAATACATAACTAATTTTAGAACCAATAATTAATGTTTGCTGAAATATAAATATAACATTTATTATCTTTAACAGATCCTAATTGAATTGATTCTTATATCCACTAATTTAAGGTATATATGAATTGATCAAATCTATTATTATCCTAACTAGTTAATCACATATCTTAATCCAAATTCATTATATACTTAAAAACAACTAAGAAAATTCTATCACAATTCATCAACCTAGGTCATAGAAATTACTTGAGCATACAACAGAATTACTATTTCTTCTATAAGGCTATTGACCGCAATCATTTTTTTTTTCACACTCCAGGTTCTTAAAATCAACTATCTTATTAACTTCTTTTTGTTTTTGAAATATTACAAACACGTTCTTCTTTTTTTTTGCTACAAGTTACAACAAAATATATGTTGATATTTCTTTTTATTTTAAGAGACCTAATTAATATTATTCATAGCTCAATGATAAGCACGTCTTAATTAGATTACATCATCTTGTTTTATTCTTTAAACAAACATATACATATATTGTTTATATGAAACTTACAAGTGTAGTTACTTATAAATTAATTCGTTAATATGTAATTATAAAGAATTAACTATCAATCTAATGACTTGAGAAGGAATGTTCCAATATATAGGCTTATGAAATTAAACAATAATTCCCATTTAGTATTAATAATCTTTATTAACATCAAATAGGCATGGTCTTCTAAGTTCAAATTTAATAATAAAGATAAAATTGTAAATGAGTTAACTCTATACAAACAATTATAGAAAACAATTACCCGATCATTTAGATGCAATATCCTTGATTCGGTGAGCCAAAGTGCTTTATTTTGTATGTGTCTATATTTTGTTTCTCATCTAATTAACATATTAGGTAGACTAGTACATGGCTTATCTACTAAGGAATAAAGGCGGCATATATATTTTATTTCATAATAGACTATTACGTGTAATAACTTGATTAAATGTCACGTACATATGTAGAAACCATCTCATATAATTTTTGAGGTTGTACACGTGTGATTAGCACACAACACATATATTATAGCTAGCGTATAGGTATGTATCTATATTATATATATATATATATTGATATCTCGTAATCATGTTAAAACATATTATTTCTAATATTTTTTAATGTGATTATTAAATATCAAAATGTGTGTAATTATGTCTATGAATGATTAACCATGATAATTAAAATGTCACGTTTTGGGTTATGACATCTTTAGTCAAAACAATTTGAGTTATTTGATCAAACTTAGTGAGTCTGCATTTGAGTGACTAACTCATTTGATTAACTAACTTAGCTGTCCATCAAGGACAGTTTGTGAAGTACTAACTCGAATATTTAAAAGGACTAAATCGAAAAAGTTGGTAAGGTTTATTCAACCCCCTTCTAAACCTTACACTCACACCCCTTGGGACCTACAAGTGGTATCGGAGCGGTTGGTTCATTGAGCCTCCCGACCGGTTAGTTCGAACTAGATCTCCAAATTTGTCAAAGTCTGTTTTTTTAGCACTTAAAGTTTTCTATACTTCTTTTATCGTCAAAAGTTATTATCATGGAAGCAAATTTGACACGCATCCCTATGTTCACAATTGAAGAATTTGATGATTGGAAAATTCGTATGTGTGCTCATCTATCAGCATTACATGATGAAATGTGGATAGTGATAGAGGATGGGCCTCGCAAATTTTAAAAGTGAACACACATTGTAAGGAGAGCTGCGGTGAAGGTGAAGAGGATGTTGCTCCCGGACCAGCTATGGTTGAAAAACCAAGAGTGAATGGACAAATGATGACAGAAAAAGATATAACCTGGATAATGTGGCCAAGGACATTCTTTACAAAACCTTGGACAAAGCCATGTTCAATAAAGTCAAATCATGCAAAACGGCTAAAGAAATGGGACAAGCTAACATTGATTTGTGAAGGCTCGTGAGCAAATCAAGGAAAATAAATTATCGGTGTTTGTCAGAGTAAATTTGAGAATTTCAAAATGATCGCAGGAGAGACCTTGGATCAACCGGATGCTCGGTTCACGTAAATTACCAACGAGCTATTTGCACTTGGAAAAGAATATACACGAAGGAAATGTGTATAAAAATCCTAAAAAGTCTCAAATTGAACGGGAAATGAAGGTCATGGCACTAAGACATTTCATGGACCTATCCAAGACATCCAACCATGAGCTATTCTCGGATCTCAAAGCCTACGAATTTGGTGAGAAGAAAAGACCAGGAAGAGACAGTTGTACCCAAAACAATTTGCTCTAATTGTTAAGGATGGCAAGAGAGCCGAGGTCAAAGAAGTCATTGACCCGGAGGAAATAGCCCCGATGGTTAAAAGGTTTAATAAGTTCTTTAATAAGAACTACAAAAAGGCAAGGGCGAATCCTCCGAAGACACTCGGCTCCTCCAAGTCAAGGGAAGATAGGCCAACCAAAGAGAACAGAGCATCAAAAAGCTAAATATCAAATTGTCGACAATCCAAGAATGGAAAGAGTCGATCAAAAGGTTGAAAATCTATTTGAACCGCAGCAACCAGGTCACTATGCCATTGATTGCCGATATCATGTAGTCAACAAATACAGGAATGAAGAAGAAAGAAAAGTCTTGAGAGAAAGAAGACAAGAAAAGAAAAAGGCAATGTTTGCAGAGAGGCGAGACAAGCCAAGCCAAGAGACACATCCGATTCGAGAAAGTAGTGAAACCGACTACTCAAGTGACTCGAAGAAGAAGCCTTGATCTGTTTGATGGCCAAGGAACAAGATCAACCCGACCGAGAAGATGAGGTACACTCGACTCATCACACTCGATTCGGTGATAGTGATTGTGACACACACACTTCATCACCCACCGATCTTTATGATTCATTAGGCAAAATGATGAAAGACTTTGAACACATTAAATCCTCACACACACTACTAAATGAGGAAAATAGCCTACACCTGACTCACAAGGAGCCGAGTACTCTAAGTCAAATAGTCGATGAGAATGAAAGTCTAAAGACCGAAAATGCTAAGCTAATAGCAGAGATAATCGCTATAGAAAAGAGGAAAATGACCTCAAAAATGTGATTGCCTCATTCACCAAGGCATCTAAATCATTGGATGATCTTATTATGAGTCAAAGAGAATGTGGAGACAAGACAGGCTTAGGATTTAATTCCTTTGTGCTATGTCAAGCTCCAAAAGTGATTTTGGAAAAAGGATCTTCAAGCAATGAAGTATCTCAAAAATCCAAAACTCCAAATGGTGCACACACATCTATTCCAAAGCACAATCACAAGCAAACCTGGCCTTGGCTATAAAGGAAAAAGGAAAAAAAACCGAGTTGAGTGTCTTTGAGACGACAGTGAGAAGAAATCGGCCGAGTTCCTCAAAAACTCCAAACAGAAATACTCTGAAAGAAGAAACAGAGCTACCAAAACCCCGAAGTTCTATAAAAGAAATACATATGAAGGAATGGTAGAAAGCACCAAGCCAAGCCGATTGGAATAATGTGAACTATCAAAGCAAAGACCTATGGAATATAAGCCCAAATGGCAAAGGCCTAGAACTCAAAGAAAGGCCATTCCAAAGGTATAAGAGCTTTCATCATCACACATATGCACCTAGCACTACACTCATAGACATCACAACTACCCAAAGAAGGCAATTGCTAAAACACATATACAGCATACAAACAAAAGAGACAGTTGTATGAACCTAGAATCCCCAAGCAATTTGCCAAAATTAATTATGATTATGGCATCGATAGATGGCAACCCCCAGAGTCAAATGAATTGGCTATAGGTTGGTTGGATCATCTTACAATACTAACCCCTCGGGACCCTGACAAGTATGGGTACTATTGGAGATTACATCCATATCTTTTAGATAAGGAAAGATATTGGGGATCCTAATTGATTAGCATGCATCTTGGGATTGCATCTAATATGGAAAGATCCAATTATAATAGGGATTGAGATATATCGTTTTATATTCTCTTCCTATATTATTAGTAGTAGAGATATGAGATGTCTCCTACGGAATATCGAAATCTCTCTCCTAAAATTTCTCTCTACGGTTTTCTTCTTGGAGCATCACCAATGTTCTCCGATGTTTAAGGTGTGCACATCAAAGTAAATAATTCTAGTAATTATTTACACCAACGAGAAAGGCGGTTTGTGATCTTGTTTGTGGTTCAACCAATCTATGGGGTACGCTTGTGTCGGGCACTTGAATAGCGAATGGACTAAGATTTGTATGATGTCTAGAGCGTGACATGCCTAAATTGAGTGGGAGCTCCATCATAGCATGTATTCATACTACATGTGCTTTGAGGCGACCGTCTATGGAAGAGTGACTGAATGGGTCCCTGCTTCGTCACTGTGTGAGCCCATATTATTTTCTTGTACCCTTTGGGACTTTGGACCATGTCATGAGGTGTAAGCTTGATGACGCTACTTTAGCATGTATCTAATGGCCATGTGTGATTCGGTGCCGGAGCATATCTAGAAAGTCACAAGACCAAGCTAATTGGCATGTGGGGGCCAAAGAAAGAATTAAGTTGATAACGCACTTATGTTCTATGATTCATAGCCCGGGCGACTATGTCGAAATGTGTTTGACTAGTCATGAATATAGAAACATATTTGAGTGAGTCGAGCATGCTCTATTTATTTCATTGAGGGATCTAGAGATGCTTGACTGGGTGCGATCACTTGGTTTGGGGTACATAGCGAGTTATTGAGTTGAAGGGTTATGTTAGTTTGGTGATGACTTAATATAACTCTCCTCACCTATTTTTTCTCGCTTGGTCGCACGCCTTATTCCCTGTATGAAAGAAGGGACGTGAGATGAGAATATTATAATGTGATTCGAATGAGTCGGATCAGATATGTATGAGTGGGAGATATTGGAGATTACATCCATATCTTTTAGATAAGGAAAGATATTGGGGATCCTAATTGATTAGCATGCATCTTGGGATTGCATCTAATATGGAAAGATCCAATTATAATAGGGATTGAGATATATTGTTTTATATTCTCTTCCTATATTATTAGTAGTAGAGATATGAGACGTCTCCTACGGAATATCAGAAATCTCTCTCCTAAAATTTCTCTCTACGGTTTTCTTCTTGGAGCATCACCAATGTTCTCCGAGGGTTTAAGGTGTGCACATCAAAGTAAATAATTCTAGTAATTATTTACACCAACGAGAAAGGCGGTTCGTGATCTTGTTCGTGGTTCAACCAATCTATGGGGTTTGTTCGTTGCTCGCGATTCAATCAAGATGAGGCTTGTAGATGGCTTAATCATGTGTCAAACGGAGGTTTGTAGAAGGGCTTAATCCTCGGCTATGTGGATCGACAGTTCATTGCAAATAGGTATACTCGATCCACCTTATATGTGCAAATATGTGATTTAGATATAACCCATATTTTCTAACAAAGGGTATCGAGCCATTAGGGCTCGTTCTCGCCTATTTGATGTGCTTGAGTTTGATAACATGTGGGATTTGATTTTTATTAGAAAAAAACCGAATCTGATTTTTCTATTTTTATACATGCAATATTGGTGTCAAATTGTAGATCTCTTAAAGACGGTTAATTATATATATTATGCATGAAAAATGGATTTGAAACGAATAAGTTATGGCGATTTAAGTTTCGAGATAAAAATAAAAATCGCCTCGATATCCGTGCGGCTACATGTTTGATATTGATTCTTCTTGTTGTCGCTTTGCCTACATGCACCACTTGTTGTGGAAAATAGTCCGCAACCCAACGTCAACGCGCGTAGGGCGCTGCTGGTGTTTTTTTAATTGCTATAGGGCAACCGTGGTTGGCTTTGTGGATGTTGACTTGATCATGTGTTGAATGGTAAACCAGATGAGTTCGACATGGCGCTGGTTTGTGGGCCATGAGCGCCCGACATGGCATCGAGTCATGCCACCAAGTGGCGCGATGGCGCCACACGAGCAGCAACATGGCATCGCTTGACGCCATGCGGCGATGATGTGGCACCGAGTAGTGCCTAAGTGGTGTATCCCTTTATTAAAAAAATGTTGGATTGTTGGTCTAACACGGATTTGAACCCAAGACCTTTTGATTTATCATATTAATGTCCAACATTTCGCTAAGATGATTTCTTGTTTTTATCCGACTTGTTTTCTATTTATGCGTAAACCGGATAGTAAGTTATTTTTGCGCTTGAGACGCTTGTAAAATTAATTTTTGTGCATTATTTATTTGTTATAAGTGTTAGTGCATGTAAATTTTTTTTTGCGCAATTTAGTGCTTGTAAAAATTATTTTTGCGCATGAGAATGCTTGCAAAATTATTAATTGTGCAATATGATGCATGAATAATTGTTTATTGCATATATGTAGCAATGATATTTTTTTCTTTCCCATTAGTTGCATGAAAAAAAAAAATATTTTTGTGCATTAAGATGTTTGCAACAAATTAATATTTTTTTGTGCATTGTGATGCATGGAAAAATTATATTTTGCACATTGGTGCATGGAATTTTTTTCCGCATAAGGTGCGTTAAAAAAAAAAATTATATGTTTTGCGCATTGAGGTGCAAGCAAAAATATTCTATGTGATTTTTTAATTTTTGAGTTGCATGCTTAATTAATTGCTTATGTGATGCAATTTATTTTGTGTCGCAATTAATTTTGTTGATGTGATATGTATTATCATGTGTTGGAAATGTTGCCCATGGAGGCTATTTTTTTTTTCTCGTAATTATCCATATCGCATGGTTGCATGCAGGATGTATTTATGGACATCGATAATTTTATTCATGGATCGTAATTTTTATTGTGATCTTCAATTCGATGGGAGATGATTACTAGTCTTGGTGGCAAATTTTCAATCTCATTGAATTGAAGAAAATAATAAATATTACTTTGGATCCGAATAAAATTTTTAGATCGCACTCTAATTGTTTGCGCAATTTATTGAGATGTGTTCTGACCAAACTCACCTACTTTAGTTTAGCCAATTTAGCATGAAAATAGACAAAATATCAAAGATTGCGGCTTAGACGCGACGATATTTTAATGGATTAAATAAAGTATTTGCGCTTTATTTGTTTAAGCCGCAAATATAAGAACTTAATTGCCCGAAATAATCGCAGTTGAGATGCCGATGATATGCTTATGGATCAAGAATTAATTTTGCGCTTTAATTTGTTTGAGCTGCAAATTTACTAAAAGGGTTTAATCTCTATTTTTGGAATTTGAGCTTACTCCCAAGTAAATACTCTAGTTATCCAAATTCGCTATTTGAGTTGAATTAAGGATATTAGTTACTTGTGTTATTATTAATAAAAATCGCCTATCTAGAGGCTGATTATAAAAAGTTGAGAAATACACAAGTGAGTGCACTTGTCGCTTGTGCTGACCGACATAAACCAACTCGGGTGAATGTTGGAACAAGCATAATGTAGCTTGACGAGAGCAAAAGCTAAAACTAGAACTAAAAAATTGATCCATAAAGTGACAAGAAGTCGTGTTACCTTATTGAATGGGGCAATTAAGTATCAACAAATATTAAGTGCACTTATGAGATTGGTAACTTCGCTCGTAGTTGTACTGAGATGAAGTTTGACTATTTATTTGCTCTCTTATTTTTTCACTAATATTTCCAAATCTCTCCATGGGTGGATTGTAGATATTGGTTGACTTAGCATGTGGTTTTGAGATTGAGCAAATGTGTATGACTATAATCAGGTTGTGCAGCTATAGAGCGCACAAGAGGAGGCTAAAAAGAGTCACCTCAAGCTCAACAGGTTGGTGTGAGCAACTTGATGTGTCGATATAGTCTTACGCGGATAAATGTACTTGTAAGATATTTTTTGAGTGAGAAGACTTGTCTATCTTTTCTTTGTGATGATTGGCTTTAGATAGTATTTCTTTTAGATCTTCTAAAGATATTGTGCAATGTGAGGTTAGGAGGACGATCGTATTAGCTCGAGGAGGTTTTATTATCTAACTCGCTAAGGTCAATCTCCTCTGATAATTATTTTTCCAAATGCGGGATGCTTTTTGGAAGAATGTAAGATGACTATTTTTCCTATAAAGCTAAGTCCACTAAATTGAGTGCAGACTTATGAGTGGGAGGCACAAATTAACGCATTATATTTTCTTTCATTGCTATTTACGCTATAAGTTAGTACATTCTCACTCTCATCAGTTAGAAGCGCCAAATTGCTTTGAGCGATTCTTAACAGATGGAGATGTGCTAATAGGGAGCGAAAATAGTGTGTCTAATTAGTTTGGACACACAGTTGAAGAAAATAAAGTTGCAAGTTGAATGATGGTTCTAAATACTTTGCAGCTATATGAGCTCGCGAAGAAGGGACAATCACTTCAAAATGGTTAGATTTATGATGGCGCAAATTGATTTGTGTGTTTTGTTGTTGCCTACATCATAAAATATGTGTCTCCAAATGATTCTTCAACCCTGTATGAGCTTTAGTTTGGCAACAAGCCCAAATTAGTGGGTTCGTGCCTATGTAAGTTTGAGAATATGTGTTCTCACGTGGAGAATCAAGTCGCACGGTTTAGGTTTCCCTTCAAAGGAATTTATTGAGCATTTGTGAAGTCTAAAGAGATCTTAAAACTATGCGAGTTGCAAGATCATTAGGAGGCGCTCATTTCTCTAGCGAGGATGTTGTATTTTATACTCATCTAGTAATCGCTGGGATAGTGGAAGCGACACTAAGTCGGTGGGAGCTAGTGTCTCACACGAAAAGGATTCTCACATTCCACGAGTAAAAAGGAGTGAATATAAAATATTCCCCATCATCTATATGAGAATAAGTGGGTATCCTTCACAATTACTTTTGTGGGTGTTGATGAGTCAATAGAACATGTGACTTCACTTGATGGCCTAAGTGGATAGTTGATGCGAAGGAAAAGATGAGTCGAATGACTAAGAATAAAGTCTAAGAGCTTGTTAATCTTCTATCTAGATGCAAAAAAACATTTGAAACATGTGGTTTCGAAAGGTCAAGTGCAATATAGATGGGTTGCTTAACATGTGTGTAGCTCGACTAAGGACGAAATATTTACGCCTGTCGAAGAGCGTAAATTTTTTTGAGATGTTCTCCCTAAGTGGTGAGATTGCCTCAATTCGCCTGTTATGTTATCTATTATTGCCACTTTCTTCTGGGTTAGTCCTGGATGATTGATGTTGACATAGTTCAGTGAAAGTTGAATCAGGAGATCTATGTGGATCACCCGATGAATTCAACAAGGGGAGTAAGAGCGCATTGATTGCTGATCAAGAAGCTCCAGTTGTGACTTGAGTCATCATTGATTTCATCGAGCTATCATTTTGATACGCCTACGATGGTCAATTAATTCACTGAACATATGTAAGAGTTGTATCTCATTGTAATGGCAAAAATGTGATGACTGGAAAGAACATGGAGTTATCGCCACTCAGTGTTGGCTGATTTTACACTTCATGGTCAAAGATCATATTCTTAGTCAAGAAACGATATCTTGAGAAGATGAAAAGAAATGCTAGCAAGTTTATGTAAGCACTGTCGAATGTTTGAAGTGCGCTATGTGCGTACTCGTAAGTCTTGTACTTAGTAGTGTGATTGGTGAGTGGATATCGGTGATCCATGCGCTATTATGATGCCGACATGTGGATATTTAGATATCTTAAAAGATTGGTCTATGATTTGCTAGAGGCAAATTTGACATCTTGAAATGATGGGCATTGCGGTCACATTTATGATGTATTTTGTGATAGTAAAACCACTTTGATATATGGTTTGGGCGCCAAACATGGATGGTAAACCAAACATATTTACTCGAGGCTTTACTTCACTTAAGAGTTTTTGCGCATAATTAATATTGTTCTCGTGCATACTTATTGAGTGTGGGCGCTCATCCCTTTCACGGGCCTTTGTTTGGAGATATGCTCCAAAGGCATGTGAGTCATTAGGGATTAAGTGGAATTGATTATGTGGCCTTTGAGAACATATTGTGATTAATGAGATATGTTGGATTCTCATTATGTGTTTGGTACTGAACTTGTGAGTTGTCACCAGGCTTTGATTGGCCCTCTCACACGGGTAATCGCCCTGGCGCTAAGAGAGCGAGCAGGATGAGACTTGAAAGATTGTGTCGCATAAGGAGGTTTGCGAATGATCGCCTTCGCGCTAGAGCAGTGAGGAAGGTTAATAAGTATAATTAACAGTCGCCTTAACTAGAGGTTAAGATGAGATCCGAGTTGATCGATTATGAAATATGTCCAAAATTTCATAAAAGCCTGTTTGTAGCCGAATGTGCGAACTATCGTATGACACTTTGGGAGTGACTACGAGTAGTACGCAGGTCGGGCGCTTGAATAGCGACTGGACTAAGATTTGTATGATGTCTAGAGCGTGACATGCCTAAATTGAGTGGGAGCTCCATCATAGCATGTATTCATACTACATGTGCTTTGAGGCGACCGTCTATGGAAGAGTGACTGAATGGGTCCCTGCTTCGTCACTGTGTGAGCCCATATTATTTTCTTGTACCCTTTGGGACTTTGGACCATGTCATGAGGTGTAAGCTTGATGACGCTACTTTAGCATGTATCTAATGGCCATGTGTGATTGATGGCAGCCGGAGCATGTCTAGGAAAGTCAAGACCAAGCTAATTGGCATGTGGGGGCCAAAGAAAGAATTAAGTTGATAACGCACTTATGTTCTATGATTCATAGCCCGGCGACTATGTCGAAATGTGTTTGGCTAGTCATGAATATAGAAACATATTTGAGTGAGTCGAGCATGCTCTATTTATTTCATTGAGGGATCTAGAGATGCTTGACCGGGTGCGATCACTTGGTTTGGGGTACATAGCGAGTTATTGAGTTGAAGGGTTATGTTAGTTTGGTGATGACTTAATATAACTCTCCTCACCTATTTTTTTCTTTTGGTCGCACGCCTTATTCCCGTATGAAAGAAGGGACGTGAGATGAGAATATTATAATGTGATTCGAATAAGTCGGATCGAGATATGTATGAGTGGGAGATATTGAGATTACATCCATATCTTTTAGATAAGGAAAGATATTGGGGATCCTAATTGATTAGCATGCATCTTGGGATTGCATCTAATATCGAAAGATCCAATTATAATAGGGATTGAGATATATTGTTTTATATTCTCTTCCTATATTATTAGTAGTAGAGATATGAGACGTCTCCTACGGAATATCGTAAATCTCTCTCCTAAAATTTCTCTCTACGGTTTTCTTCTTGGAGCATCACCAATGTTCTCCGAGGGTTTAAGGTGTGCACATCAAAGTAAATAATTCTAGTAATTATTTACACCAACGAGAAAGGCGGTTCGTGATCTTGTTCGTGGTTCAACCAATCTATGGGGTTTGTTCGTTGCTCGTGATTCAATCAAGATGAGGCTTGTAGATGGCTTAATCATGTGTCAAACGGAGGTTTGTAGACGGGCTTAATCCTGGCTATGTGGATCGACAGTTCCGCTGCAAATAGGTATACTCGATCCACCTTATATGTGCAAATATGTGATTTAGATATAACCCATATTTGCTAACAGTACCTAAAACTTAATTTCCTTGATTGCAGGTTCAAGGAACAAGTGAGTGCCAAGGAACCTGGTACATGGATAGTGGCATTTCCGGACACATGACAGAAACAAGAAAAATCGTCAAAATTCAAGGAAGTCAGAGGTGCAAAAGTCATATTTGGAGGAAATGAAGCTCCAGGAGAAATAAGAGGCATTGGATCCATCAATAAAAATGGATTAGAAATCACAGATGTTGCATATGTTGAAGGACTCAAATTCAATCACGAGTATTAGCCAACTCGTGACAAAGGCTATAATGTTGGATTCAACATGGGAATATGCCAAATCAAGGACATCAATCCAATGAGGTTATGTTGCAAGGATGCGACAAAAGAACATGTATGTAGTAGATTGGTCAACTACAACACCAAGCACTTGTCTAATAGCAAAGAGCACAAATCGAATCAAGTTGGCCGTGGGCACAAGAAGTCGAGTCTTTGAATTTCAAAACAATTAACAAGCTTGCCGTAGTAATCTTGTAGAAGGACTTCCGCACTCGAGATACAAGAAGGAAAGTGTATGTGATGCATGTCGATGGGAAAACAAATCAAATCATCATTCAAAGAAAAGACATGTCCATCTTCAACAAGAATATTACATCTGCTACATATGGATCTATTTGGTCCAGCTTGAACCGCCTAGCATAAGTGGGAAGAAATACACCTTGGTGGTAGTAGATGACTACTCAAGATATACATGGACAATATTCATGTGTAAGAAGAAAGAAACTCTACGTAAACTACCACAAATTGGTGATGAAGAGGATTCAAAATGAGAAAAGTCAAACCATTATCAAAATAAGATCGGACAAAGGAACCGAGTTTGTCAATGGTATAATAACTCAAGACTATATTGAAAATGGTATTGGTCATGAATTATCTGCAGCAAGGACTCCACAAAGAGAATGGAGTTGCGAAAGAAGGAATAGAACTCTCAAAGAAGCAAAAGAAGGACCATGTTAGCCAAGCAGGTTACCTAAAAGATTTTGGGCTAAAGCAATAAACACAACATGCTACACTCAAAATAGATGCATGATAAAACGGTGACAAAGACTCCTATGAGATTTGGACGGGGAGAAAACCAAATGTTGCATATTTTAGAATATTTGGATGTAAATGCTTCATCCATAACAATGGCAAAGATAATTTGAAGGCTTTTGATGCTAAAGTCGATGAAGGTATCTTCTTGGGATACTCTGGTGAAAGCAAAGCCTACAAGAGTACTCAACAAGAGGACTATGGTTACAGAGGAATCCATTCATGTGGTGTTTGATGAGCCGAATGTAAATGGAGAAGACATTGAAGAATCAACCGATAAGTCGAATCAACCAACCATGCGAAGAGTCCCTATGCAAGTCAAGTCGAAATTATAAACTCGAGATGAAGATGAGATAGTTGAGTCTCAAAAAACAGCTAGAAAATCTACGACTAAGTGATAACGAGAGAGTCGATCAAAGCAAACACAGTGCAAGACGATCAATCCGCCTAACTTACTCCAACCGATGTAAGATGGCCGAGAGACCATCCACCGTAACTAGTCATTGGAGATATAAGAGAAGGTGTCAAAACAATATCCGTAACTCAACAAGAAGCAATGTTCACCGCTTCATCTCACAAATAGAGCCAAAGATGTGTCACAAGCAATCGGATGACACACATGGGATTCAAGCCATGCAACAGAGTCTGAATCAATTTGAAAGAAATAAAGTATGGGAATTGGTTCAAAGACCCACCCATCAAAATGTTATGGCACTAAATGGGTGTTCGTAAAACAAGATGAACGAGGAAGGTTCGTGGTAAGAAACAAAGCAAGATTAGTAGCCAAAGGATATTGCCAAGAAGAAGGGATAGATTTTGATGAAACATTTGCCCCCGTAGCAAGATTGGAAGCTATAAGGATGTTTCTTGCCTATGCAGCTCACAAGAATTTTATTGTATATCAAATGGATGTAAAAAGTGCATTCCTTAATGGTTTATTGGAAGAAGAAGTGTATGTTGAACAACCTCCAGGATTTGAGCGTAAGACTCTTGGAGATAAGGTATACAAACTCAAGAAAGCTCTATATGGATTGAAACAGGCACCCGTGAGCATGGTATGATACTTTGTCACAATTCTTGATCGAGAACGGATTCACAAAAGGCAAAGTGGATAGAACACTCTTCTTTAATTCAAGATGCGAAGAGTATATTGCTTGTTCAAATATATGTGTATGACATTATTTTTGGATCCACAAACAAAGAGTCTGTGTGATAAATTTTCAAACCTCATGCAAAGCAAATTGAAATGAGCATGATGGGAGAGTCGACATTCTTCCTTGACTCCAAGTGAAACAATTGGCAAGGATGGAACCTTCATAAGTCAAACAAAATACACCGTGAGATTTAATGAAGAAATTTGGCATGGAAGAGAAGTCTTCTCGTGAAAATACCAATGAATACATCACCAAAATGGACATGGATGCAGATGGCAAGCCTCGTAGATCAAACAAGATACAGAAGAGCACTTATTGGATCATTGCTTTATCTCACAAAGAAGCGCACTTACATCACCTTTGTTGTAGGTGTATGTGCAAGATTTCAATCTGCTCCAAAAGAAAGCCATATGACTATAGCCAAGAGGATCTTGAGATATTTGAAAGGAAGCCAAGAAGTTGGCTTATGGTATCCAAAGGAAGGTGGATTCAAGCTAATTGGCTATTCGGACTCGACTATGCTTTGGATGTAGAGTTGACAGGATGAGCACCTCGTGCACATGTCAAATGCTTGGAAACAAAGCTAATTTCTGGTTTAGCAAAAAGCAAAATTCAATAGCCACCTCTACAACCGCGAATAACACATATCGCTGGCAAATTGCAGCCCAAGTCCTATGGATGAGACAAAGAATTGAGAGACTATGAAGTTGAAGAAAAGGAAATTTCAATCATGTGTGATAACACAAGTGCAATTGCAATCACTCAAAATCGTGTTGCACTCAAGAACAAAGCATATCGATGTCGATATCACTTCATAAGAGATCATGTTGAAAAGAAGGACATCACCTTGGAATATATTTCAATCGATAAACAGTTATCGACATATTCACAAAACCATTATGTGAGTCAAGATTTGAAGAACTCAAGCATGAGTTAGGGTTAATTGAGTGAGCCGACACTGTAAGACTCAAAGAAGAGAAATGAAATACGAAAAAGGAAAAAGAGTCGAACTCTCAAATTAGCTAAGTGAAATAGCAGATCGGAAAGACAGTTGTACCGAGTTAGGCGAATTTGAGTCACTAGGAGAACTGTGAGAAGAAGAGTTAAATCGGCTAAGGGATAAACCGAGTCATTTATGAGCAAAGTGACAAAAACGCAGCTTGTTTTTACTAAGCGGGAATGTTTTTAAGAATGACGTCAAGATAATTATGACGTGTATAGCAAAAGCCGCACACCAAGCTTATGATTGGATATAAATGCTGTTACATTAAATACGAGACATTAAATGTTAATCGGCGGCAAAATCTAAGCCGTTGATTTCGATCACATTTCAAAAACCACCCGCACGCCCTTTCATGAACCATACTTAAACCTTTTTCATCCATTTCTCTCACACATTACCAAAAACTGTTTCATTTATCTCTCTCAAAAGCAAAGGCAAAACTCTCTCTCAAAACCCTATCAATCTTCAAATCACCTTCTAAGTTTCGTTCGGTGAAACACTAAAAATGGCTTCTACTCATGATTTTGTCAAGCTAGAAAGCAAATCCACACCGGGTCTCTTGTGGATTTCGAGGGTATGGTCAAACAGGGTCCGATGAAGCTCTCGTGAAAGAAGATCGCCGAAAAACTAGAAACGCCTGGGGTTAAAACCATTTCTCGACGATGGAGTTTCCGATGACCTATGTGGAAGAGGTCGCACGCGAGTTTCCACGTGAACGCCGAGATTCACGCGATGAGGGGATCAAATCATCCGCTCACGGGAAGGAGTTCATCATTACCGCCAAGGATTTGGCGTAACACCGCTCGTTACCAACGGAAGGAGCACGAGTAAATCAATGAAGCCGATGTTGACTTGGGCCGCTTGGAAGGAAGTAGCCAAGACCGATCGTCTTTGAAAAAGATAGTCTACACAAGCCTAACAAGAGGATCTTGAAGGAGGACTACCACAAATTGTTGGACATCGTTGCCAAATGCATAGACATCAATTTGGCGGCTTTGACCAATCGTCTAAAGAAAAATTGATCGTAATGGTTGCGATCATTGAAGAAAAGAAAGTGAATGGGTTGAGTTTGTCTACACAGCACTCGCTTAACGTGGGAACAAATCCTTCAAGGAGGGCGGAACGTTTGGAAGTTCCTCAGGATACGGTCCGGTGATTGGCCGATCGATGGAGGTAAAAGGAGTCCTCTTCGACATGGAAAGGCGTTCCATGTAAACAAGAGGATGTTCAGATCAAACCCTCCGGCGCACGTAAGAGAAACCTATGCTAAGAGAGCGTCACGAGTGAGGGGGAATCACCGACCAAGATACTGATTGTCTCCTCTCCACCAAAGAAGAAGGTTGCCCTGCGCAGAACAAGAGAGAATCGCCGCCCCTGCAGAAAGAAAAACAAACCGCTCCCGCCCCGCAGCTGAAGTCACCGCCCCGCAGCCCGTGTCTCCCCGCCGCATGCAGAGAGAAGGAATCTCAAATACCTTCTCCTGGTCGTCAAGAAGAGGAGAACTGATAAGCCAAGACGGCTAGCTCCTCGTAAGAAAACAACAAAGATCGACCCCCGCCGCCCAAGACTCGGAAGAAACCTTGTCGTAACCGTAAATCCTCCGGTTCAAACAAGAAGAAAGAGAAGAATTTTCAAGCGTTGCCCGAGCTTGAGAAGCCGGGCCGAGTCACCCACCACCGGAAAAGATAACCGAGATCGCCGAGAAGTAGAGTCTCCGGACGTGATTGATGAAACGGTCAAGTCCATCGAGGCCGATCATCAGAGGCAACTCGATGACCCACCAGAGTAAACACAGTGACCGAGAACAAGGCAGAGCCGAGACAACCAAATCACGTTGCCTGTGTTGTCTCTCCACCGAACAGAGGTTCTTGAAGGTGTCGAGCGAAGTTCCGCTACCCTTAATACCCGGGAAACGAGGGAAAGAAGAGGATGATGAAGACGATGTAATCATGCACTTCCATTGTATCCAGACATCCAAAATCGTCACACGCGAGTGGAGAAAATGGAAGCCGAGCCTATCCAGAGTGCGGTTTGAAAATCCGCAGTTCATTGGCCGAGGAAGAAGAACTCTTCGATTTCTTGAGGTGGACACGTTGATGCAAACCCTTGACGAGGATAATTGCATAAATATACCGGAAATTCAAAAAAATGAACGGGCTAAAGCAAATGAGGACGCAGAGGCACGTGAGAAGGCCAAAGATATGCCCTCTCACCGCACTACGTAACATACACATCCTCACTTTGACGCCCTATCGAAAGTGATGAGGATATGGACCTATTCTTTCGCTACGTAAGAGTTGCAAATGCAGCGAGTAATGCAAGAATCCAGAATCCTTCATGAGCAAAGAATGATGGAGGGACCAGAGAGTCCTCCAAAACACACCGGAGATAGACCCAATGGGAGTGGTGCAAAGATATTGCCACCGTGGTTGCCGCCACCACCTCCCCACTCAATCGGAAGAAGGAAGTAAGGAACGGCAATGAAACTAGGATGAGTGGGGACCCCAATGAGCCAACCCCTAATGAAGGTGTCTTACCACCGCCCCAACGGCTGAATACTCAAGTGGAAACAACCGGGAGTCTAGAGACGAGTGACCCCATTCCAAGTCACTCACGGGTGGTGTGCCGGTGAGGGGGAAACTCCTCCACCGCCGCAAGGTGAGGATGCTGCAAGTGACTCCACAATGAATCTAGGAGGAGAAGTGGAGAAGGAACAAACATAAAGTACAAGCAAGTTGTCATCAACGAGGCTCAGGCGATTGAGATCGTCTCACCGAGGTGCCAAACCGCTCGAAGGCTAATGGCGCGCGATGCGGTCGAGGCACAAGAAGGAACAATCATGGAGTTAACACTGGCGATTTAAAGTGCAATCCATGGAGTTGAGACTCCAATGGATGCCACCGCAGAAGACCCTAAGACACCGACATCGGGAAAGGGATGTCCAGCCTCGCCGCAGCTTGAGATCGCAGGAGGTAATGAAGGCCAATGGGAGGTTGAGACTTCAAGGGGCAACGGCCGGAAGTACGTAACATCCCTCCCGCTATCATTGATCCATCGAAAAAGGAGATAAGTGTGCTTCACGATTCCCAGGATAATCCCGATGTAACCTTTCGGGATCGGAAGGAGACGATGAAGCCGAGTCATCCCCCCGTGACTAATCCAAAAGACTCTGGTGAGGATGTTCCAACCACGAGTAAGTCCGACCTCAAGACTACTCAAACTTTCAACTTTGATGATGAGCCACCCATGGAAATCTCATCATCGTCCGATGACGCTTCTAATAAGGCCGAGGACCACCAACTCACTTGGAAAACCACTGAGACCGACGAAGCGTTGAGACAACTGAGGCTCAAGAAGTCGGGTCAACTTCACAAGACCCCACCAAACAGAGGTCCACCGTAGGCTTCCCAAGCCGCAGCAGGTTCGACTCACAAGGAACCTCACGAGCACCACTCATTATTGAACAAATCCCCGATTACCCGTGATGATCCCTTTGTAGAATCATTTCCTTTCTCTCCGAGGTACCCGACCTCCCAAGAGTCGAAAAAAGAGATCTCGAGCGCTTCTAGCACCATATCTTGTCATTCCATCGATACCATCGTTCGGTGACTATGATTTTGACGCCGCTGGCCGTCGCCTAAAACAGAGGGAACATATGAAGTTCGGGAGGTGTTCAAAGCATTATTTTCGAAATCGAACGGATGGAGAGGCACCGTGCCTCGATGGACATGAGATCGGATAACAGAGATGCCAACCTATCGGGCCGACTTGAGAGGCATAATAGTCGTAATCGGGAGTGGTGGCAACAAAGAAGAAACAATGCGTGTGGAACAAGCTAGATATTTGTAACATTGTTCAACAAGCGTTGGTCCGGGCGAAATGAGAATGCCGATGCAAAGACAAAATTGAAAGAACACATTGAGCAAATGCATGAATCTCACATTTCCGAGATAAAGTCATGCGTGAGCAAAATAAGAATGAGATCCTCGCGTATGGAAGAACACATGGATCGCAAATTGATCTTCTCATGGCCGAGATGAAATTGATTAAAGTTGAATCCAACGCTACTCGTTCGAAGTTTCGTGGGCAAAGATACTCCACAAAGAAACTCGGCGTAACTCTGGCTATCGCCAGACTCGACTTCTTGCTTGCTAGTTTGTTTCTGTGTGTTCCTCTCTCCTTTGATGATGCCAAAAAGGGGGAAGAGGAATACCTAAAAGCTACCAAGGGATTCAAGTTGAGAAAGAGGGAGCAGATGTGAAGGGAAAGACAAAATGAGGAAGTATCAAGAGTAAAGAAAGGGAAGTCCGTTGAGGGAAAGGATCGAAAGATGTGACCTTGATGATTGCTAAAACCCCAAACAAAGTCTTGTCACAAACGGTGACATTATCAAAGAACTCAAGTGACCCCGCCACTCCAACACTCGTTGTACCTATGGTCGAAAAGAGAAAGACAGGTTGAAGCAGGGGATGGAGGAAGTGGAAGGAAGGATGAATGCCCGAGTTATGGATATTCTCAAACAACATGGAGGCATTCCAAAGAGACAAAGACACTTATGCCATCTCGAGGCCGAACCGAGCCAAGATCAGTTGATGAATTTAAAACGCCGCATTCAAGGATACTTCGCAAACATGTCCATGGCTCAAGCCGGGACCAGATCGAAAAGGGTCTCACACTATGTGAAGAAGCCGACAGCAGCCAGACCACCGGCGCTCACTCACTGGTCACTCCGCCGGGTCACTCGGGAAGAAGAAGACCCAAGACAATACACGCCTGCAGGTAGAGGAAGAAAGTGGTGGAGGAAGAGGTTTGAGACCAGATCTCTACCCAAAAACATTGAGTACATAGATCCAGGCAAGAAAGGAGGGATCTCATGGGCTGGTTTTGACGAAGTAGCTAATCTGCAAGTGACTAAGAACAATGCCGAGTATGTAAAAAGAATTGAAGAAGAAAATAAAAGACAAACTCAGCTATGGGAGGAAAGACAAGAGAGACTAAGAAGAGATGAAGCCGCCTGAAGGCATATGAAAAGAAGAAGAAAGCATTGAAGATGAGAAAAAGAGAAGAAGATCAAGATGACAGACCAAGAAGATGAAAGAAGGAGGCAAACAAGGAGATGAACTATGTAAATACATTTTATGTAAGTCTTCTCGTATACTATATAAAATTGTACAAACTATATACTTGTGTAAATATAGACAACATGGTTAGCTTAAGCCCCTGTTAAACTCGATACATTTTTGTTGGTTTAAGCTCGATACACTCAGAAAGCCTATGTAAAGAACAAGGATGTTATGATCAATAAAAGATCGATTCTAAACATACATTCTCGTGGTTCTACATTTGTCTCGTATGTATCATTGTCACAAATAATTGTATGAATGTTTTAAGTTTTGGCATCATCAAAAAGGGGGAAATTGTTGGGAAATTATTTTGTAGATTTTGATGAATGCCATGTAAAACTTAGAATAGGAAGTTGGCACCCCATTTTTGTTGTAAATCGCATTGTAATAGATAGGGGGTCAAGCCGAGTTAAGTCGCCTATGCCTAAACATGCAAGAAGACAATCGGAGACTAGAAGAAAGACTCCTGCGAGACAACCGAGTATGGCAAAGAAGAGAAGACGGGAACTCGATCAAGGTGCGGTGAGATGCAATTGAGTGAAGCATCATCAAGTCAACTCAAGACAGCCAAGTCTCAAGGTTGAAGTGACAAGAGTCATCAAATGATTGGAAGTCGACTCAAGTCACCTGGGGATGTGAAGAAAATGCAATCAAGTCAAGACAATCGAAAGAGAATAAACCAATGGAAAGCACCGCACCATGTCGAACTCAAAAGTCAAGAACAATTCATACGAGGAAGTGGCAATTCCAAGGACTACAACAAGACAAGCCAACGACCACAAGTGACTTTCAAAAATAAGCCTATCTCTTCAACGGGCGATTTTTGAAAGATCACTATAAAAGGCCGAGGAATAACTCGAGAGAAGGTTACCCGAACACGAACATTCAAGCATACATTTGAATCAGTAACCTAAGATATCTCAAATCATTCTAGATTAATCCTCAAGCCTACATTACGAAGGAAATCAATCCAACACTCACCGTGAAGGAAAGATAACTTCAATCGGTTGAAGAGGAAGTTTTTGAAGAAACAAGGGGTCTACATTCCACGGAGGATTGTAGGAAGGTTCAAGGTCGAACCAGTCTCAAGTTTTTGGAGGGCTTCGTGATCAAATCCAATGAGCTTGAGCAAGTGGGTCAGTAGTAGTAAGGCACGCCTCGCGAAGAAGTTCGAGTCGCACGAGAAGCCACGGTGCGTGACCAAGGCATCTCCAGATCGAGTCCCAAAGGATCAAGTTAGTTGTGTGATCAAAACTTGTATCTGGACTGCTACCACTCGTATATTGATCAATACTTAGTGGATTCCTCCAGGAGTTGGAGAAGAGAGGAGTAGAAGAATTACCTCATCTTCGAACCTCTATAAAAACTTATCGTGTCATTTACATTTCAAAGACTTTAATTCCTCGCATTTTATTTATTTAACTCTCTTTGATAAATTTGCCATCCTATTGATAATCAATCGGTGCTAAAACCAAGTATTAAAACAACTTAACCAAATTCAAGGGTGTTAAGTCTTCCCTGAAAAACAAATCACAATGAGTTAAGTCTTTAGTCAAAACAAATTGAGTTATTTGATCAACGGCTCGAGTCCGCTGAGTGACTAACTCACGATTAACTAACTTACATGTCCATCAAGGACACAAATGGAAGTACTAACTCGAACATTTAAAAGGACTAAATCGAAAAGTTGGTAAGGTTTATTCAACCCCTTCTAAACCTTATACTCACACCCCTTGGGACCTACAACTTCAATACGAGCTCGGTTAGGCATAATGCATATTGAATGAGGTCTATATTTGCAATTTGCTCGTTTTTTAAAACTTAGGGGTGAAAAAATGGATTTTTTGATCAAATTTCAAAACTTAAGAACAGACTCGGTCCAAAGGGCCAAATAGAGTGAGGTCGACCGATCGGCTTCATCTTCGACTCGACATCCCTCCGACCGGTTGGCCATATTGATTTTGGATAAAATGCATTATGTTCCCACACTTAGCTCTTCCTCCATTTTTCGACCCTTTGCAATTTTCACACACAATTCACTCAAAACTTGGGATGAACTACTCGCCACATCCGACGAGGAAGGAGAAACCGAACATGGTCTTATGGCCATAGACGATGAAAATAATGAGGTACGCCTAACTCTTCAACTTCTTCCTTAGTTGATGAATTGCAATGTGATTTTGATGAATTGCAAAATGAGTTTCAAAATTTGATTGCTAAATACAAGACTTTGAAAAAGGAGTATAAAGAGCTTAAATTAGAAAAATGATAAATTATTTACTTCTTATGAATCTATTGATCATGCTCATGCTATTACTCTTACAAAAGTCCGTACTCTTGAAACCAAAAAACAAACGCTCACAAATGATATTGAAAATTTGAAAAAGGATGTGCTTGATTTAATTTAAGCACGGATAAAGTTACAAAAATTCTAGATGCTCAAAGAGGTGAGCATTCAACATTAGGACTTGGTTACAAACCTTTTCAAAATGTTTTCAAGAAAAATGATCAAGGTCCGACTTTCATACGTGCTAGTAGTTCCAATAATCTTGTTTGCTTTTATTGTGGTAATATTGGACAATATGCTAGTAATTGTAAATTGAAAAATAATTTTAGCTATTATTGGAGACCCAAAGGTCTCAAGGCTAACTCCTCACGGACTTCAACATTATAGGTACCTAAAAACAATTCATTTGTAGGTAATAAGGGCTATAACACAAATGGAGGATTCAAAATGGCTCGTGGACAGCGGGTGTTCGCGCCATATGACCGGAAGGAGAGAACTTTTACCAACATCAAGCTCCAAGAAGAGGGTATGGTCATGTTTGGGAATAGCAAAGGAAGAATTCTTGGAAATGGAGAAATTGGTAACTCTTCTTTCTCTCTTAGTAATGTTCTTTATGTTGAAGGGCTTAAGTTTAATTTTATAAGTGTTAGCCAACTTTGTGATTCAAAATATAATGTTATTTTCAATAAAAAAAAAATGCCTTATTGTTAAAAATGATGAAATTATTTGTGAAGCAAATAGAAAAGGCAATCTTTACAAAATTTGCACAAGTGATTTGGTTAGTCAAAATGTTTCTTGTCTTGTCGCCAATAATGATTTAACTAGTCTATGACATAGGTGACTTGGACATGTTGGATACAAAAATTTGCAAACTATTTACAAAAACCAACATGTAAAAGGACCACCCAAATTGAATTTTGAAAATATTGGCTTATGTGACACTTGTCAAAAGAACAAATTAGTTAAAAGAGTTTTAAGCCCAAAAATGAAATTTCCACAACCAAACCCCTACAATTACTTCATCTTGATTTGTATGGGGATATTGGTACGGCTAGTTTAAGTGGAAAACATTATACCTTTGTTATAGTCGGTGATTTTTCTAAATATACTGGGCTATTTTTCTTGCAAATAAAAGCGATGCCGTTAATGAGTTTGTTAAGTTGTGTAGAGTTATTGAAAATGAAAAGGAAGATACTATCAAGTCTATTCAAGTGATCGAGGTGGTGGATTTGATGGAGAATTTAGAGTCTTTTGTGAAACCAAAGGATATGCTCATAATTTTTCGGCTCCAAGAACGCCTCAACAAAATGAAGTAGCCGAAAGAAAGAATCGAACACTTCAAGAAATGAGTCGGTCTATGCTCAATGAATTTTCACTTCCAATATATTTTTGGGCCAAGCCGTAAGTACCGCATGCTATGTTATTAATCGTGTTTATCTTCGTCTAAATTGAATAAAACACCGTATGGGTTTTGGAAAGGAAGAACTCCAAATATTAGTTATTTCAAAATATTTGGTTGTAAGTGTTTTATTTTGAATACTAAGGATCAATTAGACACACTTGATCCTAAGGCCAATGAAGAAATATTTATGGGGTACTCTATCAAAAGCAAAGCATATCGGGCTTACAATAAGACTAGTATGGTTATTG